>JAEAOA010000564.1:1682500-2167586 GCA_016746295.1 Potamilus streckersoni
ACTTCCCTCAATTTAGTCTTTTCATTTTCAAAGATTCGGTTTCCATTGTAGATTGATTTTAATGGAAGAGTATCTAATCTGGAAGATATGACTTTTGTGTTAATTTTTTAAAACTTTTTTATATGGAGCTAAGACTCTTTGATTAAATTCATGATGATTTTAAACCCAAGAATGTAACAAGAAGCATTTGAAGCTGGCAGATGGTTTTGATTACATTTGACTTTAAACCACCACTTCTCTTTTCACTTTGTTAGTGGCATGGAGCTCATTGTCTGTTGACAATTAGAAAGACCCTTTCATTGTCCTTTCTACAGGTGTAGGAATAATATCAGCAGCACACCTGGAATGAGACAATTTCCATCAATTTGTGCAGGACATCTAATACATGTAATCCCTGTGTCATTAGTGAGTGGTGGGAAATGTCCACTAGGCCATATGGGGGTATTTAATAATGCTGGTTATCTTGTTTTATTAACCTGAAAGGTGTTGAAATACACTGATTATGAGTTAGATCCAGTATCCTAGACCCATATCTGTTGGTGTTTACACCCATATCTGTTGGTGTACAACATTTGGATCTATGCAGGTTATTAAGATTAATTGGTGCAGCATGGATTGGCACATTATGGGATGGTAGATCAGGGTCTATATTGTTTAACTTTTATGCCAGAGTTTGTGATTTGTGGGAATAGACAAAAGCAGCAGCTGTCCAAAGCAAATAGGATATTGCATCAGTTAACTGATAGATTTAATGGCTTTTAAAGATTTAGAAGTTTACATGAATTGTGCATCGCCTTTCTTTGGGAATAAATATGCAAGACATGACATTTTTAATGTTGTCATTGTTGCCATCATAATAGGTGGTGTCAACTTAGTGATAAAGTTTTTTATGCAAGTCAGAAACATCCTCAAATGTGATATCTAGAAGATAAATTGCACACTAATACTGCCAAATATAATTTTATATCTAGAAAACTAACAGAGAATAGTTAATTTGGAGTCTAAAAAATTGGGTGCATTGTGGTAGCCATTGAAATTGATTTCATCAGATGCAAGAGACAGTAACACATGGTCAAAATTGTGTTTGACCAGTAGGTCACCATGACTGGTAAAATGATAGATGTTTTTATGGTTAAAAAAGTTTGTTTCTGTCTGCATAGTTGAAACCATGAAGCTGATTGTTTTGAATTTTCATTTGTTTTATCAAGGTGTATTGTTATGATGGGTCATTGTTTTATCAAGGTGTATTGTTATGAGGGGTCATTGTTTTATCAAGGTGTATTGTTATGAGGGGTCATTGTTTTATCAAGGTGTATTGTTATGAGGGGTCATTGTTTTATCAAGGTATATTTTCATGAGGAGTCCTTGTTTTATCAAGGTGTATTGTTATGATGGGTCATTGTTTTATCAAGGTGTATTTTCATGAGAAGTCCTTGTTTTATCAAGGTGTATTGTTATGAGGGGTCATTGTATTATCAAAGTGTATTACATATGTGGAGTCATTGTTTTATCAAGGTTTGTTGTTATGAGTAATTTTTATTGAGAAATGGTTTCAGAGCTAACTATTAAAAATCAATGATTTTTTAATCAAAATATGTCAAAATATTACAGTAATAATCAATGATGATTTAATAAACACCTGTCAAAATATTACAGTAAAATCAATGATTTTTTAATAAAGAAATGTCAAAATATTACATTAAATCAAATATGATTCAATAACAACTTGTTAAATATATTAAATCAACAATGATTCAATAAAAAAATTGTCAAATATTACATTACAAATCTACTCTAATAGTTGATTTTAATTTCAGTAAGTATTTGACACTTGTATCTATATGAGAAAGGAAAACCAATGCTAATTATCTGTATACACAGAATAAGCTACATACTTTTTTAAGTTTGGGAATGTTATGTGCTCTGTTTTATTTTATTTGATGTTAATTTTTTTAGGAGACTGGGACTCCAGAAAAAAACTGTTTTTGGAATAATTGCTGCATAGTATTTTAAGTTTGGGAATGTTATGTACTCTGTTTTATTTTATTTCATGTTAATTTTTGAGAAGACTGGGACTCCAGGAAAAACTATTTATCAGAAAAATTGCTGCATAGGTTTTATTTACATTTCCTTGAAAATAGAATCCTTGACCCTGTTCTGAAGGACTTTTGAAAATTCTTGATGCTGGCTTCACATGCAAAGTTTGTTTTCCAAATTAATAATCAATCAATCTGAAGAAAAGAATGCTTACTCTTGAAAACTGAATGGATTCTTGACACTTACTACTCAGCATTGATCTGAGGCCATAATTTTATTTATCATAATTCATTCCAATTCTTTAAAAAGACAAGTTGGTTACAAATGACCCTTATAAAAATGGTATTCAAGTTTTTATTTCATTGTTTATATTGTTTCTATACACAGCATGTTCACTATCATAACTGTGAGCACCTCATTTCACAAATTTATACATAACAGTTGTTTGTTTTGATTTTGGCCCCTTTATAAATTTTGTCACCACCCACCCCTCATCAGATCCTTATCATATATACTGACTTATAAGTCAAGTCTAATTACCATACAACCTGATCTGCAGTCACATAATACACTGAAAGATCAGCATCTATATTCTTTGTTTTTATCTATTTGGATCTGAGGGTGCATTATGCAGTGGCAGGTCTGGGTCTGTGCAGTTTGAAGATGGATTTGACTGAGTTATATAATACTTGTATTTACTTTGAATATCTAAGGATGGGAGATGGACCTGTGTACTGCAAATGCTAGTACTCTGCCTAGACAGAATGACACATTTTGAAAGAGGGTATGTTAAAATTCTTTCTGAAGACTGTACAAAATCTTAAATTGTTTAATCTAATCTGGCAAAACTAGATATGTAAGCTTTTGAAATTTGGTTGCCTGTACATAGGTATTTTGACTGTAAGTTATAAATCAGCTTTTTGCCCTAAGTTACCATAACTATACAAACTGTGGGACACTAGACACAAAGTTTTTAGTGTATAAAATGAATCACACAAAAGATAGTGCAAGGTCTCATCACCATAGAATAGTCAATAAAGCTTCCACAGCATTCAAAATGTAATTATGCTATTGGGTTCTGTAACTGTAAATAAAACTGAAGAAATGAATACATTTCTAATGCTTGCATCCCGGCTGTGATCCTTATCTGTTATTTCTGTTTATTAATTATTGAGTTTCTTTCATTTGATGTATTTTACCTAAAGGTAGTAATATTACTGGATAATTTATGCTTAATAGATAACTTAGGATTATTGAACCTGATGACTAAATGTAATGATCTGATTGATGATTGTTTTGTTCCGCCATATGATGAGATATTCATCTGAATAAAGGGGAAAAAAAAAATTAATCTTCATAAATTTTCCATTATTAATCTCCCTACAGGAAGTGAAAAAAACTCCATGTGGCTTTTTTTTTATTAGGGACTGCTTCCCTAAAATGAGCTATTACTAATTGTATAAGTGGTTTTAAATTGACACATTATGTGTTAATGAGAATGCTCTATGATCTTCAAACTTTGCTTGTTTTTGTGACTATACCAAAGTATCATATAGTAGCTATACTAACATTTAAAACATGTTTGGGGCATGTGAATGATACAGTGATTTCCATGGAAATGGGATATCTATCTATTGGCAATTTGACAGTGATTTTCATGGAAATGGAATATCTATCTATTGACAATTTGACAGTGATTTCATGGAAATGAGATATCTATCTATTGGCAATTTGATAGTGATTTCCATGGAAATTGGATACCTGTTTTTTGGCAATTTGACAGTGATTTCCATGGAAATGGGATATCCATCTATTGGCAATTTGACAGTGATTTCCATGGAAATGGGATATCCATCTATTGGCAATTTGACAGTGATTTCCATGGAAATGGGATATCCATCTATTGGCAATTTGCCAGTGATTTCCATGGAAATGGGATAACCATCTATTGGCAATTTGACAGTGATTTCCATGGAAATTGGATACCTGTTTTTTGGCAATTTGACAGTGATTTCCATGGAAATGGGATACCTATTTATTGGCAATTTGTGCATCTGACATTTCAACCAGGAATACATGCATTGCATTTGACCACTCTCTACAGCATGCTCAGAAGTGTTCAATGAAACACTTGCCTTTGCAGTCAAATGGGATAAAATTGTTAGTGTTCTTCTTAAATAAAATATTAGCATTCTGATGTTAATCTCCTCTAATGGCCTGCATTGCATGGTAATCTCATGATAAAGACTGCATCATGGGAAAAGTTGGTACATGTTTTTCAGATTATATATAATCCTATCACAAAATAATTTTGCTATAGCATATAGAACTTGTATTTGCTAAAATCTAATACAAAATGTTGCAATTTCAGAGGTGGTATTTTCCTTTTTTTCTTTTAAATTCTACTAAATTTGAATGTGTTATATTTTTGTTGGATTCTTGTGATTTAAAAATTTAGAATCACGGTAAATCATATATAAGCATCACCAATGAAATTTGTAATATTTATGTTTCTCTTCATTAACTGAGCAATTTTTTTCAGGTCTTATATTTTTTGTGAAAGAAATGTAGAATGTCAGAATCTAATTTTCTAATAGGAAAAGGATTTCTAAACAAAATGAGAATTTCAGTGAATAAATTTGTCATGTCATACATAAAAACTCGTTTTTGTTAAATATAACAAACTGAAGATCAAGATGGTTTACAAATTATTGCAAATGGTAACTTTCATTTTCTGTACAAATTAGGAACATTTTGCTTTATTATCATACTTTGGTAGTAGTAGTAGTAGTAGTAGTAGTAGTAGTAGTAGTAATAGTAGTAGTAGTAGTAGTAGTAGTAGTAGTAGTAGTAGTAGTAGTAGTAGTAGTAGTAGTTTATCATCATAGATTGATGCATTTTTGCATGATACTACTTTTTATAACTATGTGCTGGAAGGAAACTTGAATAGAAAGTATGAGTTATTTGGATTAGAATACTTTTTATCATCATTGACATCATGTTGTCAAATAAAAACCCCGGACCAATATAACCACCAATAACAGCTGACATGTAACAGTACCAAAATAAAAACCAATAATGGATGACATGTAACAGTACCAAAATAACCACCAATAATGGATGACATGTAACAGGATTAACATGACTACCAATAACAGCTGACATGTAACAGTACCAAAATAACCACCAATAATGGATGATATGCAACAGTACCAAAATAACCACCAATAATGGATGACATGTAACAGTACCAAAATAACCACCAATAATTGATGACATGTAACATGATTAACATAACTACCAATAACAGCTGACATGTAACAGTACCAAAATAACCACCAATAGCAGCTGACATGTAACAGTACCAAAATAACCACCAGTTATGGATGACATGTAACAGGATTAACATAACCACCAATAATAGATGACATGTAACAGTACCAAAATAACCACCAAACATAGATGACATGTAACAGGATTCACATAACCACCAAACATAGATGATACATAACAGGATTAACATAACCACCAATAATAGATGATATGTAACAGTACCAAAAAACCCCACCAAACATAGATGACATGTAACAGGATTAACATCACCACCAATAATAGATGACATGTAACAGGACTAACATAACCAATAATAAATGACATATAACAGTACCAAAAAACCCCACCAAACATAGATGACATGTAACAGGATTAAATTTACCACAAATAATAGATGACATGTAACAGGACTAACATAACCACCAATAATAGATGACATATAACAGTACCAAAATAACCACCAATAATGGACGACATGTAAGAGGATTAACATAACCACCAATAATAGATGACATGTAACAGGATTAACATAACCACCAATAATAGATGACATGTAACAGGACTAACATAACCAATAATAAATGACATATAACAGTACCAAAAAACCCCACCAAACATAGATGACATGTAACAGGATTAACATAACCACCAATAATAGATGACATGTAACAGGATTAACATAACCACCAATAATAGATGACATGTAACAGGATTAACATAACCACCAATAATAGATGACATGTAACAGGATTAACATAACCACCAATAATAGATGATATGTAACAGATTAACATAACTACCAATAATAGATGACATGTAACATGATTAACATAAACACCAATAATAGATGACATGTAACAATTACCTTAAGACAGGAATATTTCACACCAAAAAAGATGAATATTTATTGAAAGAATGAAACTGTGTAAATATTGTCAGTTTAAAGATTGCTGATAAAACTATTCATTGGTCAATCAGTGCTGACCAACCCTTGACATTAATAGAATGGATATATTTTCTGAACAAAGTTGCTATGTTCCAGAAATTCCAATGGTTTACCTGCAAAGTTGATCTTATCAATATTGTTGGCACTTATATTTCACTGAGCAGTGGAAGGCTAGTGTGTATATATTTGATCCCATTGACTAGTGTGTATATATTTGATCCCATTGACTAGTGTGTATATATTTGATCCCATTGACTAGTGTGTATATATTTGATCCCAAGAAGTCTAACAGGCCTTTGGTATTCCACTGCCATTTTGTTAGGAATTGTGTTTTGATAAAATACAAAATATTATTTTAAACTTAAGCTTTTATCTTGCTTATTTTTCAGGATGTTTTTGTGGTTTTAAAAAGGTGTAAAAATACAAATATTTGACAATTTTTCAGATTTATTCACTGTTTTTGTTTTTTGTTAGTAATCATTTGTTAAAGCTTGATCTGCAAAAGGTCTTATTCAATAAATCATCGTATCACCACCAGGCAACCTTGCAAAACTTGAAATGGCTGATACTGCTGATCATTGACCAGTAAAAATACTCATCTTTAAATATCCAATCATGTATCAACATCATCTAGAGTTGTATTGACCAATCACATATCAAATGAACATCATCTAGAGTTGTATTGACCAATCATATATCAAATGAACATCATCTAGAGTTGTATTGACCAATCATGTATCAAATGAACATCATCTAGAGTTGTATTGACCAATCACATATCAAATGAACATCATCTAAAGTTGTATTGACCAATCACATATCAAATGAACATCATCTAGAGTTGTATTGACCAATCATATATCAAATGAACATCATCTAGAGTTGTATTGACCAATCATGTATCAAATGAACATCATCTAGAGTTGTATTGACCAATCACATATCAAATGAACATCATCTAGAGTTGTATTGACCAATCACATATCACATGAACATCATCTAGAGTTGTATTGACCAATCATGTATTAGATATACATCTTGAGTTGTGCTGACCAATCATGTATCAAATAAACAAAATTTAGAGTTGTGGTGAAAACACCAGAAATACAGGTGTAAAAATTCAATTTTGTGATGAAGAAAATTGAAATTTATCCTAAAAGCCAGTAATGAAATTAATAGTTTCACCATCCTACTTGTTTCCAATCACCCCATTACAAATTGACTGATTGGAGAAAATACATTTGGTTGGAGATCTATATTTCCACTTCTCTTGCAATAAGCTAGCTCAAACTTGTTTGTAACATCAGATAGAAAGACACTAAAACTACTGATATCAGCACAGCACAGTAAAACTACTGATATCTGCACAGCACAGTAAAACTACTGATAGCTGCACAGCACAGTAAAACTACTGATATCTGCACAGCACAGTAAAACTACTGATATCTGCACAGCAGTTATTCAGCTTCTCACTCAACTGGACTGGATGTCTTATTCACCTTTTTTTTGTTATTTTAGGACAGAGATACGTGTTATTATTAGTTAGCCAATCTTTGACCCTACCCATATATATATATATATATATATATATATATATATATATATATATATATATATATATATATATAGAATACAATTCATATGGCGAATAACAGTCTTTTCAAGTTCACTAAATCCAGCAAGGGATCAATTGTGTCAGATAGATACAATAAACTCACAACGAACACTGCAAACTACTATCTGAGTAGCCTGAGAACTATAAAGGGAAACAAATTCACATTTATTAAATACAAGGTCACATGTTCACATTATTGTAAACTACACTTTTATGAACTCAGGATCCTCTCAACCAGAGCTTCATTGTATCTGTACAGCATATAGATTGCCTTCACTAGTGTCCTTCTAAGACATGAAGTAGGTAACATTGCCTTCACTAGTGGCCTTCTAAGACAGGCAGTGGATAACATTGCTTTCACTAGTGTCCTTCTAAGACATGAAATAGGTAAAATTGCCTTCACTAGTGGCCTTCTAAGAAATGAAGTAAGTACCATTGTCTTTAGTAGTGGCCTTCTAAGACATGCAGTGGATAACATTACCATCACTAGTGGCCTTCTAAGACATGCAGTGGATAACATTGCCTTCACTATTGTCCATCTAAGACATGCAGTGGGTAATATTGTCTTTACTAGTGGCCTTTTAAGACATGCAGTGGATAACATTGCCTTCACTAGTGGCCTTCTAAGACTTGCAGTGGATAGCATTGCCTTCACTAGTGTGCTTTTAAGAAATGAAGTAAGTACCATTGTCTTTAGTAGTGGCCTTCTAAGACATGCAGTGGATACCATTGCCCTCACTAGTGTCATTCTAAGACATGAAGTGGGTAATATTGTCTTTACTAGTGGCCTTCTAAGACATGCAGTGGGTAACATTACCATCACTAGTGGCCTTCCAAGACATGCAGTGGATAACATTGCTTTCACTATTGTCCTTCTAAGACAATCAGTGGATAACATTGCCTTCACTAGTGTCCTTCTGAGACATGAAGTAGGTAACATTGCCTTCACTAGTGGCATTCTAAGACATGCAGTGGAAAACATTGCCTTCACTAGTGTCCTTCTAAGACATGAAGTAGGTAACATTGCCTTCACTAGTGGCCTTCTAAGACTTGCAGTGGATAACATTGCCTTCACTAGTGTCCTTTTAAGACAAGAAAGTAAGTAGCATTGCCTTCACTAGTGGCCTTTTAAGACATGCAGTGGGTAACATTACCATCACTAGTGGCCTTCTAAGACATGCAGTGGATAAAATTACCATCACTAGTGGCCTTCTAAGACTTGTAGTTGGTAACATTGCCATCACTAGTGGCCTTCTAAGATATGCAGTGGGTAACATTACCAACACTAGTGGCTTTCTAAGACATGTAGTCAGTATGATCAGGTTTATCTCTATCGTCAAGTCTGTAGGGAATTATCCAGGCAAATAGGAAGCATGGATAATATTGAATTTATTAAAGAACATTGGTTATCCATGTAAAATATTGTTCTTCTATCAGTATATACTATGACTAGTTATTATTTTTGTTAAAGCAAGGTTAATACTTATTTCTTGTGCTATAAATATCATTTATTTTTTTATTGGCAGATTGACTTTTACTTGAAATGATATAACATGTATAGATCAACTTGAAATGAGAATTTTTTTGTAGTGGCAGACTGGCTTTGCACTTGAAATGGCATAGACTGTAGAGGCAAATTGACTTCCTACTTGCAATGGCTTTCTGTACTTGTGGATTGACTGTACTTGAAATAACAATTTATTTGTTGGTGGATTTGTACATTTGGATGGATTAAACTTGAAATGATATTTTGTACTTGTGGATTGACTGTACTGGAATGACATTATTTTATTGGTAGATTTCAAATACATAACATCCATTTAGTATTTAGGGTGCATTGTAATTTGCCAAATAGATTAATGAGAAACAATCAATTCAGAAAGTGATGACATAAGTAATCCATGATAATTTGGTTTTAATTAATCACCATGGGAGAAATAAATAGATATACATTTATAAAAACATTTCAAACTTTGCAAAAATTAAAGACATGACTGATAACTTTGAATTTGAAAATATACACCAGCCAATGGATGCTCTCTTCAAGCTACACCTTGAGGACACCATTGCAAGAATTAGCATCATGAAGAATTGGCAGTATTAGTGGATCTGTTTTAATCAGTGATAATATACCTTCTCCTGCCTCTCAGACTGCAATCACTTGATTGTCAAATTACCAGTGACCAAGGGAAAATTACCAGCGACCAAGGGAAAATTACCTGTGGCCATGGGAAAATTACCTGTGGCCATGGGAAGAGTGAGTAGTTGTATCAAATTATTTGTGGCCAAGGGAAAAGCAATGGTTAGGACCTCACATCAGTAGTTGTATCACATTATTCATGGCCAAGGAAAACTCAATGGGTTGGACCTGACATCAGTAGTTGTATCAACTTATTTGTGGCCAAGGGAAAATCAATGGGTTGGACCTGACATCAGTAGTTGTATCAAATTATTTGTGGCCAAGGGAAAACCAATGGGTAGGACCTCACATCAGTAGTTGTATCAAATTATTTGTGGCCAAGGGAAAAGCAATGGGTTGGACCTCACATCAGTAGTTGTATCAAATTATTTGTGGCCAAGGGAAAACCAATGGGTAGGACCTCACATCAGTAATTGCATCAAATTATTTGTGGCCAAGGGAAAAGCAATGGGTTGGACCTCACATCAGTAGTTGTATCAGGTGTCAGGTTCAGAAGGGATCCTGGTAACTCAGTTGGTAGAGACAAGACTCATAATCCAAGGTTCCTAGGTTTGATACATGGCAACCTGATTGTCTGCCTCTATGTTTCCATGGGGACAGCACTAAGCTTTCACTTCCTTGGTATGATATAGCCAGTAATATATTTAGACTGCCCTTATAAACCAACCAACAGCAACAAGTGGGTCAACATATGTGATGTGTTACTAGAACCATAACAAAAGATGTGTATAGCAACTTTGTGCCAAAATATCTCAGAAACCACTGGGTTTTTCTTCCTAAATGTTTGAACTTGTCTTTCATGTTTGAACTTGTCTTTCATGTTTGAATTTGTCTTTCATTCATTGTAATAAATTGGTTAAATTTAATATTTTAAATGCATTAAGTAAACAAAGACACTTCAGTCAAGTTACTGAAAGTTCAAATAGTTAAAATTCCTTTTCATCTATTACATTTTGTGTGCATTCTTAGTTTCATAGAACACACACACAGAGCGTAACTAATGTTACTTGACTACTATTCTTCACCTATTTTTTTATTTTTAGTTCTACTTTTCAAGAATAAGAAGAACTGCTTGAAACTTGACATTCATTTCATGGTCTAGTTGGTCCTAAATGAAAATGGCACTGCTCTATTGTCTATTACAACTTTATGATCTTGAACCAAGAGAAAGAAAGAAGTGAATCCAGCAAGTTTAGTAAAATTAACAAATAATTTTTTTCTTATAGTGAAAAGTGAAGATTTAAGAGGATCTTAGTGTTTTGAATTAAATCCCAAATAGTCCTAAATGTTATATGACAAGTCCAAATAGTCCAAAATGTTATATGATAAGTTTATATAGTCCTAAATTTTATGACAAGTCCAAATAGTGCTAAATTTTATATGACAAGTCTAAATAGTCTTAAATGTTATATCATAAGTCCAAATAGTACTAAATGTTATATGGCAAGTCTAAACAGGCCTAAATATTATATGACAAGTCCAAATAGTCCTAAATGTTATATGACAAGTCCAAATAGTTTTAAACTTTATAAAATATTCTGAATGACTTTCAATAGTCTTCCAGTATCACAATGATTTAATTCGGAATGGCTTTGAATTAAATCACAAATAATCTCAAAATAATGTGTTTCTCCATTCAATGAGTACTGTTTTGTTTCCAATGAATAATTTAAATAAATGATTCCACTCAAATTATATCTGAACAGAATTAAAAACATGGATCATAGATTTCAAAAGACTGATATGAAATAAGAATGAAGAATTTAAAAACGAAAAATATCTGTGCATGCTAAATGAACTTGACATAAAAAGCAATAGATTTTAAATGGATAAAACCCTGTGCCTTGACTCAAGTCCAAATAAACAAAATTTAATAAAATAAAAAAGATTCAGTAGATCAAAAATCTGTCCTCAGTCATGGACATGAAATTAAAGATGCTTAACAGTTTATATGGCTACCACGTTGTTGATCTTGAAAAAAAAATATTTCTTTAAATAAAAGTGTTGCAAATCTGGTGTTTGATACAGCCAACATGGCAGCCATATTTAAAATCTTGTTATAACTACTCCTCCTAAATACATGATCAGTGAAATACCTGAAGCACTGAATTGTCTGATCAATCCAGCAAGGTGTAGATAGGGTTAACACATTGGAACCTTGGCTAGGGAAGATGCAGGAGATAAAGTTGTGACAGGTTTGATAAACTTATCACATTGAGAAAATGTCATAAAGGTGGAGCATGCAAGACCTGAAAATCAGCAGTAGTCTACAAGGCTGATAAGTTTCCTGCTGGACTTGTATTTTTCACTTGCTGCCAGTCAGTGAGTGAAGAAGACTAGTCAATATTAAACAAAACTTGTACATTGATACTAGTCCTTCAGGCTACAAAAACAATATGTGTTACAAAA
Source organism: Potamilus streckersoni (assembly GCA_016746295.1). Taxonomy (NCBI): domain Eukaryota; kingdom Metazoa; phylum Mollusca; class Bivalvia; order Unionida; family Unionidae; genus Potamilus; species Potamilus streckersoni. The sequence continues at coordinate 1,695,041 of JAEAOA010000564.1, forward strand.
CCTTAATGTTACAAAGGTGGAAAGTTATAAAGGTGGAAAATGTTACAAAAGTGGAATTTTGTAGCTGTGGAAATGTTGCAGAACTTGGAATATTACAAAAGTGGAATATGTTTACTGTGGTGGAATGTTACAAATGTGCAATATGTTTACTATGGTGGAAAATTACGAAGGTGGATTATGTTTACTATGGTGGAATGTTACAAACATGGAAAATATTACAAAGGGTGAAAAGTGCTACAAAAAGTAGATAGGTTACTAAGGTGGGAAATGTTACTAAGGTGGAAAATGTTACTAAAGTGGAAAATGTTACTACTTAAGTGGGAAATGTTACTAAAGCAGAATATGTTACTAAAGTGGGAAATGTTACTCAAGTGGGAAATGTTATTAAAGTGGAAAATGTTACTAAAGTGGGAAATGTTACTAAAATGGGAAATGTTACTAAAGCAGAATATGTTACTAAAGTGGGAAATGTTACTAAAGTGGAAAATGTTATTAAAGTGGAAAATGTTACTAAAGTGGAAAATGTTACTAAAGTGGGAAATGTTACTAAAGTGGGAAATGTTACTAAAGTGGGAAATGTTACTAAAGCAGAATATGTTACTAAAGTAGAATATATTACTAAAGTGGAAAAGGTTACTAAAGTGGGAAATGTTAATAAATTGGAAAATGCTACTAAAGTGGGAAATGTTAATAAATTGGAAAATGCTACAGAAGTATAACAATTCAAAGATTACAGCACTAGTAATTAAGATACACTAGAACCATTTAAAATGAGTACAAATGAAATGAATTCTTGAATATAATACATTATTCATTTCCTTAAAAATCCACTTTTAACATCAGATTGGAGTGGAGTACATTTTAAGCAGGCTACTTTATACATTATTTTTTAATGGAGTTCAGAAGATGAAACTATTACTGAATGAAGAAATAATACTTTTGTTTTGGATTTTAAAGCCGTCAAGTTCATTACTTTCTAGAACTTTGATATTTTAATAGACTGAGGTGTAAGTTTGTTTTGTTGACATTTGACTTGCTTTATCTCATTCCTGTTCACACATTAGTATTTTTGAAAAAGAGGCATGTAAAGGACATATTTAATGTACCAGAAATTATTACCCAGTACCTTTACACCAGCTAGGTTTAATTGTTACCTCAAGTGTTATGTTTAATTATGGCAGACATTTGGGCTGAAATTGATCTACAGAACAATTGAAAATGAATATTAGTGGAAAAGTTGTAAGTAATGTTCTTGTTTTCTAGACTGAAACCTAATTATGTAATGTACTATAAGATGTATTACACATTCAACAAAAGACAAACTGGAATTTGACATAACATATTATCTCAAAGAAAAAAACCTACTTAATTTCAAGATTGTAAAGTAATTTAAATTATTTGAAAATTTTCTAGATTTCAGATTGACAAAAATCACTTTGTTCAAAATTGCTTAAATTGTTTTATTGTTTCTTCAAACTTGTGAAAAGTTCTCATGTAAATATGACTTCTCATTTAGTGTCATCAAGTGCAAAAATATTATATCTTTCTTTACTTGCAAATTGGTTAGTTAAGAAAAAGATATTTCTCTTTGATTTCTATATAATTCATCTTTTAATAATTTTTTCTTCAATTTCATTTTGCTATTTGTTTTACAATAACAGTTGCATAGTATATGAGATGTAGATAACAATTCCACATGAAAAAGAGTAAAGCAATGAATAAGCGCTTAGTTGCAGCAGCTATTCCTGGGATTGAACAGCCCTGTTGCCAGATTGAAGGTTTTCATTTTTATTTGAATGCTCCTTTAATGTATGTGGATATCTAACTGTGACAAGCATTGACCTGGTTCTTCTGTTGCTACTAGCATTAGCAGATCTGGGTCTATGCCTGTATCATGACATTATTAGTATAACAGAGTACACTGTTCTGAATCACAAGGCAGATCAGGGTCTGTGCTGTTAAAGTGATATTGTTCATATGACAGAGTACTCTCTGTTCTGAACCAGTAAGGCATGGCTTATTAGGATCTATGCTGTTTACATATTTTAAGTGGAACAGAGTAGACTATGATCCGAATAATCAGTACTGTATGGCAGATCAGGGTCTATCCTATTCATATATTATTAATAGAGCAGAGTTGACCCTTATCTGTATAATGTATGGTAGATTTGGGTTTTCACTTTGTAGAGTTGGTCAATATAACAAAATTGTCTTTTCATCAGCATTGAAATGCACTGTGTAAATCATTGCTCCATCATCAGTATTAAAAAGCACTGTGTAAATTGTAACTTTTCACACAATTAAAACAGAATTAAACCTTTCCACTTCACAAAATAAACAACAATGCAATTTCGTGGACACTCTGGTTACCTAGTGGTTCTGTCTTGAAATGTGGGAAGTTAGAGGTTTGAACCCCGACCAAGTCATATCAAAGACTTTTAAAAATGGTACTTACAGCTGCCTTGCTTGGTGCTCAGCAATAAGATGTTAGTGTTTGGACTGGTCGGCATGGTGTTTGGATGATGTGACAAGGTGGGACTTTATGCTATATGTTGTGACCTGATGCCCCAGTGCTAGACATCACTATAAACTTGCACACTGCAGGCATCATAGAAAAATGAATGAAAAATTGTTAAAGCTGCATTAAAAATTTAAATTACATGCACAAACAAATCACATGCAATTTGGTGAACAAAAAAGCTAGTTTTATAATCACAAGTTCCTAAATAGTGCTTGCATCACTTTTAGCTTAATATCAGTAATGAATCTTTATCATATGAATTCCTATTTAGAAATGAAAACTGTTTTAGCATTGCTTTTTATACACTACACATTAAGAATTAAAGAAAGGAAAACTGTTTTAGCATTTCTTTTTATACACTACACATTAGGAATAAAAGAAATGAAAACTGTTTTAGCATTGCTTTTTATACACTACACATTAAGAATAAAAGAAATGAAAACTGTTTTAGCATTGCCTTTTGTACACTACTCATTAGGAATAAAAAAATGAAAACTGTTTTAGCATTGCTTTTTATACACTACACATTAAAAAAAAGAAATGAAAACTGTTTTGGCATTGCTTTTTGTACATTACACATTAAGAATAAAAGAAATGAAAACTGTTTTAGATTTGCTTTTTATACACTACTCATTATGAATAAAATAAATGAAAACTGTTTTAGCATTGCTTTTTATACACTACTCATTAAGAATAATAGAAATGAAAACTGTTTTAGCATTGCTTTTTGTACACTACTCATTAAGAAAAAAAGAAATGACAACTGTTTTAGCATTGCTTTTTGTACACTACACATTAAGAATAAAAGAAATGCAAACTGTTTTACAATTGCTTTTTTACACTACTCATTAAGAATAATAGAAATGCAAACCGTTTTAGCATTGCTTTTTATACACTACACATTAGAAATAAAAGAAATGAAAACTGTTTTAGCATTGCTTTTTGTACACTACTCATTAAAAATAAAAGAAATGAAAACTGTTAACTGTTTTACCATTGCTATTTGTACACTACTCATTAAGAATAAAAGAAATGAAAACTGTTTTAGCATTGCTTTTTGTATGCTACTCATTAAGAATAAAAGAAATGAGAACTGTTTTAGCATTGCTTTTTATACACTACACATTAAGAATAAAAGAAATGAAAACTGTTTTAGCATTGCTTCTTATACACTACACATTAAGAATAAAAGAAATGAAAACTGTTTTAGCATTGCTTTTTGTACACTGCTCATTAAGAATAAAAGAAATGAAAACTGTTTTAGCATTGCTTTTTATACACTACACATTAAAATAAAAAAGGAATGAAAACTTTTAACTGTTTTAGCATTGCTTTTTGTACACTACTCATTAAGAATAAAAGAAATGAAAACTGTTTTAGCATTGCTTTTTGTACACTACACGTTAAGAATAAAAGAAATGAAAACTGTTTTAGCATTGCTTTTTATAGTCTACTCATTAAGAATTAAAGAAAGGAAAACTGTTTTAGCATTTCTTTTTATACACTACACATTAAGAATAAAAGAAATGAAAACTGTTTTAGCATTGCTTTTTATACACTACTCATTAAGAATAAAAGAAATGAAAACTGTTTTAGCATTGCTTTTTATAGTCTACTCATTAAGAATTAAAGAAATGAAAACTATTTTAGCATTGCCTTTTATACACTACTGATTAAGAATAAAAGAAATGAAAACTGTTTTAGCATTGCCTTTTATACACTACTCATTAAGAATAAAAGAAATGAAAACTGTTTTAGCATTGCCTTTTATACACTACACATTAAGAATAAAAGAAATGAAAAACTATTTTAGCATTGCCTTTTATACACTACTGATTAAGAAAAAAAGAAATGAAAACTGTTTTAGCATTGCCTTTTATACACTACTCATTAAGAATACAATAAAATAAAACTATTTTAGCATTGCCTTTTATACACTACTGATTAAGAATAAAAGAAAGGAAAACTGTTTTAGCATTGCTTTTTGTACACTACTCATTAAGAATAAAAGAAATGAAAACTGTTTTAGCATTGCTTTTTGTACACTACACATTAAGAATAAAAGAAATGAAAACTATTTTAGCATTGCCTTTTATACACTACACATTAAGAATAAAAGAAATGAAAACTGTTTTAGCATTGCCTTTTATACACTACACATTAAGAATAAAAGAAATGAAAACTATTTTAGCATTGCCTTTTATACACTACACATTAGGAATAAAAGAAATGAAAACTGTTTTAGCATTGCTTTTTTTACACTACTGATTAAGAATAAAAGAAATGAAAACTGTTTTAGCATTGCTTTTTGTACACTACACATTAAGAATAAAAGAAATGAAAACTGTTTTAGCATTGCTTTTTGTACACTACTCATTAAGAATAAAAGAGATGAAAACTGTTTTAGCATTGCTTTTTGTACACTACTCATTAAGAATAAAAGAAATGAAAACTGTTTTAGCATTGCTTTTTGTACACTACACATTAAGAATAATAGAAATGAAAACTGTTTTAGCATTGCTTTTTGTACACTACTCATTAAGAATAAAAGAAATGAAAACTGTTTTAGCATTGCTTTTTGTACACTACTGATTAAGAATAAAAGAAATGAAAACTGTTTTAGCATTGCTTTTTGTACACTACACATTAAGAATAATAGAAATGAAAACTGTTTTAGCATTGCTTTTTGTACACCACACATTAAGAATAATAGAAATGAAAACTGTTTTAGCATTGCTTTTTGTACACTACTCATTAAGAATAAAAGAAATGAAAACTGTTTTAGCATTGCTTTTTGTACACTACACATTAAGAATAATAGAAATGAAAACTGTTTTAGCATTGCTTTTTGTACACTACACATTAAGAATAATAGAAATGAAAACTGTTTTAGCATTGCTTTTTGTACACTACTCTTTAAGAATAATTTATGTAATCTTCACTAGTTATTTGGGAGTGTGTAAATTGGTTTTTTATAATGGCTTTGATTATCAAAGTTTTGCTAAAAATCTAACATCATTTTTTGAATGTTTGTAGAAACATGTAGACAGAATATGTTATTTTGTCTGTCTAAATAACTTAAAGAAATCTGATAAAAATTTGAAACCAATTCAGATCCTCAGAAGAATTGATTTTTAGACAATCTTCATTCCTATTGGTAATTATATCATTCTTTAAGGATAGACTACATTTATATTGATTGTATTTATAACTTTTTTTAGTGTATATTTTCTAAGATAGAATTTGTTAGGTGAGTGTTCATAAATTACCAGTTGTGTATTGGAATTACTTAATACTCTATCAGTAATAAGGTCATTAGGGGTCATATTGACAAAAGGTCCTTTGGAAAATGAAAGACAAACTTCTTTCTGTTTTCAGTATATAGCACTTACTTGTGATAAGACTCATCATTACAACACATTTCCTGTTATAAGCCCATTTATTATAACACATTTGCGGTTATAAGGTCATTTGTTATAACAGATTTACTGTTAAGAAGTTTGTCTTTCATTTTCCAAAGGACTTCAGTCAATATGATCCCTAATGACCTTATTATTGATATCAGAGTATTAGGTAATTCCAATACACAACTATAAGGCCCTTCATTAATAGACATTTATCGTTATAAAGCCCTTCATTATAACACTTTTAATGTTATAAGGCCCTTCATTATATCACATTTACAGTTATAAGGCCTCCATTATTATTTCACATTTGCAGTTATAAGGCCCTTCATCATAACAATTTTCCTGTTATAAGGCCTATTTATTACTATACAATTAATTTTATAGGGCCCATCATTATAACACATTTACTTTTATTGGGCCCATCATTATAACACATTTACTTTTATAGGGTCCATCATTATAACACATTTACTTTTATAAGGCCCTTCATTATAACACATTTACTTTTATTACTACCTTCATTATAACACATTTACTTTTATTATACCCTTCATTATAACACATTTACTTTATAAGGCCCTTCTCTCTATTATAAGGTGTTTATGGTTATGGATTTCAGTGTGATACTAAACTTGCATCATGTATTTCAATTATATAGTTGGTCCCTATAAGATAGAATAAAGGTGGTTGTAATTAAAATGAAATCTTTGAATTATAATTATTATCTGACTTTCATGACCTTTGGTTCATTGCTTCTTAAAGTTTGTCCTTTGCAAAAGTAATAGCATATAATGCAAACTAAAGTTTAATTCAGGAAACTATATTGAACATTTGTCAAGATACAAAGAGACATGATTTTGATATGCCTGTAAGAGTGAGAACATTGATTCCTGCAAACTTAAGTCATCTATGATACTCAGTCATCTGAATCATCACCAAGCTTGGCTTTCTGTTGGCTCAAAACCTGACATGCTTACTGATGTCTTATGTGATATTGTGATTGGCATTAGATATCTGTCTGACAACATTAGATATCAGTCTGACAACATTAGATATTAGTCTGACAACATTAGATATTAGTCTGACAACATTAGATATCAGTCTGACAACATTAGATGTTGGTCTGACAACATTAGATATCAGTCTGACAACATTAGATATCAGTCTGACAGCATTAGATATCAGTCTGACAACATTAGATATCAGTCTGACAACATTAGATATCAGTCTGACAACATTAGATATGGGTCTGATGGCATTAGATATCAGTCTGACAGCAAGCTCTGGGGAGATGAGTTCTTCTTACATAACACACAAGAGAACCAGTGAACATGGTATCATACTGTGAACCATAAGATTGTATAACAAACACAAAACAGACAAGTGTAACCTCAGATTTACTTGTCCTGTTATTGTAAGATTGTATAACAGACACAAAACAGACATCAGTGTAGTCCCAGATTTACCATTGTACAGTGTACTCTAAGATCATATAACAAACACAAAACAGATTACACTGTAGTCCCAGATTTACCATTGCACAGTGTACCATAAGATTATATAACAAACACAAGACAGATTACACTGTAGTCCCAGATCTATCATTGTATAATGTACAACACATAATACTGTCAACAGTGTAGTCTTAGATCAACCATTACATGATGTACCATCAGACTGTACAACACACACACATACACACACACACACATTGTATGATGTACCATAAGATCAGTGTTATCACTGTTCAAATTTGTTCATATTAAACACTTAAATAATACAATGCTCTTTTTTCTAAATTGATAATAGATAAAATTAAAGTCTAACCTTCCATCAAGGGCATAATTACAAGGAAGCTTCAAATATTACAATTTTATATTCATCATTTCAAAAGAACAATCATTGTTCATGTATTCAGATTTAACAACATGCATGGGAAAAACTCCAACATTTTCTTTTTTTCAGTTTCAGCTATCAAATTTCATTAGTCAACTAGAAGAAAAGTTGCACATTGCAGACATCAGTTACATGAAAACTGGAGAGTGTGATGTATGCAAGATAAGTGTTGACCGCCTTAAACAGGAGGCAGTAGCAACAATAACAGGGATAATCCAGGCACAGTCGGCATCCAGTCTTATCATACCTGCCCTAGTCAACTTTACCTCCTCTCCAAGAACCAATTCTACCTCATTAAGGTAACATTTTCTCACCTATCTCTACTTAGTAACATGTAGGCAGTTGTCATGTATATTTTTACCTGTGGAAAGCATGCATAATTTTTAAATAAAAAAATTCTGTTTTGTATAAACAGGTTGTATCATTTCAATTACATATAGGATGCAACATTTTCCTGCATTCATTTTAATAACCATTCCCTCAACTGTGTTTCTTTAATGACTTCTCCTCCACACCTCTTTTTTTGACCCAAGGCATGTGCAACAGGCCTAACATTTGCCTGTCATCACTTTTACCCTGATGTGTTTCTAGTTAGACAATGTAAGACATCAGTCATGATATTTATGATGGAAAGCAGCCAAGGCTTCATACTAGTGGATGCTGCCTTGCTCTACATGCCAAGTCTGCATACTAGTGGATGCTGCCTTGCCCTACATGCCAATTTGTCCAGAACATCTTACATACCTGACAGTTAATACTGACACTGCTGTACATAATTGACAGTTCTGATTGACACTGCTGTACAATTTACTTGCTTTTGTTGGTCTATACCTTTTTTATGTCTTTATTCTGATGGAATCTCAGCAGGGCAAAACCACCTGGATGCTCTTTCAAGACCTGTTAACATGCATTTTGGTTGGTAAGAATGTTTAGGTAGCCAAAAAATGCCAAAGTCAGTTGAAGTACAGGTAAAAAAAATTCCCAATTGAAGTACAGGTAAAAAAATTCTCACAATGAACATGTCTGATCACTTTAAGACTTTAAGTCATATAGGTTGTCTGACCTCACAACAAGCTGCACATCATCATTTCTGTTGGTAATAAGACATCCTGACCTGACTTTTAAGTGTGCATATATGGTAGCTGTCATTATCCAAGGAGGTGAAAGAGACCTGACTTATTTATATATATATATATATATATATATATATATATATATATATATATATATATATATGGTAGCTATCAGTATCCAAAGACATGAAAGAGGCTTGACTTATATGTGTGTATATACTGTAGCTATCAGCATCCAAGGAGGTGAAAGAGACCTGACTTATAAGCATGTATATATGATATCTATCCTAAGAGATGAAAGAGACTTTATGGACCCATCTTAGTTAATTGCTTGTAATGGATTTTTGTCCCAATACATTTGAGCATTGCTTACCTGGTTTAAATTTGAGCATTGCTTACCTGGTTAAATTTGAGCATTGCTTACCTGGTTAAATTTGAGCATTGCTTACCAGATTTCCATCAATGGTTAAGATGGGGCTGAGAATGAGAAACAAATATAGGTCATGTTCATGGAAAAATTGTCTTCAATATAAAATAGATCAATTTGCTTAATTTGTTGTTCTGGGTTTAACATCTTTCATAACACAATAGGCTATACATGGCATCTAGCATAACTGGTGAAGGATGAACTTGAAAACCTCAAAGCTACAGGCAAGCTTTTTCACATAGCTACATTGGCTCAGCCTCAAACCAACAGGGACAGAGATGATAGGGCAATTGGTAAAGTTCCTGGGGAAAGGTTGACAAGTTGTGTTGAGTTGGGACTGATAAAGAGACAGACAGACAGACATAAAGACAGAGACATACAAAGCAGTATTGTATTGTTTGATTCACATTTAGGTATTTCTATACCAGATCATTAAACATTTGAACCAATGTTACCAGTAGATTATCCTTGTAGTACCATTACAGGTAGATAATCCCAGTAGTACCATTACAGGTATATACTCCCTGTAGTACCATTACTGGTCAATAATCCCTCTAGTACCATTACAAGTACCATAGCTGGTACATAATATTTGTAGTTCCAATATAGGTAGATAATCCCTGTAATACCATTGCAAGTAGATAATCCATGCAGTACCTTTGCAGGAAGATAATCCTTGTAGTACCATTGCAATAAGATAATCCTTGTAGTACCATTGCAAGTATATAATCCCATTAGTACCATTACCTGCATATCCCTGTAGTAACATTACTGGTAAATAATACTTGTAGTACTACTACAGGTAGATAATTTCTGAGTACTACTCAATTAAATGTGTGCAAACTGCATACACCAAAGAGTCCATACATTTTATTAAGTAATCAGTAGATCAAACAATATATACCCTGATCTGTCAGCACATTACACAATGGCAGATCAGGATGTATGTTTTTTACAATTAAACTATTTGTTTAGGCAAATATATAAAGTATGTATACAAACTTTGACTGTCCATACATGTACACACTTCATGGAAGGTCCTTATCTGTATAGACTTATGTGATCTTTGATAATACAGACATGTGGGCAGACAGTGATGGTAGGCATTTGAGTCTGCAATGAACTAGATAGTGTATGACATTGGAACACAGTTTGAACATAGAATTACAAGGGAATGATTTTCTACACATGCTGATGAGCTTTGATCATGTTGTACAGACATGACAGTTGTTGGAAGCAGCAAGGTGATCCATTCATCATATGGTATGATTACCTCACCTAAAGCATATAAACAAAGATGGCAGTTGAATTTCGATAGACTTGCAGTCGAATCAGGCACTGCTTGATAAAAGATTCTGGTTTGTTTTTAGAATTAGAATAGAACACACATACACACACTTACATGCATGCACGATTGATATACACACATTCATAATGTAAAATTTACAAAACAGTTGTCCATTACTTGGTGAAATATGGCATTGATAGGTCAGAAAACTTAATCTAAATTTTGAGATAGTGATTGTACTTTCATCAGATTGTTTAAGTGAAGTCATTCAATCCCATTTGGAATGACAGGAATAGTGAAAATGCTATTCTAACTGTACTATTTTCCATATGTAAACAGCTTCCTCTTTCACCTTGATCCACATAGACAGCCTCCTCTTCCACCTTGATCCACATAGACAGCCTCCTCTTCCACCTTGATCCACATATAAACAGCCTCCTCTTCCAACTTGATCCACATACATACAGTCTCTTCTTTCAACTTAATCCAGATACAGTCTCATCTGCAATGGGTGTAGCCAGTAACTTTGTGAGGATTGTTATTGTTGGGGTGGCATGCTGTCAATATTTTATTTAAACGATTTTAGCAGTCTCACAGAGGCTCTATTTTGTTGGAAGTTAAATTTAGTGAATGATAAAGGTAAAGCTCCAAACTCCCAGTCAGCAACACCCCAATGGTTAGATGGTTAAATACACAAAATAGGTTGAAATTCAATGAATAAAAATTTAATAACAATTCAGTAATCAAACGATTAAAATTCCCAATTACACTACTTCCACTTGACCCTTTAAAAAGCTTATTGCATCACTTGATTAGAAGTGTGAAATTGATTTCCACCTGTCCTTGTATTTCTACTCATCTGGTGTATCCTTTCTCTCTCATGTTTCTCCTATTTCCTTCTCCCTTTCCTCCTTGACTTTTCTCCAGATTCCTTCTCCTCCCTCCTCCTCCTTGACTCCCTCAAGACTCCTTTTCCTCCTTGACTTTGTCTAGACTCCTCCTCCTCCACTTTCTCTACCATGACTACTCTTCTGTCAACTTCAACTATCTTGGCTACAGCCTCGATTCCATTTCCATGTCTTAAAGACTCAGGCCGCAATGGAATTTGAAACTCTGTGTCCCCTAAAAACTTCCTGTGAAAATACAAAGATGATACAGTCTTTTCCGGAGCCCTCTCATTTCACAATACACACAGCCTATCATCAGAGACCAGCTATTAAATTTTTACAATCATGCATTCATTCTCATTGAGATACCCATACATTCTTGTATGGTAAAACAAATGTTATAATACAGCACAGTATCAATTACTTCTTATACATAAATCAATAAATTCCATAACATCAATACATATTCCTAATCCCATTATACTAAACATAATAATCAGATGCTTTTCTTTACCTTACAACTCACACAAAGTACATAAATACTCCAATATCCATACTCTGATATCTGCATACGTCCATGGTATCTAATCTTACATACTTCAACCATGTTTCCAAATTCACAATTCAAGCATGTGTTAATTCTAACGTAATGCATCAATAAATGCACTGGTTTACTACCAACTAACCTAATAGTGAATTACAAAATTAATTCTGACCATAAGCTAACAATCTACACAATTCCGCCTCACATCTAATAATTCTTTACATTGGCTCAATCCCATTTCTCAAATAGGCATATAAATGAAACCCTACAAAGGTAATTCTACATATTAAATGATCTTAGTAATTAAGTATACAAATAAATACAATTATGATGCCATAATATTATGCAAAAAATGAGCAAGTAACTTACCGACCTTTCAAAGCTTTCTATTTCCGTAGAATCTAACTTTAACTTTTGCTGTCAAATTATGAGTGGCTTTTTCACAGAATAAACCCTGTAATCCTTTCAGGCAAATACTAAATTTTCTCTTATGAGTTTTGAAAGTTATCATTGCATTGTAATTACACCCTCCATCTGACTAGATATCACTGAACTGATCCAATCAAACTTACTGGAAAATATTCCCCTTGCTGTCTGTGGATTTGGAGACAGATGAGAACTCACTTGAACTTGAGCTTTCCTTTGATCTTACCACTAAACTTTAACATATAGAAATAATAACTACAAGCCTTAGTTTAGATGGTGTGATCTATCTTTGCCTATTCAAGATTCTGGTCTCTGGCTGGTCATGTAATCTTGCATAAGGGTTTAAGACTACCCTGCAGCAATCTATAGACATCCAAGACATGGCTTTGGTAATATTCCCAAGACTGGTAGATTGTATCTTACACATGACTTTATAGCTGGGACTTAGCAAATATGACAAACTTGTAGAATAACATCTGACATCTTTTTTAAGGAAAAGGACAGTGAAAATAGCATAATTACTCTTTTATTTTAGTAACCATTTTTAGACACTGAAATTGCATGAATACCATTAGTGGTCGTTTTTTACTTTCTTACATGCAATAAATGTAGTAATTTTATTTCTGTAATTCTTGATATTTGCATTTTCAGAACTTTACATTTGAGCAGCACTATATGGTCATTATTGTGCTGATTTGCAATTAAACCTTAATAAATATATAGAGGATATCTAATTTTTCTTATTATTTAAAGGCAAAAGCCATTGATATGCATGGGTTTTCTCCATTCTATGCCAGTGCAATTAACAGCTGATTTACTACATCAATAAAAAGAAGTTCAAAATTTAAAAATAATTTTGGGACATTGAAGTTTACAAATTTGGCTTGTACATACTATTCTTCATAATACTGACTGTATTGATAGAAAACAAAGACTCGATTGAAAAATTCATAAAAATGAAAAATAAATGGTTAAGGGGGGTAGAGAAATGCAGTAAAGAGTTGGTGGCTTAATGTTTGAAATTATCCAGTTTTTTTTTTTAAAAAAAGCTTTTGCATTTAAATTTATGACAGTATTAGTTCTCTTTATATTGTAAGCCAAAATTTAATTATCACATAATTAATCCATTACCTCCCTATGCTTGTACTCTGGGTTTAACTTAATTAACTCCCTTTCATTTCCAATGCTGCTGCATTGATTCCTGGGGATAATGATTGTATCAGAGTGTACATGTTTCTCTTTGTCGTTTTTACTCAAGTTTGAAAGTAAATTTATTGAGATAGATATTAAATAAAATCCCAGTACAGAAGGTCAGAGATTTTGATTGGCAGATACTCTCTGCAACCAGACATAGGTCATAGGAATTTTCAGATTTGATTATAATAACTTGTCTTTGATTTGCTTATGAAGTAAACTGCCAAACACCTTAAGGAAGTAGAATCCTAAGGTCACTGTGTAAAGTTGACACATTTTTTTCTTTGTTAGACAGTCACCACTAAGCTTATTTACCCATCATGTTATCCCAGGTCTAAAACATTCTTTTGCCACAGAGCTAAAAGTTGCATGTAAGCTTATAGCCAAAACTATTGAAAACATTATGACTATACATTTGACCCTAAGATGTGTATTGTACACATTACACTAACCACAGGATGTGTATTGTAGACATTACACTAATCACATGATGTGTATTGTAGACATTACACTAACCACAGGATGTGTATTGTAGACATTACACTAACCACAGGATGTGTATTGTACACATTACACTAACCACAGGATGTGTATTGTACACATTACACTAACCACAGGATGTGTATTGTACACATTACACTAACCACAGAATGTGTATTGTAGACATTACACTAACCACATGATGTGTATTGTAGACATTACACTAACCACAGGATGTGTATTGTAGACATTACACTAACCACAGGATGTGTATTGTAGACATTACACTAACCACAGGATGTGTATTGTAGACATTACACTAACCACAGGATGTGTATTGTAGACATTACACTAACCACAGGATGTGTATTGTACACACTACACTAACCACAGGATGTGTATTGTAGACATTACACTAACCACAGGATGTGTATTGTACACATTACACTAACCACATGATGTGTATTGTACACATTACACTAACCACATGATGTGTATTGTACACATTACACTAACCACAGGATGTGTATTGTAGACATTACATTTTCCCCTCACACCACCTGGGCAGACCAAACAAGAATAAATTAATTTAACAAACCTATTTTATGGACATAGCTGAATAATACACTCAACGAATACACTTTAAGAAACCTAGGGTTTTAAAAATATAAGAATATACTCAATGAGGACACTTTAATAACCTAGGGTTTTAAAAATATAATTATGAACTTGATTATACTTTTTGTGTCAGGGAGCTTAGAATAAGGCCAATTACTTTATCCTAACCATTAATCAGTCTGACCAGAAAAAGTTACATGCTTCTAGTGTAACTAGCACATGGAAAGCAAACACCCTTGATCAGTTTATTGTATCCACCCATGCTACTACCATTAGGAACAAAGGACCATAATTTAATTTCAAATAAAGCAGTGATATTCATTGTCAGAGTTATTCAAAGCAAGTGAATTGGGTACTTGACTATGAACAGTGAGCCCATGGTTAACAACAATAAAAAACTGTATTTAATAATTTTGTTGCTGTCAGAAATGAAGGAATGCAGTTATCATTATCTATTTTCAACTGAGATATTGTACTTGTCAACCTGTCAATCAGTGAAAGTTGAAACCTTGGAAGATGGTGCCTACAAAATTGAAACATTGTAAAATTGAAATAATACAGACAATCCCAAATTGAAATCAGCTGAAGAATTACTAAAATTAGAATAAAGGTGGCATTTTTGAGGTTTTTCTTTCTTTCATTTCATTTTATTTAATTACAATAAAACATCATTAATCTGGTCTGTGAAACATTTGTTTCCAAATGACTACATCTAGGAAGAAATTAATTGTTATCCAATGACAACATCTAGGAACAGATTGCCTTAGAATCCAAAAGACAACATTTAGGAACAGATTGTTTTGGTATCCAAATGACAACATCTAGGAACAGATTATTTTGGTATCCAAATGACAACATCTAGGAACAAATTATTTTGGTATCCAAATGACAACATCTAGGAACAGATTATTTTGGTATCCAAATGACAACATCTAGGAACAGATTGGTTTGGTATCCAATTGACAACATCTAGGAACAGATTATTTTGGTATCAAAATGACAACATCAAGGATCAGATTGGTTTGGTATCCAAATGAAAACATCTAGGAACAGATTGTTTAATAGTATCCAAATGACAACATCTAGGAACAGATTGTTTTGGTATCCAAATGACAACATCTAGGAACAGATTGTTTTGGTATCCAAATGACAACATCTAGGAACTAATTGGTTTGGTATCCAAATGACAACATCTAGGAACAGATTGTTTAATAGTATCCAAATGACAACATCTAGGAACAGATTATTTTGGTATCCAAATGACAACATCTAGGAACAGATTGTTTAATAGTATCCAAATGACAACATCTAGGAACAGATTGTTTTGGTATCCAAATGACAACATCTAGGAACAGATTATTTTGGTATCCAAATGACAACATCTAGGAACAGATTTTTTTGGTATCCAAATGACAACATCTAGGGACAGATTGTTTAATAGTATCCAAATGACAACATCTAGGAACAGATTATTTTGATATCCAAATGACAACATCTAGGAACAAATTATTTTGGTATCCAAATGACAACATCTAGGAACAGATTATTTTGGTATCCAAATGACAACATCTAGGAACAGATTATTTTGGTATCCAAATGACAACATCTAGGAACAGATTATTTTGGTATCCAAATGACAACATCTAGGAACAGATTATTTTGGTATCCAAATGACAACATCTAGGAACAGATTTTTTGGGTATCCAAATGACAACATCTAGGAACAGATTATTTTGGTAACCAAATGACAACATCTAGGAACAGATTATTTTGGTATCCAAATGACAACATCTAGGAATAGATTATTTTGGTATCCAAATGACAACATCTAGTAACAGATTATTTTGTTATCCAAATGACAACATCAAGGAACAGATTGTTTTAGTATTTAGATGATAATAAGAGATTTTTCACACAGATGTGAATGAAATCTATGTTTTTCTTAATCTTAGAAATGTACTTATGTCACTACACACTTCATTAGAACCCTGCCAAGTAGGCATATTGTACTGCACAGTATCCTACCATTGCCTAAAATGTTAAAGTTAAACCTTAACTGTATAAAAGATTATTGTCAAAATCATATGGCAGACATGGATTCAATGTGATAGTACAGTAATAATATCAAATGATTTTATGATTCTGTTTTCTCATGTGTAGAACTTATGTTCTTAGAGTTGACAGGTTACCTGATTGCCCTCATTTTAAATATTCCTCTTAATTAGCATGATAAATAAAAGTACATGTATAGGGCTTGGTGTCTTCATTATCCATTGCTGACTACACATAACAATTATAATTTTTTTCTTGATTTCATTCTTTTTTCTAAGAGCAGCATATATAACAAGATTCCACTTAGATAATTATTCAGGTTTTCATAAAAGAGTATAAAACCTGATATCCTTACTATAGAGTAAAAAGCAGTCATAGTAACTTAAGAGTTTTGCTAACTAAATTGCAAGGTTTTTTTAATTTAATTGGGAAAAAAAATTAAGTGAGAAAAATAATCTCTCAGTGTTTGTACCAAAATAAGGAAATCCCAGTTTGTCTCAGCATAGCCTTATGGGTAGACAAATAATAAAATCCCTTTACTTGAATTCCAAACCCAAACATAGATTTATGTTACTCTTAGTGTCCAATATGTAACCCTAATAATAATAACCCAAACAGAAGTCAAAGGTCACTGGGTCAAGTTTACACATTGCCCCTTTGTAGGACAATCCACCTAGCAGTGTCACCACTAAGCTTATTTTTGCAATTGATTATCCCATTTGTTTAAAACACTTTATTGCCGCCAAGCATTTGCTAAAAGGAGGCATGAAATATTATATGCCTGGCCGTTTAAAACCTTATAACTGAACATTTGCCCCAGGATGTGACATTACCTTTGCCCCTTACACCACCTGGTTTGTGTAGATTTGTATAAGCACATTATACCTATAGAACAAAATATAAGACCTCTAGGCCTGAATTAAGATGAAAAGGTACTATCAACAGCAAGCAATTTTTATATTTATTCTCCAAGATTTATTTGTGGACCTAGCTAAATCAAATTTTATTGGAAATGCCTGTTAATTAGGTTTTACATATTTTGAAGTAGTAGGTTTGCTTTTTTGATAAATAATAAAAAAAAAATATTAATGTGAAAGGGATAACAATTTAATAACCTATATCATGGTATTTAATAATAATAATAATAATAATAATAATAATAATAATAATAATAATAATAATAATAATAATAATAATAATAATAATAATAATAATATTAATAATAATAATAATGAGGACTTTATATAACGCCTAATCTTTAGACGCTCTAAGCGTTTTACATTTGACAACACTTAAAAAGAATAAAAAACATACATAATGAAATGATTACAAAAATAAAAACACACCACAAAAATATAGATACAGAAAAACATGCAGTAAATTTTTAAGGTAAGGATACCTTATAAGGACAAATTATTAAGTCTTTATGACTGTTCTTGCAGTTGATAAAGATGGGTTTTAAGAGCGCTCTTGAATGAGATCACTGTGTCTTTGTGTCTAAGTGCAGTGGGCAATTCGTTCCATGTTGCTGGGTCTTTGTATGCAAAAGAACTTTGTCCATATGATTCTAACTTCGTAGTGGGAGTATTGAGAATGAGAGTGTCAGAAGAGGAGTGTAAGCATCATGCAGGTGTATACATATGGGTAAGGTCATACATGTGTGTTGGACTGGAGCCCATCAATGAAATGTAGCAGAGAACAAATTTTGTGTTTAATTCTGGATCAAATGGATAGATAAGATAAGATAAGATAAGATAAGAATTCTTTATTTCAGACTGCATAGTCCATGCATCATATATATATATATATATATATATATATATATATATATATATATATATATATATATATATATATATATACCCATAAACATATACATACATATACATATACATATATATATACATATACATACATACATACATATATATATATATATATATATATATATATATATATATATATATATATATATATATATATATATATATATATACATATACACACACAAACATATACTCATACACAAATACATGTATATATATACACATACATACACACATACACATACATATATACATACACATATACATATATATACATATACACACATACATATACACACACACACACACACACACACATATATATATATATATATATATATATATATATATATATATATATATATATATATATATATATATATATATATATATATATATATAGTGTAGGGTACAGAGTAATGGAGATGCATGCTCTGACGGTGGCACTCTAAGAATGATCCAAGCATTAGTGTTTTGAACTTTTTGAAGTTTCTGAAGTAGATATTGAGATGAACCAGACAGAATTGAATTACAATAGTCTAGTCTTGAAATTACTAAGGAACACACAAGTGTTTTAGTGACATCAACTGACAGATACTTGCAAACGGAGCTGATGCGTCTCATCTCAAGATATGCGGCCATGCATATGTTCATGACATGTTGATGCAATGAGAGAGCACTGTCAAGAGTGACACCAAGATTGAATTTAATGTTGGTGTTGCTAATATTTATTGTCTGAGGTAAAGGATGTGAATGAGAAAGTCTTTGTTTTGTAATCAGGATGGCTTCAGTTTTATCATCATTCATCTGCAGCTTGTTAATTGTCATCCATGATTTCACATCAGAAATGCACCTCTATATGCCTTGGGTGGTAGCTTCAACTTCTGCTGGATTGCTAGATTTGTATATTTGGGTATCATCAGAATACAGTTGGTGAGACACTGGATGATGATCTATGACACTTGAGAGTGGCCCCTGATATGTCATCATGTAATTCCCCAGCATTTCAGGGTCTGTTGTACTGATTGACCCCAAGGATCCAGATCTGAGTGAAAGCATTCTGACGTCTTTCACGCTGATGACTATAGACAGACATTTTTTGCTGAATCTTTAAAAAAATAATTTTTAGACACCAAAAATTAAGTGGATAAAGTAACTATGATTGTTAATTATTCAAAGTGCTCAAGAAATTAGAGGCTACCAAATATTGAAAGTAAAAGAGTGCTGTCAGTCATGAAAACTATTATCAATCATGAAAACAATGCTAAAAGTCATGAAAACAGTGCTATCAGTCATGAAAACAAGGCTAAAAGTCATGAAAACTGCTATCAGTCATGAAAACAAGGCTAAAAGTCATGAAAACAAGGCTAAAAGTCATGAAAACAAGGCTAAAAGTCATGAAAACTGTTATTAGTCTTTTCTGTGACTAGAAAGTGAATGACTTTTATGCCATTTACTCATGCTTGAAGTGCAGACAAGATGCTACAGTAGGTGGATTAAGTACAAAAGAAATGAAAGCTGTACTTGGTCTTTTGCTATTCAGTTGACCCCACTCTCTGTGTTATACTTCTAAAGTACACATTTTTGGCAAAGAAATCTCTGCTGATCAAGGTAAACTCTGGCATAAATAAAATATTCTAGGCTATTAAATCTCCACTGATCAAGGTAAACTGTTTAGCATCTTCAGTCCAAGGTTTGTTCACTTATAATGTGCAAGTTCATTTTGATTCCATCTCTGCTTCTTGAGATTTTATCAGTCTAAATAACACAACCCTTTTCAGTGCCATTTCTTGAAATATCTTTCACTCCACTTGTTAATAGAACAGGGTTTTGTTGGTTTGGTTTAACATTTTATTGTACAACAGCTAATACAGGTTTTTAGAGTGGTAGCCATCCAGGGCTAATACAGTAGTTGAATTTTTGAACCCTTTTTCTTACTATGGTAGTCAACCAGGGGTAGGGATAATACAATAGGAGGGTTTGAACCCTTTTTCTTACCATGGTAGTCAACCTGGGGCAGGGATAATACAATAGGAGGGTTTGAACCTTTGTTCATACAGTGGTTGCAAATAGGGCTAACACAGTAGTAGGGTTTGAACCCTTGCCCTTGCTGTCAAAATCCAGTATAAAGGCAAATGAATTGGAGTGTGTGTGTGATTTAGATTTTTAACATAGCATTAACAGTTTTTGAGTCATATAGCTTTGATGTCTGCAGGGTGACAGTTTAGTACTGGGGCATTATATCACAGATGTGTGTAGGATGATGTCCCATCCAGTCACATTATCCTGACACCAGGCCAAACAGTCCTAACACTAATGCTTAGTGCCAAGTAAGGCAGTTGTTTGTACCATTTTAAAAAGTCTTTGATATGACTCAGCTAGGAAAAAGAATTTGAGAATCAATGGATTAGTGAAGAATAGTATGTAGTGATCTTTAAAAATTTGCACAGGAGCAAAAGAATGAAAAGACGTATGTCCCCCATTTTTGGAATTGTATGATTCTAACCATAGAAATGCATTACCACAAGTGTTCCCACAAAAATAATGATTTTATTTGTTATAAACTGTTGGGTTTTAATAACATAAATAATATGCCTTCTTCATTGTCACAGGAATAAACAGAATTAAATTGCATTTTATCCATAATGCAAGAGTATATTTTGATAAAGATACATTCAGAGAAAGATGTCTGGGATTATTCCAAATTGGGATTATGCACAAAATATCTAAGATTATGCCAAATATACATTGTTCAAGGACATACCATTATTTGGCACTAAGAATTTGTTTGGATTATGTATGCCAAATATATGTGTTCCAGGGACTTTTTATTTGGGTCACAGAGGAACATGTTTGGACTATTCTTTTTCCTGGGAATCACAAACTTTGTAGATTCCATGGGAAGTGTTTGGAATATATCAGGTATACATGTTCAAGGCAGGGGCACACATAGAAGCTTTTGGAGGGGAGCAGGGGCAAACATGTAGCTATTATGTTTTATGGATGTAGGCCAAAATATGTTTACAAATCTTTCCAGAGACATGCATGTTATATGGCCCTCTGATAAAGAATAAAATATTCTTACCAAATATGTATGTTTCAGGCAAATATGTGTTATTTTTCATGTTACCAAATATGTATGTTTCAGGGAAATATGTGTTATTTTTCATGTTACCAAATATGTATGTTTCAGGGAAATATGTGTTATTTTTTTATGTTACCAAATATATATGTTTCATAGAAAAATGTGTTATTTTTCATGTTCTGGGATCATATAGACTATTTGGGCCTGAGAGCAAATATTCTTATTTCCAGGGGGCATATATATTACGTGGGTTTCCAAGGATAATGTTTGGACATTGCCAGATATGTATGTTCCAGGGAAATGAATATTATGTGTGCATGTTCTAGAAATATAAATGCTATTTATAGCTAAATGATATATATATATATATATATATATATATATATATATATATATATATATATATATATATATATATATATATATATATATATATCTGTACAGATTAATATTATAGAAATAAAACCTGACAGCATTTGGCATTCATGAGGAGTAAAGTGTACCATTGATGTATCAAATCAGATTGGTTGCACTTCCTCCTGCTCCACATGGAAAATGCTTTAAGAGAGAGATCCTCTTTGTTAGATAAAGCACTTGAGTTGGATCATTTAATCTCCTCCACTGAACTCCATTGCTACTTTATGACGAATTGGCATGTGTACTTGGATGCTTGTTAGATACTTTAACTTTGTTCTCTCCTGAGGAGTTGGAATATTTTGTGCGAACAGAGAAAATGGTGTGTGTGTATGTATGTATGTATGTATGTATGTATGTATGTATGTATGTATGTATGTATGTATGTATGTATGTATGTATGTATGTATGTATGTATGTATGTATGTATGTATGTATGTATGTATGTATGTAACTAAGAACAGAGGTATAGGTTTGGGAAATGGAAGATAAAGAGGTGTATCTTAAGTTTTATATGTTGACATGGGCCACAGATTAATTTATGTGTACATATTAAGTTTTGTATGTTGATATGGGCCACAGATCAATTTATGTGTACATATTAAGTGTTGTATCTTGACATGGGTCACAAATCATTTTATGTGTACATATTAGGTTTTGTATCTTGATATGGGTCACATATTAATTAATTTATGTGTACATATTAGGTTTTGTATCTTGACATGGGCCACTGATCAATTTATGTGTACATATTAAGTTTTGTATCTGGACATGGGTCACAGATCATTTTATGTGTACATATTAGGTTTTATATTTTGACATGAGTCACATATTAATTTATGTGTACATATTAAGTTTTGTATGTTGACATGGGACACAGATTAATGTATGTGTATTTATTAGGTTTTGTATCTTGACATGGGCCACAGATCAATTTATGTGTACATATTAAGTTTTGTATCTTGATATGGGCCACAGATCTTTTTATGTGTATTTATTAGGTTTTGTATCTTGACATGGGTCACAAATTAATTTACATGTACAGATTAAGTTTTGTATGTTGATATGGGCCACTGATCAATTTATGTGTACATATTTAGTTTTGTATCTTGACATGGGTCACAAATTAATTTACATGTAAATATTAAGTTTTGTATGTTGATATTGGCCACAGATCAATTTATGTGTACATATTAAGTTTTGTATCTTGACATGGGTCACAAATTAATTTACATGTACATATTAAGTTTTGTATGTTGATATGGGCCACAGATCAATTTATGTGTACATATTAAGTTTTGTATCTTGACATGGGTCACAAATTAATTTACATGTACATATTAAGTTTTGTATGTTGATATTGGCCACAGATCAATTTATGTGTACATATTAAGTTTTGTATCTTGACATGGGTAACATATTAATTTACATGTACATATCAAGTTTTGTATGTTGACATGGGCCACAGATCAATTTGATATTTGATTTTGCATCTGTTCTGTGTGATCAATGATGCACTTGCAGATCTGGGTCAGTGTGATTTGTTCAGTGCATTATCTAATGGCAGATTTGGGTCTATGTTGTTGGCAGTTGGACCTGTAACAAATTACTGACAATACTTTAAAGAGAGATGTTTTAATGGAATAAGCATGTCATATTGCTAACTTTCAAAAATCTCATACAATTAAACCATCTTCAATTATATTAATTAAAATTAAAATATTTTTGACAATTTAGCCTCCATGCTGATTTTGTCAATATTTAATATAGAGAAATTGTCCTTTTTACATTACTCCTTTGCTTCTTAATATATTCTTTAAGCCATTGTTAAAACACAATCGTTTCTCTTGTCAGGTCTGCAGAAAAAGTGTCATAGAGTGAAGTCACTATTAGACTGGAGTTCAAACCCAGGATCCCTCTTTCTAGACTGATACTCTATCATCTAATATGAAATTTCACAACTCTTGAAAATAATGATCTCATGGTATCACACAACTTTTGAAAATAATTATCTCATGGTCTCACACAATTTTTGAAAATAATTTTCTCATGTTCTCACACAATTTTTGAAAATAATTTTCTCATGTTCTCACACAATTTTTGAAATTTTAGAATGAGATGCTCATTTCTAGTAAATTAATATTATAGTCTGGCCTTCTTTGTACATGTTATAAAACCTCTTCATGATTGTCTATCTAGTCAACAAAGATCACTCTAGTCATCCATGACTTGGAGAGGCTGGTTCTGTTTTGTGCATATGCAGGTGGGGGATAAGGCCAATCCTTGCAGGACTTTTGGTTGCAGAAGGGACAAGGGATGAGTGGGACATCTCCAAGAAGATTGCTGGCACTTGCTTTTCTGGCTTGCCTCTTTAGCTCTGCAGCTGCTGTCCTGCTAAATTTGCAAAGCTTGGAGCCTTTGTGCAGTAGGTACACCAAGTTACTGACCACTAGCTATTTGCTTTCAATGGAGCTCTCAAATTGTCTTTGAAGCATTTCTTCTGACCTCTGTCCTAACTGTAGCTCACCATAGAAGAGTCTCTTAGGCAGCCAGTGGTCTGGCATGTGTACAACAAATCCTGCTCAGTGTAGCTGGGGAGACCTGCTTGGGTGAGTACCTCATTGTGTGGGACCTTGTGCTGCCACTTGATGTTGATGATTTTATTGAGACTTGTGGCATGAAAGTGGTTCAGCTTCCTGGCGTGGCATTGATATATGGTCCACATTTTGCATGCATAAAGTAGTGTGGGGAGTACACCCTGTAAACCTTAAGTTTGGTCATGATGCTGATGCCTCTTCTATTCCAGATGTTGGCATACAATCAGCCAAAAGTTACACTGGCTCTGGCAATGTAAATGTTCACCTGTGGTCAATGATGACACTGTGAAAGTGTGTTGCCAAAGTAGGTGAAATGGTTCACTACATTGAGTTTTTGGCCATTAACGATGATGTTTGGCTCGTTGATGCAGGATTTCAGTCTTCTTGGTAATGATAGTAAGACTGAAGCTTGTGGAGAACTTGTCAATGCCACATTGCAGGTCAGCTTCTAAGCAAGCATCTAGGGCGCAGTCATCAGCAAATAAGAATTCCTGATGGTGTCTCTCATAATTGAAGTTTCCTGGGGTTGAAAAGGTTTCCATCTGTGTTGAATACAGTCTTCACTTGCTAGGTAGACAATGCCAAACTCATTTTAGTCCCATTGGCTAACTTCAACCTCTTCTAGCTGGCCAGGCAAGGCCATTTTTCAGGATGTGGCTAATGAAGGTAGACAATGCCAAACTCATTTTAGTCCCATTGGCTAACTTCAACCTCTTCTAGCTGGCCAGGCAAGGCCATTTTTCAGGATGTGGCTAATGAACATGCCACATCTTGGATCCTAAATGAAAGTTGACTGCCAAGTTCAGACCAAATGTGGGTCAGCTACCCCAAAAGGAGTATGACTGCTTTCCCCAACCAGAGGTGCTACCCTCTGGAGACCCCATATGTATGCTTAAGAAACCCACATTCTATAAGTCCTCCCTGCCCTTGCCCTTATGCGTTGATAACAAACACAATATATTTTTATATTATTAATTTCAAAGGTACACACTAAAAGAAAATTGACTACTTTCTTCATGCTGATTTTCTGTGTCACTCTATTTCCTTAAATAAACAACACTTTACCTTTAAGAACTACCACATTTACAAAGAAAACAAAACATGGTTGAGGTCAAGAGAATGGGTTTATTAATTTTCAAAGTCTGGCTTTTGAACCAATGTAGATGGAAAATTAGTTGATATTCTTGATAATAGTTACAGGTGCTTTGAAGTTAAGTGTCTTGTTTCTACAGCAGGAATATCTGTTTAAGAAATCTCATGTTAAAGAAAAGAAAACAACCCTTTATTTGGAGAAAGCAAAGATGTTAAATAGGTGACCTGGCTATTGCTTTTTCAAACAGAATAAATTTTTGAAATGCCTGTCTACTGTTCCTGGTCAATTAAAGCAAAAATAAATAAATTCATTTGAATGAGGGCCTCAAGGTAGATTAGTTCTTAGCTAATTGAGTTACCCTCTTTAAATAAAGTCATAATAATAATAATAATAATAATAATAATAATAATAATAATAATAATAATAATAATAATAATAATAATAATAATAATAATATTAATAATAAAATATAATCAACCTACACCTAGCAGTGATAAAATTGTTTGAATTTTAGTGATTGATATCAAGAACACTCATTCTATCAACACACATACCAGGTGTAGTAAAATGGGTCAATTCAGAGTGAGGAACCTACCAACACACATACCAGGTGTAATAAAATGGGTCAATTCAGAGTGATGAACCTACCAACACACATACCAGGTGTAGTAAAATGGGTCAATTCAGAGTGAGGAACCTACCAACACACATACCAGGTGTAATAAAATGGGTCAATTCAGAGTGAGGAACCTACCAACACACATACCAGGTGTAGTAAAATGGGTCAATTCAGAGTGAGGAACCTACCAACACACATACCAGGTGTAGTAAAATGGGTCAATTCAGAGTGAGGAACCTACCAACACACATACCAGGTGTAGTAAAATGGGTCAATTCAGAGTGAGGAACCTACCAACACACATACCAGGTGTAGTAAAATGGGTCAATTCAGAGTGAGGAACCTACCAACACACATACCAGGTGTAGTAAAATGGGTCAATTCAGAGTGAGGAACCTACCAACACACATACCAGGTGTAGTAAAATGGGTCAATTCAGAGTGAGGAACCTACCAACACACATACCAGGTGTAGTAAAATGGGTCAATTCAGAGTGAGGAACCTACCAACACTCATACCAGGTGTAGTAAAATGGGTCAATTCAGAGTGAGGAACCTACCAACACACACACCAGGTGTAGTAAAATGGGTCAATTCAGAGTGAGGAACCTACCAACACACATACCAGGTGTAGTAAAATGGGTCAATTCAGAGTGAGGAACCTACCAACACACATACCAGGTGTAGTAAAATGGGTCAATTCAGAGTGATGAACTTACCAACACACATACCAGGTGTAGTAAAATGGGTCAATTCAGAGTGAGGAACCTACCAACACACTACCAGGTGTAGTAAAATGGGTCAATTCAGAGTGAGGAACCTACCAACACACATACCAGGTGTAATAAAATGGGTCAATTCAGAGTGATGAACCTACCAACACACATACCAGGTGTAGTAAAATGGGTCAATTCAGAGTGAGGAACCTACCAACACACATACCAGGTGTAATAAAATGGGTCAATTCAGAGTGAGGAACCTACCAACACACATACCAGGTGTAGTAAAATGGGTCAATTCAGAGTGAGGAACCTACCAACACACATACCAGGTATAGTAAAATGGGTCAATTCAGAGTGAGGAACCTACCAACACACATACCAGGTGTAGTAAAATGGGTCAATTCAGAGTGAGGAACCTACCAACACACATACCAGGTGTAGTAAAATGGGTCAATTCAGAGTGAGGAACCTACCAACACACATACCAGGTGTAGTAAAATGGGTCAATTCAGAGTGAGGAACCTACCAACACACATACCAGGTGTAGTAAAATGGGTCAATTCAGAGTGAGGAACCTACCAACACACATACCAGGTGTAGTAAAATGGGTCAATTCAGAGTGAGGAACCTACCAACACTCATACCAGGTGTAGTAAAATGGGTCAATTCAGAGTGAGGAACCTACCAACACACACACCAGGTGTAGTAAAATGGGTCAATTCAGAGTGAGGAACCTACCAACATACATACCAGGTGTAGTAAAATGGGTCAATTCAGAGTGAGGAACCTACCAACACACATACCAGGTGTAGTAAAATGGGTCAATTCAGAGTGACGAACTTACCAACACACATACCAGGTGTAGTAAAATGGGTCAATTCAGAGTGAGGAATCTACCAACACACTACCAGGTGTAGTAAAATGGGTCAATTCAGAGTGAGGAACCTACCAACACACATACCAGGTGTAGTAAAATGGGTCAATTCAGAGTGAGGAACCTACCAACACACATACCAGGTGTAGTAAAATGGGTCAATTCAGAGTGAGGAACCTACCAACACACATACCAGGTGTAGTAAAATGGGTCAATTCAGAGTGAGGAACCTACCAACACATATACCAGGTGTAGTAAAATGGGTCAATTCAGAGTGAGGAACCTACCAACACACATACCAGGTGTAGTAAAATGGGTCAATTCAGAGTGAGGATCCTACCAACACATACCAGGTGTAGTAAAATGGGTCAATTCAGAGTGAGGAACCTACCAACACACATACCAGGTGTAGTAAAATGGGTCAATTCAGAGTGAGGAACCTACCAACACACATACCAGGTGTAGTAAAATGGGTCAATTCAGAGTGAGGAACCTACCAACACACATACCAGGTGTAGTAAAATGGGTCAATTAAGAGTGAGGAACCTACCAACACACATACCAGGTGAGGTAAAATGGGTCAATTCAAAGTGAGTAACCTACCAACACACATACCAGGTGTAGTAAAATGGGTCAATTCAGAGTGAGGAACCTACTAACACACATACCAGGTATAGTAAAATGGGTCAATTCAGAGTGAGGAACCTACCAACACACATACCAGGTGTAGTAAAATGGGTCAATTCAGAGTGAGGAACCTACCAACACACATACCAGGTGTAGTAAAATGGGTCAATTCAGAGTGAGGAACCTACCAACACACATACCAGGTGTAGTAAAATGGGTCAATTCAGAGTGAGGAACCTACTAACACACATACCAGGTATAGTAAAATGGGTCAATTCAGAGTGAGGAACCTACCAACACACATACCAGGTGTAGTAAAATGGGTCAATTCAGAGTGAGGAACCTACTAATACACATTACAGATGTGAAATGGGTCTATTCAAAGTGAGTAACCTACCAACACACATAGCAGGTATGGTGAAATCAGTCTATTCAAAGAAGTAACTCTATCAACCAGTGGTGTCACTAGGAGGGTGTTGTGAGAGGGGAAAGGATGGCACCAGGTGACACCATCAGAAGGGGTGACACTAAAATGACTGTCTCTAACATTTAAAAAATTTTGTGCAGGAAGGAGGTCCATGGGGGGGGACACTATGAGTTATCACACTGCAAAACACCAACTCTAGTGATACCACTGCTATCAACACACATACTGGGTGTTGTGAAATAGGTCTACTGAGTGCTAGTAATGCTATCAACACACATACCAGATGTTGTGAAACAGGTCAATTGATTGCTATCAATACTATCCACACCATACTGGTTTTGGGAAACAGGTCTGTTGAGTGCTAGTGATGCTATCAACACACATACTGGATGTTGTGAAATAGGTTTATTGAGTTCTAGTAATGCCATCCACACCATACCTGTGTTGTGAATTAGGTCTATTGAGTGCTAGTAATGCTATCCACACCCATACCAAGTGTTGTGAAATAGGTCTATTGAGTGCTAGTAATGCTATCCACACACATACCAGGTGTTGTGAAATAGATCTATTGAGTGCTAGTAATGCTGTCCACATCATACCTGTGTTGTGAAATAGGTCTATTGAGTGCTAGTAATGCTATCCACACACATACCTGTGTTGTGAAATAGGTCTATTGAGTGCTAGTAATGCTATTCACACACATGCCAGGTGTTCATACAGGGTGTTGAGAAATAGGTCTATTGAGTGCTAGTAATGCTATCCACACACATACAGGGTGTTGTGAAATAGGTCTATTGACTGCTAGTAATGCTATTCACACACATGCCAGGTGTTCATACAGGGTGTTGAGAAATAGGTTTATTGAGTGCTAGTAATGCTATCCACACACATACCTGGTGTAGTGAAATAGGTCTATTGAGTGCTACTAATTCTATCCACACACAAACAGGGTGTTGTGAAATATGTCTATTGACTGCTAGTAATGCTATTCACAAACATGCCAGGTATTGTGAAATAGGTCTATTGAGTGCTTGTAATGCTATCCACACACATACCTGTGTTGTGAAATAGGTCTATTGAGTGCTAGTAATGCTATCCACACACATACAGGATATTGTCAGATGTAGGTATTCAAAGTGAATTTCCTTAGCAGTGCTATTAAGACTTTAACCCTGCCTTACATATCCCTTGATTTGCTTTCCCTGTGATAGCACAAACCTAGGAAGCCTGTTATGATAGGTCTAAATTGCAGTCACCAAATATCACAGGGAACAAAACAGAGGGAGTCTAGAAATGGAGCTATGGGGATCAGTTGTATGTATCCAGTCTAGCCATAGTATACATTCAAGTTTTAGAATTTTTATTTTCTTCAGAAGAGAAAAAGAGTTTAGGAAATTATCTTAACAATTTTACATCTGTCAGAACACAGCAGGAAAATACAACAGTGCCCTTCCACTGGTGTCCTGGTGTAATATTAGAATACTATATATATATATATATATATATATATATATATATATATATATATATATATATATATATATATATATCTATATCAGACACTGCCTGACAAATGATAAACTGCGGACTATAAGAAACTAAAGATAATTTCATATGCCACAATGCTGTATGCTGACTGGAATATTTATTAATTCCATATCACTCTTATCTTACCTGGCATCAATGAAGAATCCCCCTTCAATTAATAGGACTCTGATAATATGCTGATATGGCCTTCAAGTGATCAGATAATATGCTGATCTCATCAAATTGCCAAGCACACTGAGTCTTGAACTCTGTTCACTGGTATTTTTATTTATTTGATGTTCATTTAATATCTTTCATTTTTTTGTGGAGATAATTGCTATCATTTGACAGAACAAATTCAGATTCACATCCATTGTGCTATATGTACCGTTTAAAGGTGTTTAGTTTTTGCAACGTGAATACTTATTGCACAGCTTGATGTCATGTGATCATTCCCAGGGTCTATTTGCAGTTGACATGTCATGGTCATTCTCAGGGTCTGTTCTTAGTTGACATGTCATGGTCATTCTCAGGGTCTGTTTTTAGTTGACATGTCATGGTCATTCTCAGGGTCTGTTTTTAGTTGACATGTCATGGTCATTCTCAGGGTCTGTTCTTAGTTGGCATGTCATGGTCATTCCCAGGGTCTGTTCTCAATTAAAAAGAAATAATCATTAACAAGGTCTATTCTCCATAGAAATGCTGTTTTCATTTCTAGGGTCTGTTCTCTGTTGAAATAATGTGACAGGATTTGATCTTGGGCATACAGTTGTGGCCTTTTGACTCAGTTTTAGCTCTACTGGTCATAGACCTGCAGAGCTTCTGGAGTGACCATTGTCCATCTGTTAGCACAATTTTGTTATTGCTACTCCTCCTTAATGACATGGAGCTAAACATTAAATTTACACATTCATCCCAAAAATCGGTACAGTTCAGACATGTTTTGACAGTCTTGAATTATTGCTACTGATCCTAAATGCTTGGTAAAGTCAAAATAGGGTTTTCTTTAAAATACTTCATAATAGCATGTAGTTGGTCCTACTTGAAAATGATGCTGATAAGACATCCAGTATGTACCCCCACCCCAGTCATCTTGTATTTACATGGGATTTTCAACTGGATACTTCCTATGATGTGGTCCTGAATGAATATGGTGCCCATGTTGTAGTTGCCATTTGAAGATCTTCTTGTTACTCCTACATGGATTTTCACATCAATGGGGTTTTCATTGAAAGGCTTATATTGATGACCAGTTGGTAATAAATGAAAAGGCTGCTCTGACATCCAGTATGGCCACCTTGGCAGCCATCTTGAATTTTTTTATTTTTATTTCTTTTAAATGGGAAATCATGTTAACATGGGGTTTTAACCAAAAGTCTTCTTAGGATGTCTAGTTAGCCCTAAATGAAAGTGTTGCCAATCTAACGGTATGGAAAATCTACTCTTCTTGAATGAATGGCCATATCCAAAAGGAGTTTCCGCTGAATGACTTCATATGATATCTGATTGGTTAAAAAATAAAATGGACCCAATCTTACATCTGATATGGAATCTGAACATCTATTTTTACACTACTTGTTCTGATTAACAGTCATACTAACATTGTATATTTTTACCAAAAGACTTCTAATGATGTCTTGTTTGTCTTAAATGGTTCTGATCATTTCCAGAACTTGTACTGGTATGCTGTGTGGTTTGTGGTATGATCTCACCAGTTCTTAAAACATTTCAACTTTATTGCAGACTAATTTTTCTGCAAACATGAGTGCACATACAAATCATATTTAGACAAGTTTCAGTCTTTCTTAAGCTATGAGCAATTGAATAGACCTTTTAGTGATCTGTTCCAAGTTATGGGTAGTTAATAGGACCTTTCTGTGATCTGTCCCAAGTTATGGGCAGTTAATGGAACCTTTCTGTGATCTGTCCCAAGTTATGGGCAGTAAATGGGACCTTTCTGTGATCTGTTCCAAGTTATGGGCAGTGAATTGGACCTTTCTGTGATCTGTCCCAAGTTATGGGCAGTTAATGGGACCTTTCTGTGATCTGTCCCAAGTTATGGGCAGTTAATGGGACCTTTCTGTGATCTGTCCCAAGTTATGGGCAGTTAATGGGACCTTTCTGTGATCTGTCCCAAGTTATGGGCAGTTAATGGGACCTTTCTGAAGATCTACTGAGGAATTACCAGTATATGATGGAAAATAGCATACAGATCTACTGAGAAATCATATGATGGAAAATAGTGTACAGATCTGCTGAGGAATCATATGATGGAAAAATAATATACAGATCTGCTGAGAAATTATATGATGGAAAATAGTGTACAGATTTGTTAAGGAATCATATGATGGAAAAATAGTATACAGATCTGCTGAGAAATTATATGATGGAAAATAGTGTACAGATTTGTTGAGGAATCATATGATGGAAAATAGTGTACAGATCTGCTGAGGAATCATATGATGGAAAAATAGTATACAGATCTGCTGAGAAATCATATGATGGAAAAATAAGTGTACAGATCTGCTGAGAAATCATATGATGGAAAAATAAGTGTACAGATCTGCTGAGGAATCATATGATGGAAAATAGTGTACAGATCTGCTGAGAAATCATATGATGGAAAAATAAGTGTAAAAATCTGCTGAGAAATCATATGATGGAAAAATAAGTGTACAGATCTGCTGAGGAATCATATGATGGAAAATAGTGTACAGATCTGCTGAGGAATCATATGATGGAAAAATAGTATACAGATCTGCTGAGAAATCATATGATGGAAAAATAAGTGTACAGATCTGCTGAGGAATCATATGATGGAAAAATAAGTGTACAGATCTGCTGAGAAATTATATGATGGAAAATAGTGTACATATTTGTTGAGGAATCATATGATGGAAAAATAGTATACAGATCTGCTGGGGAATCATGATGGAAAATAGTATACAGATTGCTGAGGAATCATATGATGGAAAATAGTGTACAGATCTGCTGAGGAATCATATGATGGAAAAATAAGTGTACAGATCTGCTGAGGAATCATATGATGGAAAAATAGTATACAGATCTGCTGGGAAATCATATGATGAAATATAGTGTACAGATCTGCTGGGGAATTATGGTGAACAGTGCAAAAATATACTGTGCAATATGTGAGGGCAGGCATGCCCACAGAATTATTTTCTGGGGAAAGGGGTAGGGCAGATATATAGTGTTGAGTTGTTAAATTTTATGGACATAGGTCATAAATACGTTTAGAGGTGAAAAATCCCAGGGAGGGTAAGTGATCTACCCCCTTGTCACTATGTGCAGGCAGGCACTCACATGTGATTGAGAATTGTGCAGACACAGACCTACTGGTTATGATGTATTGCAGAAAAGAATAGACATTAATCTATTGAGGAATTATGGAGAACAGTGTTGACAGATCTACTGAGCATAATGTCATGGAGAACAGATTAGACAGATCTACTGGGTAATATGTAATAGAGAGCAGAGTAGACATGGATCTGTTAAGGAATTATAGGAAACAGAGTAGACAGATATACAAGGTATTATGTAATGGATAACATCCTTAACAGATCTACTGGGCATGATGTGATGGATAACAATGACAGATCTACTGGTCATGATGTGATTGATAACAATGACAGATCTACTGGTCATGATGTGATGGATAACAGTGATGACAGATCTACTGGGCATAATGTGATGGGGAACTTTGTTAACATACTGGGCATGATGTGATGGGGAACAGATTAGACAGATCTATTGGGCATGATGTGATAGATAACAATAGTGACAGCTTTTCCTGGCATGTGTGATGGATAACATTGTTGACAGATTTACTGGGCATGATGTGATGGAGAACAAAGCAGACATAGATCTGTTGAGGAATTATGAAAAACAGTTTAAACAGATCAAATGGGCATGATGTGATAGAGAACAGTGCACAGATCGACTGGGCATTATGAGACAGAACAGCATGGACTAGGATCTGTGGTGGCAAACAGAGTTAACTCAGTTTTGCTTTTTGTGATGGCAGAGCTCAGTTTTCATACTAAATACTGGAGACATTTTTTGATCCAACATTTTAACATGCACATTTTTTTTTACATGGGTGTTAAATTATACGTTGAGACATAGTATTACCAACATCAAAGAAATATTTGAAACATGTTAAAGCAACTTCAAATCTTTGCAATATTTTTTGGCAGCTTTCATAAAATGTTGACATTTGTCAAATATTCAGCTATTATACTGCTTTTAGTCTTCAACATTTTTACACCATCAAACAATTTTTATGTTTGAAGTTTTTATGCATTGAAACCACAAAAAATGAGTATTTTATTGTATGCCAAGTGTAAACTATTAACACTGGAATTCCTTTTATTACGACCATTGCCTAGACTCGAGAAAATTTTAACACACATGCTAAAAATTACATTTAGTTCACAGAAAATTTTACAAAACATGTTAAAAATTTCATCTTTGTGACAGGATATTATTTCAGCAGGAAATTATGCTTTGATAATGGATACTGGAAAAATATATCCCAATTTTGATGTCAAATATTTGAATCAACCCCAATTACTTAATTTGAATCAATTAAGCCACAAAAGTTCATCTTTTATTAAAATGTTGATGTAAATTAATGGGATATATATGGCATGCAATTATTCTGTGCAGTGAATTGTGCAATGTAAGCTACATTAGAACCCAAGAGATGAATGAAATCATTGCAGAAACTGCTGAACTACTGCTGTTGTTTCACTCAGCACCTGTCAGTCTTTTATGCCAGACATGCTAAATATTTGTTATCAGTTAGTATGTGATAGCTGACTTTGCAATATTACAATGTAAAATCCCATTATTTAGACTCTATAGGAGGGGGAGAAAATTAATTTAAGGTGAGGTGGGGGCTTTTGTGTATCACTTTTGCAGTATACCCTCTGAGATTATTATTAAGGTAAAAGCTTAAAGGTTGTTGGTTTTTTTTGTTGCATCCATCATCTGTCTGTTCACATTTGCTGCTTTTTCATTTTCACATAATTCACTGCACAAATTTGGATCAAACTTGGCAGGAACGTTTCTTAGCAAATGCTCTACCAAAACTATACAGCGTGTGTTACTTTGCACAAGTGTATCTTCCATAGCAACCAAGTTTATCTTCCTTAGCAGCCAGGTGGAAAACTTGCATTTAACTTGTCCTCCTCAGAAATGATTATCCAGTTTGGATCAAACTTGGCAGATATGTTTCTTAACACATTGAAGATAATTATATCAAGTGTTGTTTCCATAGCAACTTGTGGCTTCCATGGGAAGGTGGCAGAAACTTTTTTCTATTTCTTGTACATAATGACTGTGCCAGTTTGGTTTAGACTTGGTTCTTTTCTTAACAACTTTGGAGTTTCCAAAGCAGCAAGATGCCAAGCAATCTTGGCCGGGGGTTTGTCCGAGGGGTTTCAAAAGTCCGTAGAAATGTTCCTCAAGACAAGTGTCCAGGGTTGCTTCCTAAGCATCAGTATGGTTTCTATAGCAACAAAAAGGAACACCTTTTTAAAATCAGAATGGCAGAGCTCCTTTTATTTACACATCATCAGAGATGCTCTGTAAGGCTGCCAGGGGTGGTTTCCTGGGCAAACTCATGGCTTCACTTTTAGCAGGCATTTTTGTACAACTGTTTATTAAGTTTGATCAAAAAGTTGCTGAATTAGCAGTTTTCATCAGCTATAAACAAACATAATGAAAAAATATCACTATGAATAAAGCAAATGATTTTCAGATTGTTACTAAAAGGCTTTCCAAAGTATACCCCTCACTTGTCAAACATTCTTCTGCTTTGTGTGGACTTCTATAATAGTTTTTTAAGATATCCTTAGTTTGATCAACTTATCAATTTTTAAGACGATTTTTTATCTCTCTTAAAAATAGATCATTAATATAGTAAAAGCTGTTCATAATTTGGACAAATGAATTACAAGTGGTTGCAAGAATCTCTTAAAGAGTTTTCAATGTTAGATTGATTTCAGGGTGTCAGACATGTAAAGAACTTACTTTTGACTAGTTCTTTATTTTATTGGTTGTTTTTAGGACCAGGCTTTTTCCAAAATGGTCATTTTGACACTTTATAAACAAAATCTGGAATGTGTTATCTGGCAGTGGGTGTACTGTTATAACAAGGTGGGAACCCTTTTTTTGATTTTTTTCTACAGAGTAATGAAACTAATTTGAACTATGACAGAATTAGTTCTCAAGCCTCTCATAATCAGAAGAAAAAAAATACCAACAGAAATTTACTTGATTGCTATGGTTTCATCACTGAATATGTATATATTTATTATTTTTTTTAATTATTATTATTATTATTATTATTATTATTATTATTATTATTATTATTATTATTATTGTTGTTGTTGTTATTGTTATTGTTGTTGTTGTTTTTTTTGTGCTGGATATGTAAACATTTATTATTTTTATTTTATTTTCTATTATTATTATCATTACTATTATTTAAAATTATTATTGTTGTTATTATTATTATTATTATTATTATTATTATTATTATTATTATTATTATTATTATTATTAAATGAGTGTATATATTGGAAGGCATACAGAAATTGATGTGGTCACTATTTCCATCTGCAAGTTCTTCTAGTACAGTTTCAACTGATATATACGGAAAAGAGCGAAAATGAGTGATTGAGAATGGCCAATTTGAGTCAGGCCACCTTAGTTCTTCATCATCAAGCCACGCGGAAAATTCTACCCCTAGCCAACTTGAACTAGCTACACTTTCGTTCTGCTATCAGACAAACCGCATGGAGGGCTAGCTCTGTTTTGTGATAGTGGCCTGATTAAAAATTCAGCAAGAATGCCGATTTAGGAGCTGCGAGATTCCTTTGGGAAGACGGGACAAGATAGGTGGATAAGTGAAAGCCAGATATTAGCATGTAGGAGATACATATAGTCTACCGCATAAATTGTCCTTGTCAGTGAAACTGACAGCCCGGCACTGGTGGTATCAGAGAGGCAATACCGACTACACCTAACAATACGGCGATAGTTCACCAGCTAGGTGTAGTCAATTACATGTGAACAACTCTGTAATGGGCACGGATCAGGTGAAATTTTATGGTGCAAGAAATTGGCAGGTACACTGTTGGACAATCTGATTTAGACGAGCATACAAGTCCATAACAGACACTACAGTTTTGCAGATTCTCATGGATAGTTCATAATTACATTCAAAGAACGCCTGGATGTATAAAAAAATGAAAAATAATTCTCTGTTAAAATGTTGCTGGAATTAATTATTTCTTTATGGATTACATTCCAATTTACAGTGTGATTTTGACGACTTCACTAGTATGATGGAAAATCACGACAGGTAATACCAACTAGATCTGGCCAATGTATGTATGTGCATGTGATTATGTGGGAGGGGTGCTCTTGTATAGTTTTGCGTTCCTTTTTTTATATTGTAGTTTCAGTCGTTTTATCGTTTTATTTTAACGGTAAGCTGCCAGTAGACCATGATGTGTCGGCAATAGTGCATCTCAAATTTGTGGTTGAACATTCATTTATCACATTTACATATTACTAACAAGATGAACCCAAGAGAGTTTCAGGTGCCGGACCCTTCAGGAGATAATTTATAGGGTGTATAACGTTACTAAGCCCTCCCCCCATTATCCAAATAGTCCCTGTCCCCCACCCATTTTGCAACTGAGTTTGCTAAATGTGAATTGACAAGACGATTTAGATATTTGTACTAGAGAGATACTCGTACTAGAGAGATATTCGTACTAGAGTTATTACTCATTCTACATGTAAAGTCAGAAAACTAAAAATTTCATTTAGTTCTAATTTTTGTTTCTTAATGTGCCATTTAAAAATCCGAACAATATGGGCAGATGGATTTTAATTTACATTGAAAATAAAGAGTGTAGTAATATAATTGAAGACAAATATCTGCATCTCAATTGCGAAGGCCTAGATAAGTGGGAAGGCCTAGAACAGTGTGAAGGCCTAAATCCGTGGGAAAGCCTGGATCAGTGTTTATACTTCAAGACAAACGTAGATCAGAAGGAGATAATACATTATTCTATATAGATCTTGAATTGTTACATCTTGTTATTGATGACAAGTTCATTGTATAGACATATCAGAACTCCATTTTAAATGTACAAGTCATTGTGTTGTGCACTCTTGATAAAATGATAATTAATTTCTCTTCCATTGATAGGCATGCTTTCTTTATCATGACAAATTACATTGGTATGTGCCTCTACTGAGGACTAATGCTTAAATAACTCATTTTAAAGTCATTAGAAACCATTTTATTGTCATTAGATTGTTCATCGTCCAACATTAATTTAATCTACAGATTTTGCAAATATTTCTATCATAGGAACTGCTGTTTCTTAATACTTTTCACTGAGGTTTTCTTATCAAGAATATTTTATTTAATTCTTAAGGAAATTCTTTAGAATATATCTTTTCCAGAGAAGATTCTTCACAGTTGTGTTTATTATTGATGACTGATTAATCATTTTAGCGCCAGACTCAATCGGAGGATTCAGACTTTATACTCCATAAGATCAGACTCAATAAGAGCAGTCATACTCTGTTGGAGCAATCTGACTCCATGCACAAAAAGAGCTGTCAGACTCAATAAGAGCAGTCAGACTCAATAAGAGCTGCCAGACTTGATAAGAGCAGTCAGACTCAATAAGAGCAGTCAGACTCAACAAGAGCAGTCAAACTCAATAAGAGCAATCAGACTCAATAGGAGCTGTTAGACTCAATAAGAGAATTCAGACTCAATAAGAGAAGTCAGACAAATTCAGAACAATGAGACTTGCTAGAGCAATCTGTATTACTAATAAAAACAATTATAATAATATTAATGTAGTAAATCATGGTCAATTTAGAATGGTCTGTAATAACATGGTCAATTATAAATTATTGTAGGATCCATCATACATTGGTGCTTGGTTTATTACAGATGTGGGTTTTAGACATTTTTTCATGACCCAGATAAAGAAAATCATTTATGCACTTAGCCCAACAATTATATCTTTTGGTTAGATTTTTCAGCAAGGTGTACCAGGTCCTGCCATTCTGTGACCCAGTACTGGCTTGCATATCCTATACTTTGACACCCACTGTCTTAAAGCATACAAAGCATGGTGGGGTTAGAACTTAGATGATTCCCCATTTTGAAACTGAGATTGATATCCCATCCCCCTCCAAGAATTTTCATTTCTACATTTTATCTTGCATAGATATAACTTGTAACACAAACATAAAGCCCACCAGTCACTAAAGACCAGATCATTTATTCAAGCATCAGTTATGTTATATAATTTGACAATCTGCACTGAAACCACCTGTTGATGTTATGGGTTTAATACAGATATGATGGCCAGTATATTTGGTGGAGGAAGAATCTGGGAGAATCCTGGGAAAACCCCGCTGACCTGACGGAAGGGAAGCTACTGACTAGCTTTGCCACATACCAATGTTGGCCAAGCCAGAGACTCAATCCACCCATTGATTTGTAAAAGCATGCACATTAAACTACTTGGCAACCAGGGACCCATGAGTCCACCTGTGTAGAGAGACCACCTGTATAAAGAGACAATATATTTATTGGCTGAAGTGATCAAGGGCCATGGCAGATATGACATAATAGTATTTTATTTTAAGGGGTAAAAACCATTCTATACAATATTTACTAGAAAATGTTTTTGTAATTACTTTATTAACCCCACCACCACCCAGCATTGTCATGTATAAAAAACAAGAAAGATTTTCATTAATTTTAGAGAGACTTTTCTTGACACCATGATAAATGCTGTTATTTTTATAAACAGTACACATTTAGTCCTAATGCTCATGGAAAACAATCCCAGGGCAGTTTATACAGTTAATTGTCATAGAGGTGAGTAAGAGTTAAGCTGGTCATACAAAATTAGTAACTGTACACCACCATGCACTTGACTATAAGTGAAGTATGAGTTACCGTTTCAAATTAAATGACATGTTTTCATATCTCAGATTAATATGCATTTTGAAGAGGATTTTTCTGTTAATTCTTTTCCTCAGGTATGATTTTTTTTTTAATTC
This sequence comes from Potamilus streckersoni, assembly GCA_016746295.1. NCBI lineage: Eukaryota > Metazoa > Mollusca > Bivalvia > Unionida > Unionidae > Potamilus > Potamilus streckersoni. The sequence continues at coordinate 1,735,801 of JAEAOA010000564.1, forward strand.
AAATGTGGTCCTCATCTTCAAACTACCCGATTTCTTTACTCCCATCCGAACCCTACCCCTGATATGGTCATGTTTAAAATCAACATACATCCTGTACAGTTAAGCTTAATACTTATGTAAAACAATCCCTCGGGACAGTTTATACATTTGATTGCCATAGAGGTTGTTTCCTATAAAATGAAATATTTTCAAATCTGTAATTAAGACAAATGTTGAATAGAATAGGTCTTTTAATTCTTTTTTCCTGGATGATTTTCACATAAAATGTGGTCAGGTTTAAAAAATTTGTTTGTTTTTTTACTCCTACCTGCACTCTCACCCATACATAGTCTTTTTAAAAAAATGATTATCAGTAATTTTCTTGATAAGGTATGAGATATGGCATTATCTGTATAAACATTATATATTTATGATTTATTATTTCTAATGGGAAACATTCCCTCAGGGCAGTTTAATTGTTATAGAGGTGAGTAAGAGTTAATTTGGTCAGATATCAACAGCAAGCTTCAAGGAAAAGGGGATATTTTAATCACTGCAAACATTATATGGACATAAGTCATTTTATTGTGCATTACATCAGTTGAAATAGTATTGGAATTGAAAAAAGAGGCTAATATATGGCTGAATTACAAAAGTAAACTACCATGTTTGTATGGCCAGTGTGACACTTCCAATTCAGCATGATCTTTGGGGAAGTGTGAATAACGGTACCATCCAGTCTCTAATGAATGCAAAGATGAACAGTAAAACCTCTTTCATCACCTTCAACGCCCCCTCCCTGACAAAACTATTGAGATCATCTAGTTAAGACAATATTCTAGTGTGTGTGTGCTAAGTCTACAATTATTTTTTTGTTTGTAAGTATATTGAAATGCTTCAAAGTTCAAATTAAATACTTTGTTACTTTTAGTCAGACTCAGTTTATTATATAGGCTTATTCTCAATTGCATGGTGATGGTATTGCTTTTTTTGCACTTCCTTCCCCCTCACCTCAAAACACATTTTGAGTTTGAAAAATCCTTTGAGACTGTCAGTGATGTTAGCTGGTGTGGGTCATAGTGTTATAAATGCCCTCCTTATAAGGAGATGTCAGCCTTACATCCAGATTGGAGAAACAAGATTTTGATTGAGTTTGAATCAAAATGATGATTTGTGTATTGTATACTGTGTACAGTTATAAACTTAGATACACATTGCTGCCTTAATAGCTAGTAGTGTTGCATTAATAGCTAGTAAAGTGCTGCCTTAATAGCTAGTAAAGTGTTGCCTTGATAGCTAGTAAAGTGTTGTCTTGATAGCTAGTAAAGTGTTGCCTTGATAGCTAGTAGTGTTTCATTAATAGCTAGTAAAGTGTTGCCTTGATAGCTAGTAGTGTTGCATTAATAGCTAGTAAAGTGTTGCCTTAATAGCTAGTAAAGTGTTGCCTTAATAGCTAGTAAAGTGTTGCCTTGATAGCTAGTAGTGTTTCATTAATAGCTAGTAAAGTGTTGCCTTGGTAGCTAGTAGTGTTGCATTAATAGCTAGCAGTGTTGCATTAATAGCTAGTAGAGTGTTGCCTTGATAGCTAGTAGTATTTGCCTTAATATCTATTAAAGTGTTGCATTAATAGCTAGTAGTGTTGCATTAATAGCTAGTAGTGTTGCATTAATAGCTAGTAGTGTTGCCTTGATAGCTAGTAGTGTTGCATTAATAGCTAGTAAAGTGTTGCATTAATAGCTAGTACAGTGTTGCATTAATAGCTAGTAAAGTGCTGCCTTGATAGCTAGTAGTGTTGCATTAATAGCTAGTAAAGTGTTGCATTAATAGCTAGTACAGTGTTGCATTAATAGCTAGTAAAGTGTTGCATTAATAGCTAGTACAGTGTTGCATTAATAGCTAGTAAAGTGCTGCCTTGATAGCTAGTAGTGTTGCATTAATAGCTAGTAAAGTGTTGCATTAATAGCTAGTACAGTGTTGCATTAATAGCTAGTAAAGTGCTGCCTTAATAGCTAGTAGTATTGCATTAATAGCTAGTAAAGTGTTGCATTAATAGCTAATACAGTGTTTCATTAATAGCTAGTAAAGTGCTGCCTTAATAGCTAGTAGTGTTGCATTAATAGCTAGTAGTGTTGCATTAATAGCTAGTAGAGTGTTGCCTTGATAGCTAGAAGTATTGCCTTAATAGCTAGTAAAGTGTTGCATTAATAGCTAGTAGTGTTGCCTTAATAGCTAGTAAAGTGTTGCATTAATAGCTAGTAAAGTGTTGCCTTGATAGCTAGTAAAGTGTTGCATTAATAGCTAGTAGTGTTGCATTAATAGCTAGTAGAGTGTTGCCTTGATAGCTAGTAGTATTGCATTAATAGCTTGTATAGTGTTGCATTAATAGCTAGTACAGTGTTGCATTAATAGCTAGTAAAGTGCTGCCTTGATAGCTAGTAGTATTGCATTAATAGCTAGTAAAGTGCTGCCTTAATGTCTATTAAAGTGTTGCATTAATAGCTAGTAAAGTGCTGCCTTAATATCTATTAAAGTGTTGCATTAATAGCTAGTAGTGTTGCATTAATAGCTAGTACAGTGTTGCATTAATAGCTAGTAAAGTGCTGCCTTGATAGCTAGTAGTATTGCATTAATAGCTAGTAAAGTGCTGCCTTAATATCTATTAAAGTGTTGCATTAATAGCTAGTAAAGTGCTGCCTTGATAGCTAGTAGTGTTGCATTAATAGCTAGTAGTGTTGCATTAATAGCTAGTAGAGTGTTGCCTTGATAGCTAGTAGTATTGCCTTAATAGCTAGTAAAGTGTTGCATTAATAGCTAGTAGTGTTGCCTTAATAGCTAGTAAAGTGTTGCATTGCATTAATAGCTAGTAAAGTGCTGCCTTGATAGCTAGTAGTATTGCATTAATAGCTAGTAAAGTGCTGCCTTAATATCTATTAAAGTGTTGCATTAATAGCTAGTAAAGTGCTGCCTTGATAGCTAGTAGTGTTGCATTAATAGCTAGTAGTGTTGCATTAATAGCTAGTAGAGTGTTGCCTTGATAGCTAGTAGTATTGCCTTAATAGCTAGTAAAGTGTTGCATTAATAGCTAGTAGTGTTGCCTTAATAGCTAGTAAAGTGTTGCATTAATAGCTAGTAAAGTGTTGCCTTGATAGCTAGTAAAGTGTTGCATTAATAGCTAGTAGTGTTGCATTAATAGCTAGTAGAGTGTTGCCTTGATAGCTAGTAGTATTGCATTAATAGCTTGTATAGTGTTGCATTAATAGCTAGTACAGTGTTGCATTAATAGCTAGTAAAGTGCTGCCTTGATAGCTAGTAGTATTGCATTAATAGCTAGTAAAGTGCTGCCTTAATGTCTATTAAAGTGTTGCATTAATAGCTAGTAAAGTGCTGCCTTAATATCTATTAAAGTGTTGCATTAATAGCTAGTAGTGTTGCATTAATAGCTAGTACAGTGTTGCATTAATAGCTAGTAAAGTGCTGCCTTGATAGCTAGTAGTATTGCATTAATAGCTAGTAAAGTGCTGCCTTAATATCTATTAAAGTGTTGCATTAATAGCTAGTAAAGTGCTGCCTTGATAGCTAGTAGTGTTGCATTAATAGCTAGTAGTGTTGCATTAATAGCTAGTAGAGTGTTGCCTTGATAGCTAGTAGTATTGCCTTAATAGCTAGTAAAGTGTTGCATTAATAGCTAGTAGTGTTGCCTTAATAGCTAGTAAAGTGTTGCATTAATAGCTAGTAAAGTGTTGCCTTGATAGCTAGTAAAGTGTTGCATTAATAGCTAGTAGTGTTGCATTAATAGCTAGTAGTGTTGCATTAATAGCTAGTAGAGTGTTGCCTTGATAGCTAGTAGTATTGCATTAATAGCTAGTAAAGTGTTGCATTAATAGCTAGTACAGTGTTGCATTAATAGCTAGTAAAGTGCTGCCTTGATAGCTAGTAGTATTGCATTAATAGCTAGTAAAGTGCTGCCTTAATGTCTATTAAAGTGTTGCATTAATAGCTAGTAAAGTGCTGCCTTAATATCTATTAAAGTGTTGCATTAATAGCTAGTAGTGTTGCATTAATAGCTAGTAAAGTGTTGCATTAATAGCTAGTAGTATTGCATTAATAGCTAGCAAAGTGCTGCCTTAATAGCTAGTAAAGTGCTGCCTTGATAGCTAGTAATATTGCATTAATAGCTAGTAAAGTGCTGCCTTAATATCTATTAAAGTGTTGCCTTGAGAGCTTGTAAATTGCTGCCTTGATAGCTAGTAGTATTGCATTAATAGCTAGTAAAGTGCTGCCTTAATAGCTAGTAGTGTTGCATTAATAGCTAGTAAAGTGCTGCCTTAATAGCTAGTAGTGTTGCATTAATAGCTAGTAAAGTGCTGCCTTAATATCTATTAAAGTGTTGCCAATAAAAACCAACAATAGAAGCAAATAGTATGATTTGCTGCAAATTTAGAGCTATCCACATTTAGTGTAAAGCAAATTAGATATGCATCATTAAATCATACCTTCTGGTTAGTTGGTTTTAAAATTACCACAGTTAGTGCACAGTACAACAGGTATGTAGTATTAAATCATACCTTCTGGTTAGTATATGTTAAAATTACCAGTTAGTGCACAGTACAACAGGTATGTAGTATTAAATCATACCTTCTGGTTAGTATATGTTAAAATTACCAGTTAGTGCACAGTACACCAGGTATGTAGTGTTAAATCATACCTTCTGGTTAGTATATGTTAAAATTACCAGTTAGTGCACAGTACACCAGGTATGTAGTGTTAAATCATACCTTCTGGTTAGTATATGTTAAAATTACCAGTTAGTGCACAGTACACCAGGTATGTAGTGTTAAATCATACCTTCTGGTTAGTATATGTTAAAATTACCAGTTAGTGCACAGTACACCAGGTATGTAGTGTTAAATCATACCTTCTGGTTAGTATATGTTAAAATTACCAGTTAGTGCACAGTACACCAGGTATGTAGTGTTAAATCATACCTTCTGGTTAGTATATGTTAAAATTACCAGTTAGTGCACAGTACACCAGGTATGTAGTGTTAAATCATACCTTCTGGTTAGTATATGTTAAAATTACCAGTTAGTGCACAGTACACCAGGTATGTAGTGTTAAATCATACCTTCTGGTTAGTATATGTTAAAATTACCAGTTAGTGCACAGTACACCAGGTATGTAGTGTTAAATCAAAGCTTCTGGTTAGTATATGTTAAAATTACCAGTTAGTGCACAGTACACCAGGTATGTAGTGTTAAATCATACCTTCTGGTTAGTATATGTTAAAATTACCAGTTAGTGCACAGTACACCAGGTATGTAGTATTAAATCATACCTTCTGGTTAGTATATGTTAAAATTACCAGTTAGTGCACAGTACACCAGGTATGTAGTGTTAAATCATACCTTCTGGTTAGTATATGTTAAAATTACCAGTTAGTGCACAGTACACCAGGTATGCAGTGTTAAATCATACCTTCTGGTTAGTATATGTTAAAATTACCAGTTAGTGCACAGTACACCAGGTATGTAGTATTAAATCATACCTTCTGGTTAGTATATGTTAAAATTACCAGTTAGTGCACAGTACACCAGGTATGTAGTATTAAATCATACCTTCTGGTTAGTATATGTTAAAATTACCAGTTTGTGCACAGTACACCAGGTATGTAGTGTTAAATCATACCTTCTGGTTAGTATATGTTAAAATTACCAGTTAGTGCACAGTACACCAGGTATGTAGTGTTAAATCATACCTTCTGGTTAGTATATGTTAAAATTACCAGTTAGTGCACAGTACACCAGGTATGTAGTGTTAAATCATACCTTCTGGTTAGTATATGTTAAAATTACCAGTTAGTGCACAGTACACCAGGTATGTAGTGTTAAATCATACCTTCTGGTTAGTATATGTTAAAATTACCAGTTAGTGCACAGTACACCAGGTATGTAGTATTAAATCATACCTTCTGGTTAGTTGGTTTTAAAATTACCACAGTTAGTGCACAGTACAACAGGTATGTAGTATTAAATCATACCTTCTGGTTAGTATATGTTAAAATTACCAGTTTGTGCACAGTACACCAGGTATGTAGTGTTAAATCATACCTTCTGGTTAGTATATGTTAAAATTACCAGTTAGTGCACAGTACACCAGGTATGTAGTGTTAAATCATACCTTCTGGTTAGTATATGTTAAAATTACCAGTTAGTGCACAGTACACCATTTATGTAGTGTTAAATCATACCTTCTGGTTAGTATATGTTAAAATTACCAGTTAGTGCACAGTACACCAGGTATGTAGTGTTAAATCATACCTTCTGGTTAGTATATGTTAAAATTACCAGTTAGTGCACAGTACACCAGGTATGTAGTATTAAATCATACCTTCTGGTTAGTATATGTTAAAAATATTCAGTGAAATAGTGAGCATCTTAACTTTTGATACCAACAACAGCAACAACAAAAAAGTAATCCCAGGCTGATGACACCATTAGAAAATATGGTGCTTGGGATTTACCTGGGTTATGCATAATTACCATAGTAAGGATCCAACTAATCATTGTCTTGGTTGGACATGGTACACTAAACAGAAACTCTCAATTTAGCATTTTGAGAAGTCATTGATCATTTTTTTTTTAATGAACACTAATAAAATCAGAATCTGATGGGATGAAAGAGATGAAGACAACAAAGACTTAGGAAGATTTACAGTGCACACCTTTCTTTTTGCAAAATTGTGATTTTAAGCAAAATTAGGTCACCTTCTGAATAAAGGGGGGGGATTCCATGGACAGACCTAGACAAAATCAGTAAACTCATCAAACAGATTTGTTTTTAACATTGTATGGTATCTTGGTTTTATTGTATGTTGATCATTACAAACTACTGTATGGTATTTTGGTTCCATTGTATGCTGATCATTACAAATTACTGTATGGTATCTTGGTTCCATTGTATGCTGATCATTACAAATTACTGTATGGTATCTTGGTTCCATTGTATGCTGATCATTACAAACTACTGTATGGTATTTTGTAGTACTAATATAAGTTCCTTAGTCCTTTTGTGGACATGTTTTTTGATATATTATGAAATACATTGAGTAGTCCTCTTATTTAATACTGGAATAAACGCAAATCATTGTAGAAAAAGTGGTAAAATCTTGTTACCTTTCTTATCCAATATTTTCGTTTTGATCATCTGCCATATTAATTCAAATAATGCCTACATCCGTTTTCAGCCATTTTTGTTTGTGTGCCATATAAGGACCTTAATGCCTTATTTGGAAACGTAAACAGATCGTAGTAAAAAAATATGGCGCGGTTTGAGACGGAAATTCTGCGCATTTAAAAGTAAATACGGTTTACCAGTGACTGTGAAATTGCACCAAGCATAATTAGTTTTTCAAAAAAAACATGTTTCGCAATTTATGCAAGTATCCATTCTCCATCTCACATTATGTCATTCAACAACTAATACCATAGCGTAGATTATCCATATATGGTCTGGCAATCCTTATGTAGAAAAGGGGTCATGGCGAGAGTCTGGTGTTATCTGTCATGGTGGACACATTGAGGTTAGCATAACTACGCCAATTTATTTTATCTTGTAAGGGCTTAATAAATTCAAAATAAGCCAAACTTCTTTGACAAAATGATTAAACTTATTTAGTAGATTTCTAAACTATTTGTGTTTCTGACTTACGTGAGGACTTTTTTTGCTCCATTACATGAGACGGGATCAGTTCGTAGCCTCAACCACAACAAAACAAGTTGAGGCTGCGCCATTGTAGCTCGGTATCTTGGTTCCATTGTATGCTGATCATTACAAACTACTGTATGGTATTTTGGTTCCATTGTTGCTTTTGGGTTTGTTAATTCACTAGTTATGAGTCACCTGAATACAGTACAACTGTTGGTACTGAATACTGTACAATAATACAGTTCATAATTACAAACTACTGTATGGTATCTTGGTTCCATTGTATGCTGATCATTACAATCTATTGCCTGGTAGCATGGTTCCATTTGTATGCTGATCATTACAAATTACTGTATGGTATCTTTGTTTCATTGTATGCTGATCATTACAATCTATTGCATGGTAGCATGGTAGCATGGTTCCATTGTATGCTGATCTTTGCAAAATAGCAGCTGTTATCTGTTGATATGTCTGTATGTTCATCCATTGATCTCTCATTGTTTTTTTCATATGTGGTTCTTCAGCAAGGAAAATTGGTCTTATTGTTTTTAGGTGAAAGGACAAAATGGTAAAAATGCACTACCTTGTTGGTATCATACCTGATCAAATGACAATTTTACTTCACTGCCAATAAATATTACCTATTGTTATGAAATACTTACTAACTTTGAGTGTAATTCTGAGATACAAACTGGATAAATATTTTTTGGGACAGATCCTAAATGCTAATGAAAGGATGTGTATGGTTTGTCGGATGACGTGTTTTTGGTAAATGAATACCCATCTGGTTCAGGTGTTGTTCAGCCCTTGTGGAATAAGACAAATGTTATATTTTCATTGTGGGTTTTTATCTTCCTTATCTTTGTGATGATTTAAACTTTGGATATCTTATTTTATTTGCCTTGGATGCACCCACAACTGTAGTTGTGCCTTATGTTATTTTAATTGCCTTTGATGTACCCACAACTGTAGTTATTTTAATTGCTGCAAATAGTTTAAAACAATTTAAACTTATATGATTTCATACACTTAAAATAAAAAAGTTACAATGCAAAAGGATCATTGGCATTACTGAGAACACTTCCATCCCGTCTCTGATGAGTACAAAATGAACACAAGCAGTATCAGCCATTTTCTAATGAGAATAAGATGAACCTGAACAATAGCATTTTGTCTAAAATGAATACATTATAAAAAGAAACTGTACCATCCTGTCTCTAATGAGCATAAGATGATTCTAGACAGTACTACCAATCATGAAATGAGTACAAGATGCACACAGTCAGTACACTCCAGTCTCTAATTAACACAGGACGAACTTGAACAGTACCAACTAGAATGAAATGAAGACAAAGTAATATCCAGTTTCTAATGAGTACAGATGAACACAAACAGTACCATCCTCTAATGAGTTCAAGATGAATACAAACAGTACAATTTTCTAATGAGTACAATATGAATACAAACAGTACCATTCTCTATTGAGTACAAGATGAAAACAGACAGTACCATTATCTAATGAGTACAAGATGAACACAAACAGTACCATTCTCTAATGAGTACAAGATGGACACACACACACACAGTACCATTTTCTAATGAGTACAAGATGGACAAAGATAAAAGAGAACATATGGTAAATAAATCAGAGAGAAACAGCCATCACACCAAAGATTACTTAATTGACTGTTGGGTATCTTACATTATTTGTCCTTTGTTGTTCCTTTTAAACAGTTCCATGTACATTTTGCAAATTTGTTTAGGTAAAGTACAACCCTTTTCATTTAAAGTTTGGTATATAAGTGATACATGTTGAACAAATGAAACTATTACAAATCTATGCCATAAATGCAGATGTCTTTAATAAAGATTACTGCAAAGTTTATGTTCAAGGGCAATGTTTCTTTCAAATTGGATTGTACTCTGCGAGTACAAAGGCAAAACCTACTTATTGCATAAGAGTTACAGGACCATTGTCACAGTGCTCAGATGAAAACCCATGATCTTTGGAGAAATGTAAAGAATAGTACCATGAAGTTTTTAATGAGTACAAGCAAAGATGAACAGTTGTGTCCCTTGCATCCCACTCAAGATGCCAGGTGAATTATTGAAAGCAGCAAATAGGCCAGTGAATTTTAATAGCAGAAACTATTTATTATTCAGTGTCTACATGGTTGTGATTAGGTGTGTTTCCAACATTATTATTTAGTCTCAAAAGTATCAACACTGCCTGGTTCATTGGCACAAAATGCAGCATAGCCTTAGAATTGGTAGGGCTATTCACTGTATAAGTTAATATATTGGTGTTTATTTCTATCTGTTTTTATGCCCTTTACACTATCCAATTAGCTAGCTTCCTACCTTGCTGTCTCTTCACTAGCCAGCTTGCTAGCTTTCTCTTAGCTAGTATGTAACCTTTGTAACCAATTGCCAGTGCTTTTAATTAACAAGGGAATCATTGAAACAGGTTAAACAGCCATATATATATATATATATATATATATATATATATATATATATATATATATATATATATATTATGGTTTCAGCTTTGTTATAAAAAAGGCACAGAAAGGAGATTCTTGGGAAAAGTGTGAAGAAAATTGGTTCAAATTAGTTATTACAGGGAATGCAGTAAATTTTCCTCATGCAAAGTCTGGATTTTCAAGTGTATCTAATTCACATGCTCTGCATGTCCCCTTTAAATGTACCTATTTATTTCTTTATATTTGATAAAAAGGCTTGTATCCTGTGTAATTAAAAGTGCCCTGGGGGGAAAATAAATAATCAGTCCATGTTGGAGCATGCCTTTTATGTGAGTGACGGAAACTGGTGCAAATTACTTATAGTCTCTAGCTTAATACTCACAGTTCCTGCTCAGTAGGTCTGGTTGAATGATCAAAGAAATATTTAACAAACTTGTTGTAAAGAAAATTTGTCAGAATTTGGCCCCTATAACCTTTTTATATATCACTGCCATTTAGCATACTTAGTCACCACAGAACAGGTGGGTAATAACTAGCAATGATTTTTTTGGTAAGGACCATGCATTATTGGATTTAAACAAGTATATATATTTTTACATAGTGGTGACAAATTACACAATAATGGATACAATTAAACATCAATGCTATATCTATATACCCATGATTTGTCAAAGTGTTTTGGTGGGGTGGCTGTTGTGAATGTTTTTCTGAATAAATGTGGATGAAAGAAGAGCAATCTTTAATTGTGATAATTTTGTATTAGCAAAATCTAGCCTTCAGCACAGTCATCAATATTATCTGATAATATCAACAGATTAAGTTATTGTTTCAAAAGAAATGAAAAAATAATTCATTTTTAGGGACTTTGAAGAAATGTCACCACTAATTTACAAAACATTAGTTTTGTTATATTGATACAAAAAAGAAATCATAAAAGATGCATTTATCTGATGAGGTCATTTCTAGTATTGGATATCTCAATCTGCTGATTTTCTTGTGTTCTTAACCTTTTTAATTCTTACTTGCTGTTTACTAGATAATAAACCATTCTTGTAACTTCATGTATTCTATAAATTAAATTTCACTGTCAGCTTAATACATTAGTGTAAATTACACTTGTCAACTTGATGAATTTGTATAAAAATTGCACTTCAAGAAAACCAAGAAACCAGAGTATGCTCTTGTAATACTACTTTGATTGTAATCTCTCTCTCTCTCTCTCTCTCTCTCTCTCTCTCTCTCTCTCTCTCTCTCTCTCTCTCTCTCTCTCTCTCTCTCTCTCTCTCTCAGAATTATCTACTAATTACCAGTATTTCTATTTGTATGTAGTATGCATGCAGTTATCAACCTATAATTAAATCTGTCACATACATTGCACCACCAGTCGTGGGTCTGCACTGATCTGGTTCTCATTTCATGCATAGAATGGAAAGAGATCTGTCACATTGTACCACCAGGTGTGGGTCTGCACTGATCTGGTTCTCATTGTAAACATATTGAATGAACAAAGATCTGTCACATTGTACCATTAGGTATGGGTCCGTACTGATCAGCTTATTTTAAACATATTGAATGGACAAAGATCTGTCACACTGTATACCATGTTTGGGTCTGTACTGATCTGGTTCTCATTTTAAGCATATTGAATGGACAAAGATCTGACACATTGTACCATAGGGTTTGGGTCTGTACTGATCTGCTTTTTGTTTTAAACATATGATGGAAATAGATCTGTCACACTGTACCACCAGGCATGGGTCTGTACTGATCTGCATCTCATTTCAAACATGTTGAATGGACAATGATCTGTCACACTGTACCACCAGGTATGTGTCTGTACTGATCTGGTTCTCATTTTAAACAATGGAAAGAGATCTGTCATATTGTACCACCAGGTATGGGTCTAATTATAAACATAGAATGGAAAGAGATCTGTCACACTGTATCAACAGGTGTTGGTCTGTACTGATCTGCATCTCATTTCAAACATAGAGTATGGACAGAAATCTGTTGACTTGACTTCTTAGGATGCCATGTAGATCCCACATGAAAATGATGCCTTGTAGGTCCTACATGAAAATGATGCCTTGTAGGTCCCACATGAAAATGATGCCTTGTAGGTCCCACATGAAAATGATGCCTTGTAGGTCCTACATGAAAATGATGCCTTGTAGGTCCCACATGAAAATGATGTGTTGTAATTCCCACATGAAAATGATGCCTTATAGGTGTTACATGAAAATGATGCCTTATAGGTTCTACATGAAAATGATGCCTTGTAAGTCCCACATGAAAATGATACCTTGTAGGTCCTACATGAAAATGATGCCTTGTAGGTCCTACATGAAAATGATGCCTTGTAGGTCCCACATGAAAATGATACCTTGTAGGTCCTACATGAAAATGATACCTTGTAGGTCCTACATGAAAATGATGCCTTGTAAGTCCCACATGAAAATGATGCCTTGTAGGTCCCACATGAAAATGATACCTTGTAGGTCCTACATGAAAATGATGTTTTGTAAGTCCCACATGAAAATGATACCTTGTAGGTCCTACATGAAAATGATGCCTTGTAGGTCCTACATGAAAATAGTATCAGGTTGACATCCAGTATGACATCAGATAATTTTAAAATTATGCTGTTGCTGAAGAATGTCAAAGATGGTTTCAACATTCCATAGTTAAATGGAAGAAATGGGCTATCATTGAATTCATATAATGTTTTGTTTGAAGGATATTTGTAAAACACAATGAATACATGAATCCAAAGTTCCCTATCACACCAGAGTTCTGAGTGAGGTCTGTTGGTACCAAATGTATCAGAAGATGAGAATTTCTTATCACATGCCATTCATTCTTATGACATACCAATTATTTTATCACATGCCATTCATTTTTATCACATACCAATTATTTTATCACATGCCATTCATTCTTATCACATACCAATTATTTTATCACATGCCATTCATTTTTATCACATACCAATTATTTTATCACATGCCATTCATTCTTATCACATACCAATTATTTTATCACATGCCATTCATTCTTATCACATACCAATTATTTTATCACATGCCATTCATTCTTATCACATACCAATTATTTTATCACATGCCATTCATTCTTATCACATACCAATTATTTTATCACATGCCATTCATTCTTATCACATACCAATTATTTTATCACATGCCATTCATTCTTATCACATACCAATTATTTTATCACATGCCATTCATTCTTATCACATACCAATTATTTTATCACATGCCATTCATTCTTATCACATACCAATTATTTTATCACATGCCATTCATTCTTATCACATACCAATTATTTTATCACATGCCATTCATTCTTATCACATACCAATTATTTTATCACATGCCATTCATTCTTATCACATTCTTATCATATACCAATCAGTTTTATCACATGCCAATATTTTTAACACATAACAGTCACATACAGTCATTCTTATCTCATTGTTATTACATTTTAGTCAGTCTTTTCACATACCAATCAGTCTTATCACATACCAATCAATCTTATCACATACCAATCAAAATATCATGTACCAATCTGGAGACTGTTGTATCTTCAGCAAGGCTCCTGTGGTAGCTTTAACTTATTAAAAATAATATAATCTTGAGAAACTCATTATCCAAGGAATGACTCTATAAAGTGTATGACTGTGTCACATTTGTGATTTATAGCATATTACAGTTTTTAACTTTTTGTCCTGATTCAGACATTGGTTTCCAGGATCCTAATGATCTATCATGATTCAGACATTGGTTTCCAGGTTCCTAATGATCTGTCCTGATTCAGACATTGGTTTCCAGGATTATAATGATCTGTCCTGATTCAGACATTGGTTTCCAGGTTCCTAATGATCTGTCCTGATTCAGACATTGTTTTCCAGGTTTATTATGATCTGTCCTGATTCAGACATGGATGTAAAACTTTATGGTGATCTGATCTGATTCAAATGGGTTTCCTGATTCATTATGGTATGTTCTAATTCCAGCATTGACTTCCAGGTTTATGCTGATGTGTCCTGATTAAGACAAGGATTTCCAAGTTCATAATCAGTTCTGATTCAATCAGGGAGTTCCAGGTTCATGGTGAACTCTCCTAATTTAGACAGGCACTTTCAAGTTCATGGTGATCTGTCCTGATTCAGATGCAGTTCCAGGTTTATGGAGACTTGTCCCTTGTCCAAGGTTCATGGTGACATGTCCTGATTCACAATTCAGATAGTTCCAGGTTCATGGTGAACTCTCCTGATTTTGACAAGGACTTTAAAATTTATGTTAATCTGTCCTCATTCAGATGGGTTTCCAGGTTTATTATGATCTGTCCAATATTCTTGGTTATATGTCCTGATTCAGACGGATTTCAAAGTCCATGGTGATCTGTCTTGATTCAGATGGACTTCTAAGTTTATGGTGATCTGTCCTGATTTAGATGTGGACTTTTAAGTCCATGGTGATCTGTCCTGATTCAGACAGGTTTTTGTATTCATGGTCTTTAAAAAAAATTGACATGATTTATTTCTGTATATAACATTGGCAAGAGTTAGGGAATAAGGAATATATATATATGGTTGACATTAAGCATTCCATATTCAAATGCATCCATTATATTCTGTTCTCATTTGATGCATGTTATGGTGCAGTCGGTAAAAAATTTTGTGCTGGTAAAACACTGGCTGAATGAAGCTGGTAAACACTGGCTGAATGAAGCCTTTTCCCTGCTGTCATAAGCGCATTCTTTAAGGGTATCCTGATTTGGCCATTCATAGAGAAAACAAAAACCTTGACAGTTATCTAGAAGTTTGCATTAACCATGAGGACTTGTAAGGTCTATGGTAATGTTCATCATTGGATCATCTGATGTAGACAACAAAGTAAATTGTGGTTACAGGCAAAATGATCAAGTGCAGAAAAAAGACAGAACATCAAATGAGTGTAATTCATGTGGTATGGCCATGTCTGTATTGAGTGTAATCCATGTGGTATGGCCATGACTGTATTGAGTATTATCCATGTGGTATGGTCATGTCTGTATTGAGTATTATTCATTGGTATGGCCATGTCTGTATTGAGTATTATCCATGTGGTATGGCCATGTCTGTATTGAGTATTATCCATGTGGTATGGCCATGTCTGTATTCAGTATTATCTTTTGGTATGGCCATGTCTGTATTGAGTATAATCTATGTGGTATGGCCATGTCTGTATTGAGTGTAATCCATGTGGTATGGTCATGTCTATATTGAGTATTATCATTGGTATGGTCATGTATGTATTGAGTATTATCCATGTGGTATGGCCATGTCTGTATTGAGTATTATTATGTGGTATGGTCATGTCTATATTGAGTATTATCCATGTGGTATGGCCATGTCTGTATTAAATATTATCCATGTGGTATGGCCATGTCTGTATTGAGTATGGTCATGTATATATTGAGTATTATCCATGTGGTATGGCCATGTCTGTATTGAGTATTATTATTGGTATGGCCATGTCTGTATTGAGTATTATCTATTGGTATGGCCATGTCTGTATTGAGTATTATCCATTGGTATGGCCATGTCTGTATTGAGTATTATCCATTGGTATGGCCATGTCTGTATTGAGTATTATCCATTGGTTGTCCATCCAGCATCCTTAGACATTCTATTTTCAACTCTTTCCTAAAAAAAACCCCATTGACCTACTTTCAGCTAAACTTGGACATTTGGATGTAAAGGCATTTTAAATTGACACAAACGATACCCAGCTGCCATAAGATATTGATGCCATTGCTTGATATAAATGATACCCAGCTGCAATGAGATATTGATGCCATTGCTTGACACAAATGATGCCCAGCTGCCATAAGATATTGATGCCATTGCTTGACACAAATGATGCCCAGCTGCCATAGATATTGATGCCATTGCTTGATACAAATGATACCCAGCTGCCATAAGATATTGATGCCATTGCTTGACACAAATGATACCCAGCTGCCATAAGATATTGATGCCATTGCTTGACACAAATGATACCCAGCTGCCATAAGATATTGATGCCATTGCTTGACACAAATGATACCCAGCTGCCATAAGATATTGATGCCATTGCTTGACACAAATGATACCCAGCTGCCATAAGATATTGATGCCATTGCTTGACACAAATGATACCCAGCTGCCATGAGATATTGATGCCATTGCTTGACACAAATGATGCCCAGCTACCATGAGATATTGATGCCATTGCTTGACACAAATGATATCCAGCTACCATTAGATATTGATGCCATTGCTTGATACAAATAATGCCCAGCTACATGATGCCATTGCTTAACAATTATATAAATAGACAAACTTTTAAACAGCTTCATGCTGAACAGAGTATATTTGACAGAAAATCTGTAAATTTTGTAAAATTGATACTTTTTACCATGAAATGAGGTCACTGCAACTAAAGAGCATGGGCAAAGTTCATTCTACCATTCAAAAAGTGTGGCCAAAGTTCATTCTTTACCTTGAACATTAAAATGGACTTATGGTAAGCTGATATGTGTTCCAATTTCAGCCATTTTGATTTTAAGAACAGATTTCTGGATGATGTATCAAATGGTAAAAATAGGATAATTCTTGCAGCCCTTTTTGAAGTTTGTGGGATTGTTTTAATATTAGTGTCAGTTGTATTTCTCCAAATTGTGCAACACTAGTCAAAAGGAGAAAGAATGAATTAATTGTAAAATAATTTCTGATAGCAGAATGATATACATTTTATCCTCTGTAAAATGTAGATTCTTGAGTTTACCACAAATGTGTTTCACATGCTTACTCTAGTCTTGATTCTTAAACAACTTCTATGGCAAAAGTGCTGATCAATTTTTAATATAGCCATTTTTAGTAAAATAAGAAAAAAACTTTATAACATTTTCTCCAAAACTTCTCATCAGAAGCATAATAGGTAAAGGCCCGAAAGTAATGCAAACCTGTAATCCAAATATGGCTGTCATGGGGAAGAAAATTAAATACCAGAAACAATCATATTAAAAAAGATTTCTTATAAACAGAACTTTCATTTGACTGTTAAGTAGAGATCAGCAAGGTGAGCCTTCTCATGACAATATGTACCTCATGTCATTCATATGACCTGTGTTCTTAAGAAAAGTTGTTTTATAAGTTGCATTGAAATCAGTCTTGCTTTCGTGTCCCATATTCCCTATTTGTTCAAGTTGTTAGTATAAGGGAACCAACTCTTGAGAGGTTACATTGATGGAATATTTACAGTGTAAAGGGAAATAACTTTTCCTTGTACACTGCATTAGAAATATAGGTCACACTTTTGATTTTGATGTCCCAGATCCCATAATGTACATGCTTTTTTATACAGTTGACCTTCTCACCTTGCAGATTAGTAAATTGTAGGACATTTGTTGATAGAAGATGTTACTCTTATTTGCTCACTCACTTTTCATGTCTGTCTGTCTGTCTGTCTTAATGTGTCTGTGCAGCCCATCTTCCAGCAGTATCAGAGAAAGAATTTAAGAAAGATTTGATCCACATTGTAACCAGATAAGTGATTGCTTGCAGGTCAGAAGAATAAATAAATAAATAATGGATAACCATGAAAAATTCATAAGCAAAACACATTCATTTTGGCAGATGTTTTTTGTTGTTGCTACACTCCTGCAGAATTATGCAAATTCATTGACATGCAATACTCAGTAACTTTCAAAAAGCCATTTTCAGGTAGTTTTAAATGTGATTCTGTTGATATGAGTGCATAAAAAAGAAATAAATTGCATTTTCAAATACAAAGCATTTGTTCTATTTAGAGTCAGTGCCAGGTTTCAATACCAGCAGTGTTACTTATGACAATCCAAATAAGACTTTTTCTTCACATCAAGATTTCAGGCTCCAGAAATAATGGGTTCTATTGAAGATGTCATAAACATATATGCACACATCAAGAAATAAATATTCCAATGATACTAAATTTCATTTCAAGACAGTACAATAGTGAACTATAATTTTATAATGTACTTCAGAATACAACCACTTCAGTGGCCTAGTGGTTAGAGTGTCTGCCTCGGATGCAGGAGGTCGTTGGTCTGATCCCCGGTCCAGTCATACCATTGACTTACAAAAATGGTACTAACAGCTGCCTCACTTGACAGCTCAGCATTAAGAGGTTAGTGTGGTGTTTGGGTAATGTGACTGGGTGGGACATCATGCTACATGTCTTCGACATGATGCCCCAGTGCTAGACATCACTATAAACTGCCACAATGTAGACATCATAGCGATATGACTGAAAAAATTGTTAAAACTATGTTAAAAATCATAATCACACACACACTTCAGAATACAAAATCTTCATTGTTGACCTGCTTATCATTGAAGTTTACACTTCACTTATATCAGTGAAGAGTAGTGTCTGCTGCATGACTACTACACGACTACAGTATGACTACTACATATCTACTGCATGTCAACTACATGACTATATGACTACCGCATGACTACTAGATGACTACTGACTACCACATGACTACTGCATGGCTAGCACATGACTACTGCATGACTAATGGCTGACTACTGTATGTCTACTGCATGACTACTGTATGACTACTGCATGTCCACTACATGACTACTGCATGATTACTACATGACTACTGGTTGACTACTACATGACTACTGTCTGACTACTGCATGACTACTGCATGACTGCTGCATGGTTACCACATGACTACTAGATGACTACTGCATGACTACTAGATGACTACTGACTGACTACCACATGACTACTGACTGACTACCACATGACTACTGCATGACTACTAGATGACAGCAGACTACTACATGACTTCTGCATGACTATTACATGACTACTGACTGACTATTGGCTGACTACTACATGACTATTGCATGGTTTCTGCATGGCAATCACATGACTACTGCATGACTTCTAGATGACTACTGACTACTAAATGACTACTGCATAACTACTGAATGACTACTGCATGACTACTACATGACTACTGCAAAACAAAATGTAACACACCAGGCAGGGGATGTATTTGGGAATTTGGGTAGTATTTCCCACAGGAAACAAGTTGATCCAAATCTGTTGGTTGATGCTTCATTGGATCATATTCTGTGTACTTGGTTTGTACCAGTGTATAGCATTCCCAAAGGTTTCCCTTCATAACATCTAATAATTTCTAGACTTTTTTTAAGAATTTATTTTTTCTTTTGGACAATTCTTTTTAGAGCAAGAAACATAATATATTGGAAAACCTGCCCCAAAACACTCTTTGATAATTTGTCCTGAAAATCAACAAAATTATGTATCGGTAAACAGTCATAAGGATGCTGTGTGGTCCGAATTTTCTGAAAGCATGTCATTTTCCAGAAATGATCCATTTTCAGAAATGAGTCATAATCATTTAGGAAAATAATTTTGTCCAAGATCCTTAAATATGTGTATTGTTGTATTTAATCTGTATTGATTTTAAAGCTAGAATTTCACACAACTAAATGCTTGATTATAAGACAGGTCTTTCTTGTTTACAATTTGGTTGTAACCTTTAAGCTTTTAATATTTATCTCTCAGCTACCTGTAAATGCCAAAGATGATACCCACATATTTTGCAGATACCGTTTTGAATTTCCATAATGAAGTGATACTGATGAAGCTAAGCCGGTGCTGCCAATCAATAATGCAAGTGTTCTATGATTGCGTTATGTCTTTTATTGTATAAATAATGCATGATGGTAAAAACCTGCAGGATCTATGAAAAGTTGTGTGTGCTTGGTATTTTATTACATGCCTTGTTTAGCGAGGATCCTTAAAAAAAAAGATAGGATCAATCCAGATCAAAATGGATGTCTTTTGTAATAGGCATCACCGTTGAACATAGGTTAGCATGACTATAACTGGAGCAAACAGGAAACTTAATTGAATAAAATGGCAACCCAGAGGCACTGCATGCAGATAATAGTGTAATTTAATTGATCAGTATATATTGGCTCTCTACTATGAAATGGTGCCATTTCCCTGAGTTACATTCTTTTGACATGAAATAATGCTTACTTGGGTTTTGGGGCATACTGGTATATAACTGACAGTGAAATGGAAAAATGTACAAAGTACCAAATGTTGTGGTTGGTTATTTTTTTAACAGTACTTGAAGCACATTATTGGCTATGCATGTATAATCTTAAGAAAATATAAACTAATTGTTTTTCCAAAGGATTCTCTAATGCAGCTGACCTGTGCTGGCTTGTCTTGGTATGGAACCAGCAAACCATGAAATATGAGTCTGACCTCTACCAACTGGTTCCACTGGATGTGTAGACTTAAAATTGCAAACTGTGCTGACAGTAATCATTTTAATAAAACTGCTGACAGTATAGTTTTAATAAAACTGTGCTGACAGTGTACATTTTAATAAAGCTGCTGTCAGTAACCATTTTAATAAAGCTGCTGACAATAATCATTTTAATAAAACTGTGCTGATTTCTTATAGTGACTAGTTGGTTTTGATGAAAATTTTACTGATTTTATGTCCACTATGGCCACCACAGCAGCCATTTTGAAAATCTTGTTATTACTCTTTCTAGATGGAAAATTCTTTCAACATTGGATTTTTACCTGAAAACTTTTTATGATGCCAGGTTGGTACCATATGAAAATGGTATCAATTTAACATCCAGTTAGGCATCAGTCTTGGAAATGTTTTAATCATTGCCCCTAAATGGAAAGTTATATCAACATGGAGTTTTCACAATAAGACTTACATGTGATATCTTTGTAGTCCTGAACGAAAATAGAATGAATCTGACATCAGATATTACTGTTACAATGTTGAAGGTCGTCTCTTTTAGATTCTTTGCATTCACATTGGGTATTCATCATAAGTCTTCTAAACATGTCTAGTTTTTCCTACATAAAACTGGTGCAGATATTGCATCTACAGTAGCTAATTTTATAATCATGTCACTAAAAATAGTTTGAACACTTTACAGTTAACAAGAATAAATGGTCTTGTCATGAATTCCGAGAAGAAAAAAAACTTTTGACAGGAGAGCATCAGTCCCTCTAAGGGGCTCTTGTTTTTTTACAAAAGCTATATTAAATGATTCATGTATTTGATTTTTGAGAAATATTTCTTCTCATGTTGGTGAATCATTAGAAATGTTTTGTTTCATGAAATAAGCTTGTAATTTCATTTCAACTTTTAAAGCTTACCATTTTTTTAAAAATGCTGTTTTGTTTTGCACCCACCAATCATTTCAGATTCAGTTATTATTACCTATACAAAAATATGTATACATAGCATCAGGTGGAATTAACGTTGTATTCTTGGAATTACAACCTTCCATTAAATGATCATGAATGTCATATAATTAACAGAACAAAACATGTAGGAAACAAAGAAGACCAAATGTCACACAAAATGTATGGAAATAAGACATACCAGTCATAGAGTATACAGAAACAAGACAAATTCACTACATGGTACATACATT
Source organism: Potamilus streckersoni (assembly GCA_016746295.1). Classification (NCBI taxonomy): domain Eukaryota; kingdom Metazoa; phylum Mollusca; class Bivalvia; order Unionida; family Unionidae; genus Potamilus; species Potamilus streckersoni. The sequence continues at coordinate 1,757,530 of JAEAOA010000564.1, forward strand.
GTACAGAAATCTGATACATCAGCCAGACAGTATACACAAATAAGAGCTGTACAGTATGCAAAAATAAGAGCTGTACATTTTACAGAAATAATACTAATCAGCCTCAAATTATACAAAGTGAGACAAAATCATGTGTGCAGTATGCAAAAATAAGCCAAAACCATGTGTGCAGTATGCAGAAATAAGCCAAAATCATACATGCAGTATGCAGAGATAAGCCAAAATCATATGTGCAGTATGCAGAAATAAGCCAAAATCATGTGTGCAGTATGCAGAAATAAGTCAAAATCATGTGTGCAGTATGCAGAAATAAGCCAAATTCATGTGTGCAGTATGCAGATATAAGCTAAAACCATATGTGCAGTATGCAGAAATAAGCCAAACTCATGTGTGCAGTATGCAGAAATAAGCCCAAACCATGTGTGCAGTATGCAGAAATAAGCCAAAATCATGTGTGCAGTATGCAGAAATAAGCCAAAATCATGTGTGCAGTATGCAGAAATAAGCCAAAATCATACATGCAGTATGCAGAGATAAGCCAAAATCACATGTGCAGTATGCAGAAATAAGCCAAAATCATGTGTGCAGTATGCAGAAATAAGCTAACACCATATGTGCAGTATGCAGAAATAAGCCAAAATCATGTGTGCAGTATGCAGAAATAAGCCAAAATCATACATGCAGTATGCAGAGATAAGCCAAAATCACATGTGCAGTATGCAGAAATAAGCCAAAATCATGTTTGCAGTATGCAGAAATAAGCCAAAATCATGTGTGCAGTATGCAGAAATAAGCCAAAATCATGTGTGCAGTATGCAGAAATATGCCAAAATCATGTGTGCAGTATGCAGAAATAAGCTAAAACCATATGTGCAGTATGCAGAAATAAGCCAAAATCATGTGTGCAGTATGCAGAAATAAGCCAAAACCATGTGTGCAGTATGCCGAAATAAACCAAAATCATGTGTGCAGTATGCAGAAATAAGCCAAAGTCATGTGTGCAGTATGCAGAAATAAGCCAAAACCATGTGTGCAGTATGCAGAAATAAGCCAAAATCTTGTGTGCAGTATGTAGAAATAAGCCAAAATCATGTGTGCAGTATGCAGAAATAAGTCAAAATCATGTGTGCAGTATGCAGAAAAAAGCTACAACCAAATGTACAGTATGCAGAAATAAGCCAAAACCATGTGTGCAGTATGCAGAAAAAAGCCAAAATCATGTGTGCAATATGCAGAAATAAGCCAAAATCATGTGTGCAGTATGCAGAAATAAGACAAAACCATGTGTGCAGTATGCATAAATAAGCCAAAATCATGTGCACAGTATGCAGAAATAAGCCAAAACCATGTGTGCAGTATGCAGAAATAAGCCAAAATCTTGTGTGCAGTATGCAGAAATAAGCCAAAATCATGTGTGCAGCATACGGAAATAAGCCAAAATCAAGTGTGCAGTATGCAGAAATAAGCCAAAATCATGTGTGCAGTATGCAGAAATAAGCCAAAATCATGTGTGCAGCATACGGAAATAAGACAAAATCAGGTATACAGATTATGGATAAAATGAAATTAGCACTGATATTGTCCTATAAAAACATATTTCATTGTAAACAATCTGTGCAATGTAATATGGTACAGAACTATTGCTTTCAAGCACTGCATACTGTCATCCTTTATACAGTACTCATTACGACTATTGATGTCAAGCATTAAGCATTGCATTCTGTCATCCTTTATACAGTACTCATTATGACCATTGATGTCAAGCATTGCATTCTGTCATCTTTTATACAATACTCATTACAACCATTGCTGTCATTCATTGCATACTGTTGTCCTTTATACAGTACTCATTATGACCATTGCTGTCATTCATTGCATTCTGTCATCCTTTATACAGTACTCATTACAACCATTGCTGTCAAGCATTGTATTCTGTCTTCCTTTATACAGTACTCATTATAACCATTGCTGTCAAGCATTGCATTCTGTCATCCTTTATACAGTACTCATTGCAACCATTGCTGTCAAGCATTGTATTCTGTCATCCAGTATACAGTACTCATTACAACCATTGCTGTCAAGCATTGTATTCTGTCTTCCTTTATACAGTACTCATTATAACCATTGCTGTCAAACATTGCATTCTATCATCCTTTATACAGTACTCATTACAACCATTGCTGTCATTCATTGCATTCTGTCATCCTTTATACAGTACTCATTACAACCATTGCTGTCAAGCATTGCATTCTGTCATCCAGTATACAGTACTCATTACAACCATTGCTGTCAAGCATTGCATTCTGTCATCCTTTATACAATACTCATTATGACCATTGCTGTCAAGCATTGCATTCTGTCATCCTTTATACAGTACTCATTATAACCATTCCTGTCAAACATTGCATTCTGTCATCCTTTATACTGTACTCATTACAACCATTGCTGTCAAGCATTGCATACTGCCATCCTTTATACAGTACTCATTTTCAAGCTATTAGTAGGAGCCATCACCTTATAAAAAGTTTGCCTTATAGTGAGACTGCATTATAATGAAGTACATGCCTTATAGTGAGACTGCATTATAATGAAGTACAAGGTACAGTACTCCCTTGTTATAATATTATATATGCAAGCCAAAGAGTATATTGGCTTTTATTGTGATTGTCTTATAATGAAGTAAAGATACAGTACAAGAAATGTCAGACTATTTGACAAGAAAATGACCAAATTATAAAACTTTAACCTTTTTTCTGATATGGTGATTATGTCCTGTGGGTTGATGGTTGTTTTTGGGGTATTCCTTGATCTTCCTCCACCCACTATGTATACCCTATCATGTACTGAAAAATCACATCAAGCCAAAACCAACAACACAAGAGTGACTAATGGCCTTATGTTGTATTAATCATATGTTGACTATTTTAATCAACAGACTTTTCGAAACATATATTGTTTTCATGAGAACCTTGACCTTTGACCCAGGAAAAATAGGATTCATCCACAGAAAGTAGATGTCAGTCAGTTGATGGAGACAATATTAAAAGAAGAAAAACAAGGAAACCTTTAGACAGCTGTTGATACACATAATCTCAAATCAGTAGGATTCTGTAAATTCTTGTGACTTTTGGTATATAATCTTAAAAAAACTGAATGCATTATACACATGTATTTTCTATAGACTGACTGATAGGGACCTTGACCTATCTGCTCTTTTTAAATTGCCTACCATCAGAATTATCCCCATCCCATCCCCACCAAAAAAGGGACTGCTCTTGCCCCTTAGTGTTTGGAGTGTCTGCCTTGGATGTGAGAGGTTGCAGGTTTGCTCTTTGGCGAATCATACCAAAATTGGTACTAACAGCTGCCTCAATAGGTGCTCAACATTAAGAGGTTAGTGTTAGGACTGGTTGGCCTGATGTCAGGATAATGTGACTGGGTGGGACATCATGCTACATGTCTGCAGCATGATGCCCCAGTATTAAAACATCACTATAAACTGTCACACTGCAGACATCATAGCATTATGACTGAAAAACTGTTAAAACTATGTTAAAAATCCAAATCACACCCACCCACACCCACACCAAAAAAAACCTATTTCAGTGGTATCACTTATTAAATATAAAAGACATGGTAAATATAACTGACATTGCTAGACTTAGCTGGTATGGTAAATACAAGGTCCAGAAAGAAGACTGGATATCCAGTTAAAGGTAAACACAGACTGATGTTTTAAGTAGTTTTCAGATACAAGGCTTGTCTGAATTCAAGAAAGATTAGTCTTGTCAATAGGTTCATGGAAAAGAACAGCTGGCTACAAGACAACAAACAGAACTTGGAAAGTGGTACTAGGCTTTTGAATTAATGAAAATACACAGGTATATACATTCTATCTTCTCATCTGGGATTGGTTTTGGTAAAGGCAAGTTTGACCATCACAATATGTTTTTAAATTAGAAAGAAAAGTTTTGTTCTCTTTCTGTTAAATTATATTTGAATTAAAATCACAGAATGCGTTCATCTTATTACAAAATACATCTATGCTTATGTCAATGAAGAAAATATTTTAGTCATGTATGTAAAAATACAGCCCCCCCCCTTGAAACTTGGGAAATATAAGATAGGTGTAACATGCTGGGAAATATAAGATAGGTGTAACATGCTGGGAAATATAAGATAGGTGTAACATGCTGGGAAATATAAGATAGGTGTAACATGCTGGGAAATATAAGATAGGTGTAACATGCTGGAAAATATAAGATAGGTGTAACATGCTGGGAAATATAAGATAGGTGCTGGGAAATATTGTAAATTTTATTCTCTCCAGACAGTATGTATGGGTGAATATATTCACTGGGAGATATAAACTAGAAGATCAAGTCATTTATATGAAACTTTACAAAAGAAGTATACAGTAAAGAGCTAAAATTGATATCAATGAAAATGTATAAATATTTGCACAGTTGATGTCAATAAATGAAGTGTACATGAGATTGGTTGGGTTCATTTCCAGCTGAAAGTGCACTTAAAAGTGGAAAGCTAGAATGGATGATAGTCATGGATGAATATGCTTGAGACATTGATGGGACAGAATAAAAGTTGTATATAGAAGACATTGACAGTAATGAAAACTGGTCTTCTGTGAAATTTAGAATCTTGCCTGAGAAAAGCAAACATATGACATTGCCAGAAAATTGTTTTGGTAATTGTTGACATAAAACTTAATGTGGTGCTATGCTTGAATCCTTGAAAAAAAATTAATTTTCCTTATTCAGTTTCTGTTTACATATAACAGTGTATTAGTTTCTTTAGGGATTCTGGCATTTTTGGGAAAGGGGAAGGAAGATAATGTGACACAGGTTCACTGGAAGCAGGGGATGGTTGGGAGGAGGAATTCTGTAGAATTTAGTTGATTTATAATCTGAATGAAAATAAAATCAGCATGACATACAGACTGCTGTCTTGGTAACAAGTTAATATATCATATACCAATTACTGATTCTAATTAAGACTTTAATTAGGCCATTTGGTTGACTTCAAATTAGAAGGGGTGAACTTCACGATTTTTAAAGTAACAAAATGAGAAATAATTTAACTTACAAATTATTCTTAAATTGCAACTTAGAACATAATACATGCAAGTAATTGATGTGCAGTGAAATGAATACAGATATCAACAGGTGTTATATTTCATAATTCTCCCCTTTGAGGTTTGACATTTGCCAGCAGTCCTTGTGTAGTGCTATTTTGGGTCTCTGGTTTCCTTGTAAAACTAGATTTCATATGCAGGCTCTTTTGCCACAGATTTATAACATTTCCATGATTTCGTTGATTTTATTACACCAAACATCTCACAAGTTTGAAAGAACACAATCTGAAATGTGTTATTTATTCCTGACACATGTCACAGGAGACATATTGACATCTTTTAGCAGTTGATTTATTGCAAAACTTGTATATTTATTTTTCCTTATTACTAATTTATTTACTTTAGGCATCATTAATAACATTTAATTGATTATATTTCATTTGATTATGCAGCTGTTAAAGACTGATTTTAAAGTTTTGATGTTGCACTGTAAGCATGGGATTATGTGTGTGCAGAAAGAAATGTTCCATGGCCCCCAAATCTTGAATCCTCTGTACCTCCTAAATGTACTTTTGCAAAAACAAAAAGAAATAACTACCTATTTTTACCTATGATGGTTAGAACAAGGAGCAAAGCAGTGTCTGTCATCCATCTGTCTTTTAGCACAAATTTGTTACAACTAACCTCCTAAACTTCTTGAAAAATTGCCATGAAACTTTACACATACCTTCATTCTGTTGTCCAGTTGGTCCTGAATGAAAATGGTTCATTCTCTCTCTCTCTCTCTCTCTCTCTCTCTCTCTCTCTCTCTCTCTCTCTCTCTCTCTCTCTCTCTCTCTCTCACACACACACACACACACACACATAGACACACACAGAGTTGTCATGAGACCATAACAAGAAGAACAAGGATTACCAATATCTCAATTGAACTGTTACAGATTGAAGTTTAAGGCATATGCTTATTTTGCCTATTGTTAAGTTGAATAATTTAAAAATCAGATGACAAGGAAGATGCATGTTTTACATATGCAGGTAAGAAAGCAGATTTCTTGATATGTTTATTACAGACAATATTTTGCCATTATGGACTGGAGTCCCTAATAAGAATCTGACATCATCCCCCTGACCCTTTTCATGCTTTTTAAGTGCAGAAAAGGTCCAATAGATCTCATGGTGGTATTATAACAGGCTTGTAGATACAGAAAAGGTCCAATAGATCTCATGGTGGTATTACAATAGGCTTGTAGATAGGCTTGTAGATAGAGAAAATACCCACAAGATCTCATGCTGGTATTACAACAGGCTTGTAGATACAGAATGGACCCACTAGATCTCATGATGATATTACAACAGGCTTGTAGATACAGAAAATATCCACAAGATCTCATGGTGGTATTATAACAGGCTTGTAGATACAGAAAAGGTCCAATAGATCTCATGGTGGTATTACAATAGGCTTGTAGATAGGCTTGTAGATAGAGAAAATACCCACAAGATCTCATGGTGGTATTACAACAGGCTTGTAGATATAGAATACACCCACTAGATCTCATGGTGATATTACAATAGGCTTGTAGATACAGAATAAACCCACAAGATCTCATGGTGGTATTATAACAGGCTTGTAGATACAGAATAGACCCACTAGATCTCATGGTGATATTACAATAGGCTTGTAGATACAGAATAAACCCACAAGATCTCATGGTGGTATTATAACAGGCTTGTAGATATAGAATACACCCACTAGATCTCATGGTGATATTACAATAGGCTTGTAGATACAGAATAAACCCACAAGATCTCATGGTGGTATTACAACAGGCTTGTAGATACAGAAAAGGTCCATAAGATCACATGTTGGTATTACAACAGGCTTGTAGATATAGAATAGACCCACTAGATCTCATGGTGGTATTACAATAGGCTTGTAAATAAATAATAGACCCACTAGATCTCATTGTGGTATAACAACAGGCTTGTAGATACAGAATAGACCCACAAGATCTCATGGTGGTATTACAATAGGTTTGTAGATACAGAATAGACCCACAAGATCTCATGGTGGTATTATAACAGACTTGTAAATACAGAATAGACCCACTAGATTTCATGGTGGTATTACTACAGGCTTGTAGATACAGAATGGATGCACTAGATCTCATGGTGGTATTACAACAGGCTTGTAGATATAGAATATACCCACTGTTAAGATCTCATGGTGGTATTACAGCAGACATGTAGATATAGAATTGACCCACTATATCTCCTGGTGGTATTACAACAGACTTGTAGATATAGAATAGACCCACTATATCTCATGGTGGTATTATAACAGACTTGTAGATATAGAATAGACCCACTATATCTCATGGTGGTATTACAACAGACTTGTAGATACAGAATAGACCCACTAGATCTCATGGTGGTATTACAACAGACTTGTAGAATAGTTCCAATAAATCTCATGGTGGCATGTACATGTAGAATAGGCCTAATATATCTGTAGATGCTGTATCAGAGACATTTTGACTTTTCTATTTTCGGTGCCTTTTTGGGCATACAAGTTCTTATAGTGAGTAAGCCATGTATAGCCACCATTTTGTTGATGAACCATTGAATTATTCAGTCTTTTATGAACCTTGGTGAGCAGGAGACGGAAATTATTTGATAAATGTATTACCGTATGTTGTCAGTGTTTTCTTCTGAAAATGCTTTTGCAGCTTTGAACTCAGTAAAATTCGGAATGGTGCATATAAGCAACATGATGCATCAAAAATGGTTAACAATCAATAACAACTGCATGCTTCTTTCTGTGCCTGACTATTAGGTAAGTCTGTTGTGTCATAAGAGTCCAGGTGTACAAGTCATAAAGAATCACAGAATATCTTAACATGTGTGGGCCCTTTTTATTAGATAGCTGAAAAAAACAGTATTTTAGAATTATTTTATTGGTATAAAATCCAGTTGTAGGTGTTAAAATTGTATGGTCTTATACTAGATTAACAGAACAGAGTGAAAACCAAGTTTTGCAAATCGTAACAAAAAATTTATTTCCCTAGTATGAAGCGAAAATTTAATGTGAATTAAATCATTTTAAAAGTTCTACATATCACAAGTTCAAATGTATGAAGTTCCATTTGAATTCCAGTGGTATTCCAAATAAATTCCAATATTGAATCTGCTGATGTGCCTATAGTCTCAAATATGCTAATATGCCAGTGGCTTGGAATATGTTGATGTATTAAGACTTTTGATATATAACACGAATAAAATCCAAAATGCCAATATCTGAATTTACTATATTCCAAATTAATGTTCCAGTCCAGGAATATTAGCAATCACATTGTATTTTGGACTTGACATTGTCCAAAATTAAGTTCATTTTCTACCTGATCTGAATCATTGATTTTTGTGTTGTAAACAACATATTTATCTCAATTTCAGTCCACATGTATGGAAATATCCATCAAATGCCTGGAATATCTGTTGTTTATTTTTTATTTCACATGTGATTTAGAAATTGATGATCTAATTATGATTAAGATTTCTTCTTAATTCCAGAATTAAATGATCTGTCAAACAGTGTTTCTTAAAAATAAAATAGAAATGCTAATTTTGACTTGAGATCAAGTAGAGGACTTGATAATCTTGTAATCTAGAAATCATTCACTTGTACTGTAAAATCAGAGCAGAATCAGTAGTATTATTGTTGTTTCCAGTATTTCATTTGGACTGGAGTTTATTCATTTTAATTAATTAAAAGTTATTCTTATCTGGTTATGCAAAGTGCTTGAAAATAACATTTTTTTTTAAAATTGAAACTTGGATTTATAGTGAAATTCAAAATAAGGATATATTCTTGGATACTATTATTGTGATTCAGTAAAGACGCATCACAATGACACAGGCCACAACAGGCACATCAGCACTTCCAGCATTGGATTTTTTTAGAATACCACTAAAGCTCATTCAGAACTTTAATCATTAGGACTTGTGTTAGAAATTCTATGATTATTTGGGATTTAATTCACAATATTGTAAGTTTTTTATATTTTTCACTTTATATTCTAAGGAAATAAATTTTTTGAATTTTACAAAACATTTTGGGGTGTTTTTTTTGCTCTTTTCTATTACTTAGTTTAAGACTATAGAGTCATATTAGAAGAAATAAATCCACCCAAACAAAAAAAAACACCATATCAATGTTATGGCAAAAATTAATTTTTTTTAAAAACTAAAGTTTTTTTTAAAAAAAACCCTAAGATATAATAATAGAGCCAGGATGTAAGCCAGCCTCTTATAAAATATTCCAAGTTGTTAAAAAGTTTAGGAATTTCCAGCTGGAAAACTGTGTCCTAGACTCATATTCAAATAAACATGTTTACCTCCATTGATAGTGATCTGCATAGTTAATCTAGCCACTTAGAGAAATATTAGATATGTATTCTGTTGTTTAAGAAAAAAAAACAACTCAATTTTGGACAATGTCAAGTACAATATATATATATATATATATATATATATATATATATATATATATATATATATATATATATATATATATATATATATATATATATATACTCATTAAGAAAAGCCAACAATTAATACAAAAATTAAATGTACATAACACTGGACCATCATCAAAATAAGAAATGTTTTTACAGATATACATCTAGTAAATACAGGTGCCATATGACTGTGATATAAATTAGATACAAAGCTGTAATAAAAAAACATATTAGTATCCTATTTATGCCTAAAAAGTATAAATATACATTTTATTGTGACCTATTTATTTATAGATGATTTTATTTCATTAAATAATATTTACTAGTGAAATAACTCACATAAGTAATTTTGTAATATGGTACAAACCAATGCATCATACATACAGAATTTCAAGTAATATCCATAATGACTTTGTAATATAGTATATATAAATAGTCTTTTCATACAGAATTTAAAGTAATATCATTGATGACTTTGTAATGCAGTACAAATGAATAGTCCTTTCATACAGAATTTAAAGTAATATCATTGATGACTTTGTAATGCAGTACAAATGAATAGTCCTTGCATACAGAATTTAAAGTAATATCATTGATGACTCTGTAATGCAGTACAAATGAATAGTCCTTGCATACAGAATTTAAAGTAATATCATTGATGACTTTGTAATGCAGTACAAATGAATAATCCATGCATACAGAATTTAAAGTAATGTCCTTGATGACTTTGTAATACAGTTCAAATGAAAAGTCTATGCATACAGAATTTAAAGTAATATCCTTGATGACTTTGTAATGCAGTTCAAATGAATAGTCCATGCATACAGAATTTAAAGTAATATCATTGATGACTCTGTAATGCAGTACAAATGAATAGTCCATGCATACATAATTTGAATAACCTTGATGACTTTGTAATACAGTTCAAATGAATAGTTCTTTCATACAGAATTTCAAGTAATATTCTTGATGACTTTGTAATACAGTTCAAATGAATAGTCCATGCATTCAGAATTTAAATATCCTTGATGACTTTGTAATACAGTTCAAATGAATAGTCCATGCATACAGAATTTAAATATCCTTGATGACTTTGTAATACAGTTCAAATGAATAGTCCATGCATACAGAATTTAAATATCCTTGATGACTTTGTAATACAGTTCAAATGAATAGTCCATGCATTCAGAATTTAAATATCCTTGATGACTTTGTAATACAGTTCAAATGAATAGTCCATGCATACAGAATTTAAATATCATTGATGACTTTGTAATACAGTTCAAATGAATAGTCCATGCATTCAGAATTTAAATATCCTTGATGACTTTGTAATACATTTCAAATGAATAGTCCATGCATACAGAATTTAAAGTAATATTCAAGATAAGTTGAGTACATTAATAGTAGTTTCTCAAAGAAGAAATAGAATGAATTTAATAGTGTGTCAAAATTCAGTGAAATTATGTTAAATTACTGGATGAATCCCAACTAAAATGATGAATTATTTCTTAAGTGGAAAAGCAATATCTATAGACCCTGATTGTATTTAATGTCTGTATATGGTTTAACAGCACATCAGCACAATCCTGGCTATTCATCCCTCAGTATGTGCAACCAGACTGAAAAGGCACAAGACAAAAACAAAATCAAAAAGTGAACAAGAGTTAAAATACAAAGCTCGATTTTTAATTACACCCTCTTAAAAGTGTAAAGCCTTCTTAGCCGAAAGAGAGATGCATCAAAAAAGATTGACTCAGTTGGTCATCTCTTATAACAATCAAGATGATGCTTCAGGCAATATCTACACCCCTGGGCCAGGGGTGGGTGGGGGTGGATAGAGGTGTTGACTATACCTAAGTTAAATGTTTGATAAAGTCAGGCCAGGTCATCCAGCACACTGGTGATTGGAAGTGGTGGTAGAAAAAAAGTGGGTTGTTGTGCAGGGACCTGCCCTTAAGATGTACTGTATTACTTTAATGTGGTATCAGATCTCTGTGATAATGTGTATTCAGAATTGCCAATAAAATGTGATCTCCCTGGAGCACCAGCTTGAAGACCAAAGGTTAACCATTGTATATCTATTATGTGTTTTAGAAAGCAAATTATTTCCCCGTAGCTATCCATATAAGAGAACATCTGATTTGCCTCCTTTGGGTTTCGTTTGACCTTTGGTTAGTTTTAGTGAGGTCTAGATTTGATCATGTATTTCTCATGTAAAACTCTGGTCTTGACCTATCTTAAAGACTTAGACTTGAGACTTGACAGTTAAATACCTTGGGTCTATATATAAAGACTTAGACTGGAAACATGACAGTTAAATACCTTGGGTCTATATATAAAGACTTAGACTTGAGACTTGACAGTTAAATACCTTGGATATAAATAAATATATATATATATATATATATATGTTTAAGACTTGAGACTTGACAGTTAAATACCTTGGGTCTATATATAAAGTCTTAGACTTGAGACTTGACAGTTAATACCTTGGGTCTATATATAAAGTGTTAATATCTATCAAGTTAATGGGATGCAGTATTACCAAATACTGACTATAAAATCTAGCAAGTGCATAATAAAATTTTTTCAATGTAATGCTTCAAGAGTGCCCTCAAAACTGTTGTCCTTCACCTTTATATATTCTGAAGAAATATTAGTGCCTGTTTTTGCAGTGCCACCCATATCTGTCCAGATTTTTCTGTTTGGCTATTCTGATTTGTAGGAAACCCATGTTGTGGTCTAAAAATAGTTTATTTACACTCAATGACATGAGGATTTTTAAAAATGAGACTTGATTTTCCTAAATTGGCAGTACAGTGTATTTTTGTGTTCTTATGATTGTCTTGAATTTTTATTGTGTTGGAGTTTAAGTTGGGCATAAATCATCCTATTGGGCATACTGCATACATTGTCCTACAGGGCATACTGCATACATTGTCCTACAGGGCATACTGCATACATTGTCATACAGGGCATACTACATAAATCATCCTATTGGGCATACTGCAAACATCATACTGCATACATCGTCCTACAGGGCATACTGCATACATTGTCCTACATAAATCATAAATCATCCTATTGGGCTTACTACATAAATCATCCTAATGGGCATACTGCAAACATCATACTGCATACATCGCCCTACAGGGCATACTGCATACATTGTCCTACAGGGCATACTACATAAATCATCCTATTGGGCATACTGCAAACATCATACTGCATACATCGTCCTACAGGGCATACTGCATACATTGTCCTACAGGGCATACTACATAAATCATCCTATTGGGCATACTGCAAACATCATACTGCATACATCGTCCTACAGGGCATACTGCATACATTGTCCTACATAAATCATAAATCATCCTATTGGGCATACTGCAAACATCATACTGCATACATCGTCCTACAGGGCATACTGCATACATTGTCCTACAGGGCATACTACATAAATCATCCTATTGGGCATACTGCAAACATCATACTGCATACATCGTCCTACAGGGCATACTGCATACATCATCCTACAGGGCATACTGCATACATCATCCTACAGGGCATACTGCATACATTGTCCTACATAAATCATAAATCATCCTATTGGGCTTACTACATAAGTCGTCATACAGGGATACTACATGAATCATCCTACAGGGCATACATCATCCTACATGAAATACGGCATGAATTGTTTTACAGGGCATACTGCATGAAACATCTTATAGGGCTTATTGCATACATCATCCTACAGCGCATACTGCATGAATTATCCTACAGGGCATACTGCATGAATAGTCCTACAGGGCATACTGCATACATCGTCCTACAGGGCATACTGCATGAATTATCCTACAGGGCATACTGCATGAATAGTCCTACAGGGCATACTGCATGAATAGTCCTACAGGGCATACTGCATGAATTATCCTACAGGGCATACTGCATGAATCATCCTACAGGGCATAATGTATAAATCGTCCAATTGGGCTTACTGTATAAGTCGTCCTATTGGGCTTACTGCATAAATCGTCCTACAGGGCATACAGCATACATCATCCTACAGGGCATACTGCATGAATCATCCTACAGGGCTTACTGCAAACATCGTCCTACAGGGCTTACTGTATACATTGTCATACAGGGCATACTTTATGAATCATCCTACAGGGCTTACTGTATACTGCATGAAAAGTCTTACAGGGCATACTGCATGAATAGTCCTACAGGGCATACTGCATGAATTATCCTACAGGGCATACTGCATGAATAGTCCTACAGGGCATATTGCATGAATAGTCCTACAGGGCATACTGCATACATCATCCTACAGGGCTTACTGCATACATCGTCCTACAGGGTACATTGTCATACAGGGCATACTTTATGAATCATCCTACAGGGCTTACTGTATACTGCTTGAAAAGTCTTACAGGGCATACTGCATGAAAAGTCCTACAGGGCATACTGCATGAAAAGTCCTACAGGGCATACTGCATAAATCGTCCTACAGGGCATATTGCATGAATAGTCCTACAGGGCATACTGCATACATCATCCTACAGGGCATACTGCATGAATAGTCCTACAGGGCATACTGCATGAATAGTCCTACAGGGCATACTGCATGAATTATCCTACAAGGCATACTGCATGAATCATCCTACAGGGCATAATGTATAAATCGTCCAATTGGGCTTACTGCATAAGTCGTCCTATTGGGCTTACTGCATAAATCGTCCTACAGGGCATACAGCATACATCATCCTACAGGGCATACTGCATGAATCATCCTACAGGGCTTACTGCATACATCGTCCTACAGGGCTTACTGTATACATTGTCATACAGGGCATACTTTATGAATCATCCTACAGGGCTTACTGTATACTGCATGAAAAGTCTTACAGGGCATACTGCATGAATAGTCCTACAGGGCATACTGCATGAATTATCCTACAGGGCATACTGCATGAATAGTCCTACAGGGCATACTGCATACATCGTCCTACAGGGCATACTGCATGAATCATCCTACAGGGCTGAATCATCCTACAGGGCTTACTGCATACATCGTCCTACAGGGCTTACTGTATACATTGTCATACAGGGCATACTTTATGAATCATCCTACAGGGCTTACTGTATACTGCATGAAAAATATTACAGGGCATACTGCATGAATAGTCCTACAGGGCATACTGCATGAATCATCCTACAGGGCATACTGCATGAATAGTCCTACAGGGCATACTGCATACATCGTCCTACAGGGCGGCATACTGCATACATCGTCCTACAGGGCATACTGCATGAATCATCCTACAGGGCATAATGTATAAATTGTCCAATTGGGCTTACTGCATAAGTCGTCCTATTGGGCTTACTGCATAAATCGTCCTATAGGGCATACTGCATACATTGTCCTACAGGGCATTCTGCATAAATCATCCTATTGGGTATACTAGCATAATTTTAGGTTGGCATATTTTTGAAGCTAGATGTTATGGGCAACAAACCATTTTACAGAAACACTTGAATAATGTTAACTACACCATGCTTTGTCACCTTCATGTTAATTTTGGGTTGGCCATGTACAGTTTTCATTTGCAAAGAATTACCTCATGTTAATTGTGGATTGGCTGTGTACAGTTGTATGTACCAGAATGACCTCATTGTCCCATGTTAATTATGGGATTTTTGTGTACAGTTATGTGTACCAGGATGGCCTCACTGTCCCATGTTAATTATGAGATGGATGTGTACAGTTGTGTGTGTCAGGATGACCTCATTGTCCCATGTTAATTATGGGATTGATGTGTACCAGGATGACCTCATTGTCCCATGTTAATTATGGGATTGATATGTACCAGGATGACCTCATTGTCCCATGTTGATTATGAGATGGATGTGTACAGTTGTGTGTGCCAGGATGACCTTATTGTCCCATGTTAAGTATGGGATTTTTGTGTACAGTTATGTGTACCAGGATGGCCTCACTGTCCCATGTTAATTATGAGATGGATGTGTACAGTTGTGTGTGTCAGGATGACCTCATTGTCCCATGTTAATTATGGGATTGATGTGTACCAGGATGACCTCATTGTCCCATGTTAATTATGGGATTGATGTGTACCAGGATGACCTCATTGTCCCATGTTGATTATGAGATGGATGTGTACAGTTGTGTGTGCCAGGATGACCTTATTGTCCCATGTTAATTATGGGATTGATTTGTACCAGGATGACCTAATTGTCCCATGTTAATTATGGTATGGATGTGTACATTTTTGTGACCCATTATGACCTCATTGTCCCATGTTAATTATGACATGGTCAGAAGAATAATTCAGAATCTGTTGTCTGTCATCCTTCTGACATCTGTAGACTGCTCATTTGTGAAACAAAGTTCATTATTCTACTTCTAAACTGCTGAGATGATTGCTATCAAACTTAGCCTATATTCATACCTTGGTCCAGCTTGGACAGTCAAAATGACCAGCTTAAAAATCTTTTTTTCTCACTTGAATGTATGTTCATATCAAATTAGATTTTCTATACAAGACTCTCATAATTTTTGGTTGGTCAAAATGGAAATGACGCCAATCTAACATCTAATAGACACTGCCCCCTTGAGAACTTGAACCTTGAAAACTTGCAAACCTATTTATAATGTGGTGTTTGGCATGATTTGTAGTGAACTCATATTTGCCAAATCAAGACTGCAAGGTTGGCTCAAGGAAGAGCAGAAATTTTGTCATGAAATTTATTCCAATGTTGGGCTCCAATGAAAATCAGCACAGACTGCAGTTGATATGGAATTAGATGATGTTGTGTACATCTGGTTTAAACGGCAAAGTAAACAAGGTGTTCCTATTTCTGAAAACTTTTTCTCATAACCATGGCAGAGAAAAATGGCAAAAGGTATGGATAATAATTCTGATTTCATAACTTTAGAAATTCCAGCATGAAATAAAACAAAATTCATCTATGGGAGAAATATGTTAGGGAAATCAGGCTGTGAAATGTGAGGTGATATTTATCAAAAGTGTTGCAAACTGCAAATATTGTCATGTTCTCACCAGCATTTTTGTTAAAAATTTGTTTAGATCAATTAAATTCTTGTTTGCTAATGATTAACCTTTCTGAATTTTTTTTCTTCTGTATCTAAACCATTTTATCTCCATCTGCTTACTGACAGAAGAATATACTGTTGAAAACAACATGAGTTTGATGTTGTTTCTTGAAATGAATGATCTTTGAGAAAATAAACAACAAAAAGCAATGACATATTGCACAATATGTACAGTGTATAGAAACCATATGTAATAATGTTTTTAACAATTTTTTCAAAATAGTTTATCCTAAAATTTATGGTAATTTACAAAGAAAAACAAACTAAACCATTAAAAAGAGGTTTTTATTTAGTTAATTTCAATGAGATTTTTAAACAAGTACAGTATTCAACAGTATAACCTGTCTCATCCCCTATACTTTTACATCCCTCCATCAATTTCCTTCCCTTTATTAGCTTTTATATCTCCCTTGATAACTTGCACCCTTGCTTATAGTACAATTGATATTTTTTATGAAATATCTAGAGAGCATGGTAGCTAGTTGGCTGCCATCTTGAAAATTGTGTTATCATTACTTGTCCCAAAGGGACGGTATGAATGATATGGGGTTTTCACCTGAAGATTATTGATTATTTCAAGTTTGGATATAAAGGAAAATGATGCAGATCTGATATCCATTATATCCACCATGGTGGCCATCTTGAAAATCTTGTTTTTGCAGATCTGTGTGAATGGATGGTGATATCAAGATACCAAACTAAATGAAATAATTGCCAACTAAAAAGAAGAATTATTCATATTTTAAAAATCTCATATTTTGAATTCCTGGACTCCTGTTTCAGTCAGTTCAGCATCAGTCCTTTTGAAAGCCTTTGTTAAATGCCAACCATTAGATGAAGCTTATATTATGTCATCTGTCTCAACATACTGAGATATTATGGGTCTATCCATATTTAAATGTTATCTGTTCTTGTTTAGATGTTATCTGTCTGTTCATACTTAGATATTATCAATCTGTCCATACTTAGATGTTATCCGTCTGTCCATACTGAGATATTATGGGTCCATCAATACTTAGATGTTATCTGTCTATCCATACTGAGATATTATGGGTCCATCAATACTTAGATGTTATCTGTCTGTCCATACTTAAATGTTATCTGTCTGTCCATTCTTAAATGTTATCTGTATGTCCATATTTAGATGAAAGCTATCTGTTCATATATAAATTTTAGATGTTATCTGTCCATCTACAGTTACCAATAGCACAAGTTTTATACCATCTACAGTTACCAATAGCACAAGTTTTATGCCATCTACAGTTACCAATAGCACAAGTTTTATGCCATCTACAATTACCAAAAGCACAAGTTGTATGCCATCTAGTTACCAATAGCACAAGTTTTATGCCATCTACAGTTACCAATAGCACAAGTTTTATGCCATCTACAATTACCAAAAGCACAAGTTGTATGCCATCTAGTTACCAATAGCACAAGTTTTATGCCATCTACAGTTACCAATAGCCCACCATCAATTTCAAAGTCACCTTGACTGAAAAAATAAAATAGTTTCTGCACAATAGCATTGATTCTTTATCAAACTTTGGGGATGGCTTTCACTTGGGGTAGGAAAGAAATGTATTGATTTGGAGTTTTAAAAAAAATTGAAGGTTGAGGCCACTGCATGAAATAAGATAAGCAGTTTCAGCACAGAAAATTCTGTTTTCTACAGCCATTGTTGTAGGGTTTAATGCCATTTTTCAGCACAAGATAGGCTATACATGGCAGCCAATACAAATTGTGGAAGAAGAACCCAGGAAAACCCTAGAAAGAACCACCAACCCACGAAAAGCTACTGGCCAGCTTTCTCACATACCCAAATCAGCCGAGCCTGAGACTCAAACCCACACAGAGGTGAGATGGCAATGATCTATGATGGTGAGCTCTTTAGTACACTCAGCCACTCGGGGTATCCTGTTTTCTACAGTGATGACTATTAGACATGGGACAGTTTACAATATGCAATTCATAGAAATCTTCTTTGTGACCATGGCTTTCATTGGTTCCAAATATATGCACTGTTCATTCAGAAATGTCATGCAATTTTCTTGTTAAAATATATTTTTCAAGAAAATGCAGTTGTAATAAATTTTGCCTGTTTTGGCTGTCTAGACTTTCATCATGTAAGTGAATTTGACATATTTCTCTTGAGGAAAAAGATAAATTGTTTTCTCATTCCCATAGGAAAAAGGCAGACAGTTTTCCATCCCAACAGGACAATTCTTCTTTGAGCAATCTATTATACATTTGATCATACTTATGTATTCTCAATGCATTTCAGGTCAATTCTAAGTATGTTAGGCTCAAAATGGGTGAACTTTGGCATTCTGTTAACATATTGGAGTTTGTTGGTGTTTTATGGTATAAGAATACGTGATGTGTAGGACCATTATGGAACTGAAGTTTATGGACAAAAAGTTCAATGAAAATGGGGCCTCAGGAACACATTTCAAAGGGGCCTCAAGAACACATTTCAAAGGGGCCTCAGGAACACATTTCAAAGGGGCCTCAAGAACATAGAATCATGATGAACATGCTGTTCTCTGTTTCATAAATGCAAAAGAATTATCTTTGCTTGCATAATCCTCTGTAACAATCATCTGTCCACTTCGTTCCTCCTCGTTGATACTTTTTATATGTAATATCATTATGCTAAATGTCTGTACATTGAAATGTAGTTACTTGTATCTCTCTTCTGATAATTTTTATACTAATGAAAAGGATTAGGTTTCCCAAACTTCTTGTCCTGCGAATTATTATCGCCATTAATTGTCATGACTGTGTATCATTGATGTGCCAAGCAAGTTTAGTTCTGATCATAAGTTTTCTGGGTAACTTAAGGTTGCATTTTTGCTTGTCAGTAAAAAACACCTTCATGGTGCATTTCACTTTTATGTGTACAAATATGAATTCTGGTTGCATATTTGATGTTTGTTTCTGATGTACCTGACATAATAGGGAGTGTTACGCTAGGATGCTGTCCATTTGTATGTCCATCTCTTACTAATCATAATAATGGCTTGCATTTTAGGTAAAGAAGAACCATATAAATTTTGGGATAAAAAGTTTAAAGGTCTAGATCACTGTGTCTGTATAAGAAAATTGATTTCCACACAAATAGCTCTTCATCATTGGTAACCAAACTTTGGAATGGCATCCACATAGGGTAAGGAAGAATCCCATTGATTTTGGGGTCACAAGGTGAAGGTTTCTGTGACTGAAAGAATGAAAATGGTTTCTACACAGTAACTTAAGTTCTTCATCAGCTACAGTTACTAGACTTTGTGAAGAAGTTAGGAAGAGCCCAGTTGAGTTTGTAGTTAAGCTGTCAAAGGCCAAGGTCACTGACTGAAACAAACTTTACACATAACATAACTAATCAGTTCTAAATCTAAAACTTGGGTGAAACTTTGTGGAGGCTGATACTTTGCATACAATTTTAATTTTAAAAAAACAGAACAACAGTGTTTTTATGCATTTTTCAATGTATTTAAGAAACCTACTAGATATGATTTACAGGGACTTTAAATGTTCTACTAGTATAATGACTGGTGCAGTGATATATGACCAAGTAATCAAATTAAATTTTAAATAATAAATGCACCAACAACTGTTGTCTACCTGATTAGAGCTTAAGTCCAGATATAGGATGCTGATTGAGGAGTTACAAGTAATAAAGGAATCAAAGGTGGTCATGATGGCTCTTTTGTATCCTTTAAAACTGGGCAGACTTTGAATTGATTGACCCAGGGACTCCAAAATACATCCTGTTTAAGCAATTTGACTTTTTGTCTTGTTTAATTGGTAATGTATTATTCAAGATGTTTTAAGAGGAATATTTAAGGACATTTCTTACATTTTTTTTATTAATCCATCTCAGAAAGCTGAAGTATACATTTTCTCCCAATGCAATGAACCAACAAGTAAACAATATTGCAATTCACCATTGCTTGGATATCAGAGTTGAAATTGTGTGCAGGGAAGTAGCAAATATCCTAAGTTTGTATTGTTTTTCATGAAAAGTGGATTTTAAGCAGTGGTTCAGGGTAGATCATAACATTTAGTGGGTACTGACACTAATCCCTACCCAGTCATTCTAGTACAGCCAAGTGTACCTTCATTTAAGTGTTGCTGAAACATGATTATTTCCAGCTAAATTTCTAGGTATATGTAACAAGCAGTTTAATTGGACTAGTTCCTTTCAGCAGCATCCAATCAGAGTGGTAGATACTGAAATTGCTATACATGGGAATATTGTTGATGGGGATTGAAATGGATCAGTACCCATTGGATTTGATTGAAGGAATAACTGATCTATTGTCATGTTGCCCAGCAAGTTGTCATGTTCTTATTTAGGTCACAATGTCAATGTTCTTTATGGAACATGAAAATTGAATTCGGAAGTAGAAGTAGGGTATCAGTAGAGTCATCATTCTGAGTTAATGCACATTCGATGTCATAAAGTGACGGTAACTCTATCTTCCTTTCTGATAATACAGTAATTGACTTACAGCAGTTTTCTCTGGCATCCTGTGGCCATTACTCAGTCAAAAATAAATTACTTAGGATAATTCATGAATGATATATTTATCAAGTACAGCAGGATAACTTCATCATATTTTTTGTTGGAACTTTTGACAGCAAACATTATTGTTGGAGCCCCATCTTTTTTTTAAAACTTTAAAAATAATTATTCGAATACAAAAAGCCAATTTTTTTTTATTGTTGTTTTACTTTTTGCATAAGCTTTTAATAGTTTGTAAGTGATTTATGACAATTATATTAGACTTTATTTTAAACTTGGTAAATCAATTTCACCATGCAGCAAGAGTCTGAACTAATATCAGCAATAATCCAATTACTGTATATTAATCTATTTGTATTGCTAATTACCATATAGATTTAAGTATTGATGTAGTCCTATTGCAGAAAATATTATATAAATTTAAGTATCAATCTAGTCATACTGTGAATTATCATACAATTTAAGTATTGATCTAGTCCTACTGCAAATTACCCTATAAATTTAAGTATAAATCTAGTCATACTGATAATTACTGTATAAATTTAAGTATGATCTAGTCCTCCTGCAAATTACAGTATAAATTTATAAATCTAGTCATACTGATAATTATTATATAAATTTAAGTATAAATCTAGTCTTGCAAATTACTGTATAGATGTAAGTATTTAGTTGTACTGCAAATTGATGTATAAATTTAAGTATCAATCTAGTCCTACTGAAAAACAACATAGACCCTGATCTACCATTGTACAATGGAACACTTGTTCAGGGTCTGTATTCTTTGTTCTTCTGATTACTCATAGACCAAGATTTACCAACACATTATACGATGACACATCTGGGTCTATGCTGTTTGACTCAGTTTATAAGTGCATATGTATGGGATGCTCTTTATATATGATTTCATACATTTTCATCAGCAATGCAGGACTATATAAGACCATTGACATTTCACAGCATAGAAAAAATGTGTAAAATAAAAAAAAGTCAACAAGGAAAAGAATATTTGTATGTGTACCAGAATATAGGAAATCTAACATGTAGGACATGTCAAACTGATGAGATACCAAGTGTATGGAGGTTATAGGAAATCTAACATGTAGGACATGTCAAACTGATGAGATACCAAGTGTATGGAGGTTATAGGAAATCTAACATGTAGGACATGTCAAACTGATGCAATACCAAGTGTATGGAGGTTATAGGAAATCTAACATGTAGGATATGTCAAACTGATGAGATACCAAGTGTATGGAGGTTATAGGAAATCTAACATGTAGGATATGTCAAACTGATGCAATACCAAGTGTATGGAGGTTATAGGAAATCTAACATGTAGGACATGTCAAACTGATGCAATACCAAGTGTATGGAGGTTATAGGAAATCTAACATGTAGGATATGTCAAACTGATGCAATACCAAGTGTATGGAGGTTATAGGAAATCTAACATGTAGGACATGTCAAACTGATGAGATACCAAGTGTATGGAGGTTATAGGAAATCTAACATGTAGGATTGTCAAACTGATGAGATACCAAGTGTATGGAGGTTATAGGAAATCTAACATGTAGGACATGTCAAACTGATGCAATACCAAGTGTATGGAGGTTATAGGAAATCTAACATGTAGGACATGTCAAACTGATGAGATACCAAGTGTATGGAGGTTATAGGAAATCTAACATGTAGGATATGTCAAACTGATGAGATACCAAGTGTATGGAGGTTATAGGAAATCTAACATGTAGGACATGTCAAACTGATGAGATACCAAGTGTATGGAGGTTATAGGAAATCTAACATGTAGGACATGTCAAACTGATGCAATACCAAGTGTATGGAGGTTATAGGAAATCTAACATGTAGGATATGTCAAACTGATGAGATACCAAGTGTATGGAGGTTATAGGAAATCTAACATGTAGGACATGTCAAACTGATGCAATACCAAGTGTATGGAGGTTATAGGAAATCTAACATGTAGGATATGTCAAACTGATGCAATACCAAGTGTATGGAGGTTATAGGAAATCTAACATGTAGGATATGTCAAACTGATGAGATACCAAGTGTATGGAGGTTATAGGAAATCTAACATGTAGGACATGTCAAACTGATGCAATACCAAGTGTATGGAGGTTATAGGAAATCTAACATGTGGGACATGTCAAACTGATGAGATACCAAGTGTATGGAGGTTATAGGAAATCTAACATGTAGGACATGTCAAACTGATGAGATACCAAGTGTATGGAGGTTATAGGAAATCTAACATGTAGGACATGTCAAACTGATGAGATACCAAGTGTATGGAGGTTATAGGAAATCTAACATGTAGGACATGTCAAATTGATGCAATACCAAGTGTATGGAGGTTTATGGGAAATCTTACATGTAGGACATGTCAAACTGATGAGATACCAAGTGTATGGAGGTTATAGGAAATCTAACATGTAGGACATGTCAAACTGATGAGATACCAAGTGTATGGAGGTTATAGGAAATCTAACATGTAGGATATGTCAAACTGATGAGATACCAAGTGTATGGAGGTTATAGGAAATCTAACATGTAGGACATGTCAAACTGATGCAATACCAAGTGTATGGAGGTTATAGGAAATCTAACATGTAGGATATGTCAAACTGATGCAATACCAAGTGTATGGAGGTTATAGGAAATCTAACATGTAGGATATGTCAAACTGATGAGATACCAAGTGTATGGAGGTTATAGGAAATCTAACATGTAGGACATGTCAAACTGATGCAATACCAAGTGTATGGAGGTTATAGGAAATCTAACATGTGGGACATGTCAAACTGATGAGATACCAAGTGTATGGAGGTTATAGGAAATCTAACATGTAGGACATGTCAAACTGATGAGATACCAAGTGTATGGAGGTTATAGGAAATCTAACATGTAGGACATGTCAAACTGATGCGAATACCAAGTGTATGGAGGTTATAGGAAATCTAACATGTAGGATATGTCAAACTGATGAGATACCAAGTGTATGGAGGTTATAGGAAATCTAACATGTAGGACATGGTCAAAAACTGATGCAATACCAAGTGTATGGGAGGTTAGAGGAAATCTAACATTGTAGGATTATGTCAAACTGATGCAATACCATGTGTATGGAGTTATAGGAAATCTAACATGTAGGATAGGTCAAACTGATGAGATACCAAGTGTATGGAGGTTATAGGAAGTAACAATGAGGACATGTCAAACTGATGCAATACCAAGTGTATGGAGGGTTATAGAAATCTAACATGTGGACATGTCAAACTGATGAGATACCAAGTGTATGGAGGTATAGGAAATCTAACATGTAGGACATGTCAAACTGATGAGATACCAAGTGTATGGAGGTTATAGGAAATCTAACATGTAGGACATGTCAAACTGATGAGATACCAAGTGTATGGAGGTTATAGGAAATCTAACATGTAGGACATGTCAAACTGATGAGATACCAAGTGTATGGAGGTTATAGGAAATCTAACATGTAGGACATGTCAAACTGATGAGATACCAAGTGTATGGAGGTTATAGGAAATCTAACATGTAGGACATGTCAAACTGATGAGATACCAAGTGTATGGAGGTTATAGGAAATCTAACATGTAGGACATGTCAAACTGATGCAATACCAAGTGTATGGAGGTTATAGGAAATCTAACATGTAGGACATGTCAAACTGATGAGATACCAAGTGTATGGAGGTTATAGGAAATCTAACATGTAGGATATGTCAAACTGATGCAATACCAAGTGTATGGAGGTTATAGGAAATCTAACATGTAGGATATGTCAAACTGATGAGATACCAAGTGTATGGAGGTTATAGGAAATCTAACATGTAGGACATGTCAAACTGATGCAATACCAAGTGTATGGAGGTTATAGGAAATCTAACATGTGGGACATGTCAAACGGATGAGATACCAAGTGTGTGGAGGTTATAGGAAATCTAACATGTAGGATATGTCAAACTGATGAGATACCAAGTGTATGGAGGTTATAGGAAATCTAACATGTAGGACATGTCAAACTGATGAGATACCAAGTGTATGGAGGTTATAGGAAATCTAACATGTAGGATATGTCAAACTGATGAGATACCAAGTGTATGGAGGTTATAGGAAATCTAACATGTAGGACATGTCAAACTGATGCAATACCAAGTGTATGGAGGTTATAGGAAATCTAACATGTGGGACATGTCAAACTGATGAGATACCAAGTGTAGTTTGAATTTCTCATGTTCAGCTAATATAAGACCCAAGTGATTCAGTTTAGGAATGAAGAAATTTGTTTCCTTGATTTAATAATTTAAAACTCAAAATATGGAACCGGTTTCATGATACAGCATCCTCCATTGATAATAGTAATTGAGCATGATTCCTCAGTACAAAAGTTAGGGCTGGCAGGTTTTAATTCCATAGCTAATATCATTGCATTTTTAAATCAGTACTTGATTCAGAATCATTGGCATATTAATTGTACAGTTCAGAATATTATATGAACTTGTTTGACAAGCATTGAATGAAGTTTTCACATTTCACAGCACATGGATTTCTTTGCCTTACTAAAAGACAGCAGACCTGAATTTTGAGTGTTCTGTTCTTTTTCATGCTGAAATCTAGTAGACCTACAGTTACAAGGTTTTCTTTTCTCATTGCCTTACTGAAAACCAATGGACTTGCATTTGCAAGGTTTTTTCTTTGCTTTACCAAGTATTTTTTAACAAAGATGAAAATTAATCACAATTGGGCAAATTAGCCAATCTATCTATGAATATTATGTCATTTTATGACTATATAATGAAAATGTGATTCAATTTTGATAAATGTCTAAAATAACAGATGGATCTTAAATTGTCATTACTATATGTTACACTGAGAGATTTTGGTCTATTCTGATTGCTGAAAAGCAGAAAGAAAAACAACCCTTTTATACTTGCAAATTATGTAACTTAAATTTTGGCCAATAATGTTTGCAATTTGACCTTTAATTTCATGTTTGTATGTTGTCAACACCATGCTTGTTAAAGCATTGTAATATATATTGACTTGTTGCTTTCTTATGTAAATATCACCATTATTAGTATTAATAATTACATATGTAAATATCACCATTATTGGTATTAATTATTACGTGTAAATATCACCATTCTTAGTAATAATTATTACATGTGTAGATATCACCATTATTATTATTAATTATTACATGTGTAAATATCACCATTATTAGTAATAATTATTACATGTGTAAATATCACCATTATTAGTAATAATTATTACATGTGTAGATATCACCATTATTAGTAATAATTATTACATGTGTAGATATCACCATTATTATTATTAATTATTACATGTGTAAATATCACCATTAGTATTATTGAATAATCAAATATGATAAATTGATTGAAATTAATTATTTTATTGAAATACATTACATATTAAATTGAAATGATTATGTAATTGCTTGAACACTATTTTAGTTATATAAAAAATCCAAAAGATTCTTCTACAAGTATCAGATGTTTGACAGTGGGTTGTTTTCAGCCACTTGATTCAATTCCATTTTAAGATAATTCCTGGTGACCTATTTTTCACACTTCTACAAATATGTTAAATGCAGTGTCTCATGAGAAATTGCAAAGTGTACACTGCACAGTGTGATGCAATTCATTTGGTTATTACATGTACTCTTGACAAATACCCCAAAAAGGTGAATCAGAGTGACCTATTTTCATGCTCCTTTGTCTACCCTGAAGCATAGATGTGGGGGGGACTAGGTGTTCATATATCTACAATAACACACCATTTTCTTAGTGGGGTAATAAGTACTTACATGCAAGTCCAAAGAGTGGCCTGTCAGAGGTTTCCACATAACAAGAACATAGTCAGTAGCCATGTCCTTTGGGTACCATGACAGCTTTGGTACTGACTAAATGGACTCCACATAACAAGAACATAGTCAGTAGCCATGACCTTTGGGTACCTTGACAGCTTTGGTACTGACTAAATGGACTCCACATAACAAGAACATAGTCAGTAGCCATGACCTTTGGGTACCATGACAGTTTTGGTACTGACTAAATGGACTCCACATAACAAGAACATAGTAGCCATGACCTTTGGGTAACTTGACAGTTTGGTACTGACTAAATGGACTCCACATAACAAGAACATAGTAGCCATGAACTTTTGGGTACCTTGACAGTTTTGGTACTGACTAAATGGACTCCACATAACAAGAACATAGTAGCCATGACCTTTGGGTACCTTGACAGTTTTGGTACTGACTAAATGGACTCCACATAACAAGAACATAGTAGCCATGACCTTTGGGTACCTTGACAGTTTTGGTACTGACTAAATGGACTCCACATAACAAGAACATAGTAAGTAGCCATGACCTTTGGGTACTATATCAGCTTTGGTACTGACTAAATGGACTCCACATAACAAGAACATAGTCAGTAGCCATGACCTTTGGGTACCTTGACAGCTTTAGTACTGACTAAATGGACTCCACATAACAAGAACATATTCAGTAGCCATGACCTTTGGGTACCTTGACAGCTTTAGTACTGACTAAATGGACTCCACATATCAGTAGCACAATCCATAGTCCTTCCCTTTAGGTATCAAGTAATTTTTTTTTAAACATAGGGTTTTTTTTAATGTTACAAACAGATGGAGCATGTGATCTCTTTCTATGTATCTGTTCATCTGTTTGTACATCAATCCTTCAAATTCCTTTGTTTTCATACAGTGTCAAACTTTTACATCTTCTAAACAACCCATCACTACCTGTTTTAATCTTTATGTATGGTCAGCACTTGAGCAAGGAAGAAACATATTGAATTTTGGGGTCAAAAGGTCAACGGTCAATGTAATTGAAAAGGTTGCACAAAAGTTTGAATTCTCAACTTTGTAGATTCTTCAGAGTTTGTGAATGGTTAAGATGGACACTGTGACTGAAATGGTTTTCAAATAATATTACTTCTTAACAAAAGTTTGCATAAGGCTTGTACTTAAATGTAGGAAGGAATCTATTGATTTTTGGGTGCTATAGGTCATGGCATGGTTGTGGTATATCTAATAAGAAGTAATAGTTTCTGCAGATAATTTACTTTAAGATTGCATACATGGACTGAAGGTCAAGGTTATTGAGAGCCATTATTAAATAATCTCCCAAGACAACAATTTCCTTTTAGTGCTGAAAAACTAATAAACATTGGTCACAATAGTCACTATACTGGTCACTTGAATAATCAACACCTCCCATTCACTGAATACTTGGATAATGAACACTTATCTTACACTGGCCACTTGGGTAATGAACAATTTCCTTAAGCTAACTACTTCAATAATAAAAAGTTTCCTTATACTGGCCACCTTGATAATGAACACTTCCCTTACACAATCCACATGGATAAAGAACATTTCCTGTATACATTTCCCTTGCACTGACTACTTAGATAAATAGTTCCCTTCCTCTGGCCACATGGATAATAAGCAGTCCTCTTACAATGGCCACATGGATAATAAGCAGTCCTTTTACAATGGCCACATGGATAATAAACAGTCCTCTTACAATGGCCACATGGATAATAAACAGTCCTCTTACAATGGCCACTTGAATAATAAGCAGTCCTCTTACAATGGTCACATGGATAATAAGCAGTCCTCTTACAATGGCCACTTGAATATCAAGCAGTCTTCTTACAATGGCCACATGGATAATAAGCAGTCCTCTTACAATGGCCACTTGAATAATAAGCAGTCCTCTTACAATGGTCACATGGATAATAAGCAGTCCTCTTACAATGGCCACCTGAATAATAAGCAGTCCTCTGACAATGGCCACCTGAATAATAAGCAGTCCTCTTGCAATGGTCACATGGATAATAAGCAGTCCTCTTACAATGGCCACTTGAATAATAAGCAGTCCTCTTGCATTGGCCACATGGATAATAAGCAGTCCTCTTACAATGACCACTTGAATAATAAGCAGTCCTCTTACAATGGTCACATGGATAATAAGCAGTCCTCTTACAATGGCCACATAGATAATAAGCAGTCCTCTTACAATGGCCACTTGAATAATAAGCAGTCCTCTTACAATGGCCACTTGAATAATAAGCAGTCCTCTTACAATGGCCACTTGAATAATTCCCTCACACTGGCCACTAGGATAATAAATGGTTCTCATACACAGTCTACTTTGATAGCAAAAATTTCACTTAGACTGGCCACTTGGATAATGAAAGTATATTAGATTTATGTTTGGTCAGCATCTGATTGTTCAACAAATCAACCATTATTGAGCATAATATATAACAATAATATTTTGTGAATTATGGAAGGAATGAAAAATTTTCTATTGAAACCTAATAAATCCATCAAAATCCTGTAATTCATTGTTGAACTGATTTATATGTATTTTCATTGCTGAACTGATTTCTCTGATTACTGTGTATTTTTTATTACTGTGTATTATTGCTGCTGGATTGATTACTGTGTGTTATCATTGCTGGATTGATTACTGTGTGTTATCATTGCTGGATTGATTACTGTGTATTATTGTTGCTGAATTGATTACTGTGTGTTATCATTGCTGGATTGATTAATGTGTGTGACCATTGCTGGATTGATTACTGTGTATTATTGTTGCAGGATTGATTACTGTGTGTTATTATTGCTGGATTGATTACTGTGTATTATTGTTGCTGAATTGATTACTGTGTGTTATCATTGCTGGATTGATTAATGTGTGTGACCATTGCTGGATTGATTACTGTGTATTATTGTTGCTGGATTGATTACTGTGTGTTATTATTGCTGGATTGATTAATGTGTATGACCATTGCTGGATTGATTACTGGGTATTATTGTTGCTGGATTGATTACTGTGTGTTATCATTGCTGGGTTGATTACTGTGTGTTATCATTGCTGGGTTGATTACTGTGTGTGATCATTGCTGGATTGATTTCTGTGTATTATCTTTGCTGGATTGATTACTCTGTTATCTTTGCTGGATTGATTACTGTGTGTTATCATTGCTGGATTGATTACTGTGTTATCATTGCTGGATTGATTACTGGGTATTATTATTGCTGAAATTGATTACTGTGTTATATCATTGATGGATTGATTACTGTGTATTATCATTGCTGGATTGATCACTTGTATTATCATTGCTGGATTGATTACTGTGTATTAGTGTGGTTACAAGACTTTTAATGTAAGTTTGTTGCTAAAATGATGGTGTTGTAATAACTTATAGA
Organism: Potamilus streckersoni; assembly: GCA_016746295.1. NCBI lineage: Eukaryota > Metazoa > Mollusca > Bivalvia > Unionida > Unionidae > Potamilus > Potamilus streckersoni. Next base: position 1,788,134 of record JAEAOA010000564.1, read on the forward strand.
ATTTTGACCAGTTTCCACCATTACTACAGACATTGGAACTTGTTACCAATCTGATTAAAATCAGATCACCATGTTAGAACTTACAGTGACTGCTCAGGGTCATGTTCCAGTGACCTATATTATTACTGTAGTCGCTAATTTTATCAGACTATCAGATAAAGTCTGATACCTTCACATTTGGGAGACCAAGTAGTCTTGCTGAAGAGCATCAATGTGTGCCAAACAATTTGGCTAATTTAAAGGTCACCAGAGCATGACCCCAAAGAGTTTAATGTCAGAACTTCAGGTAAGAGTGGAGAATTGATTTTAATCTGATTGAACTTGCTACCTACAGCTTTCAGACTAATAGCTAGCTAGGAGCTTACATATAGCATAAGAAGTACTCTTGTTCAAATTGTAAAACAACTCTTTGAAACTTCAGCAGTCCCTCATTAAAGGTCCTTTCTTTTAACACTCCCTCATTATTGGACTCTTCATTATAACACTTTCTCATTACAGGATTGTCATAAGAATCATATTAACACTCCCTTTATTGGGATCTTCATTATAACACGTATCATTACAGGATCCTCATAATAATCATAATATTGCTCCCTCATTATTGGGCTCTTAATTATAACACTTACTCATTACAGGATCATCATATTAATCATAATAACACTCCCTCATTCTTGGGCTCTTCATTATAACACTTCTGCCCTCATTATAGGTACCTAATTATAACACTAATTATATAACTCTTTATTTTACACCCTCATTTTAAGACCATCATTATAACACTTTTAATAGACCCTTCATTATAACATTTCCTCATTATAGGGTCTTTGTTTTAACACCCCCTCATTATAGGACCTGCATTATAACACTCATCTCATATGTTGTTCAATATAGCAGTACCTCATAGGGTTCTTCATTATAATACTCATTCATTATCAGTCCTTCATTAAAGCACTCACTCGATATAAGACAATCATTATAACATGAATTTTTCTATTACAATTTTGTCCTGGTATCTATTATGTAATGGCCAAAAATCTGTATCATATACTTCATTACAAGTTGGTTTCTCTATAAGGCAGTGTATTCTAGATGCTGTGGACAGTGTTATAATGAGGGTGTACTGTGTTGACCCTAACAATGCTTAAAGGAGTTATATGTATTGAAGACTTGATTAAGAATTAATAACTGAAACAAAAAGATGAAAAAATTGCTACTCTTGGATAGAAATATAGAATTTGCTTTTTCTAGACTGCAGGAACATGAAGAAAATAAAAGCCATGCAATTAACAGTTGTGCAATACATAGACCTAGATTTGCCATTTATAACATGACTAATATATTAGATACACAACAAAGATGTTTGCTACACAGCTGACATGTTTACTACACAACTAACATGTTTACTACACAGCTGACATGTTTACTACACAGCTACCATGTTTATTACACAGCTAACAGGTTTGATTCACAATTGACATGTTTAATACACAGCTAACATGTTTATTACACAGTTAACATGTTTGATACACAGCTGACATGTTTACTACACAGCTACCATGTTTATTACACAGCTAACAGGTTTGATTCACAATTGACATGTTTACTATACAGCTAACATGTTTATTACACAGTTAACATGTTTGATACAGAGTTGACATGTTTATTACACATATAGCATGTTTATTACACAGTTAACATGTTTGATACACAGCTGACATGTTAACTAAAATCAATCTTTAAAATCTCACATGAAATGACACAAGATAAAGTTAGTATGCAGTATAGACAATAAAATCAAATGAGCAAAACTATAAACACAATTGATCAAAAAAGGAAGTTTATATGTTTGGAAACAAATAGATATTTAAACCCAAACCTGTTCTCATCCTTAATTTAAACTTGTTGCAAAAGAGTTTTATATTAATTCCTCAGTGACCTTGTGACATTTTATAGAGAATATGGCAAGGGGGGGGGGCCTCAGCTGTTGCTATTGATGATGGTTCATAGAGTTTAAAACTTATAGAAATCTTTGCCTTTGTTCTGAATTCATCTGGTGTCAGTATTTAGACAGCTTTCCATAATTATTGCACATAATGTGTATTGTATATTCAAATGTAACAACCATACTGCTGTTGCTTAATGCCTCAGGTCTGGGTCTCTGCAGTTTGTTAGGACTTATCAGTAGAGCACCCTGATCTGCTTTCTTGTATGCAACTGGAGGTCTGGGTCTGGTGTTTGCAGTTAGACCTTGGTATAAGAGAGTAGAGACAAACACCAACATCACCTATTGACTGCATGGAAAGTAGCACATCAAGACAAACACCAACATCACCTACTGACTGCATGGAAAGTAGGAAAGTAGCACATCAAGACAAACACCAACACCTATTGACTGCATGGAAAGTAGCACATCAAGACAAACACCAACATCACCTACTGACTGCATGGAAAGTAGGAAAGTAGCACATCAAGACAAACACCAACATCACCTATTGACTGCATGGAAAGTAGCACATCAAGACAAACACCAACATCACCTATTGACTGCATGGAAAGTAGTACATCAAGACAAACACCAACATCACCTATTGACTGCATGGAAAGTAGCACATCAAGACAAACACCAACATCACCTATTGACTGCATGGAAAGTATCACATCAAGACAAACACCAACACCTATTGACTGCATGGAAAGTAGGAAAGTAGCACATCAAGACAAACACCAACATCACTTATTGACTGCATGGAAAGTAGCACATCAAGACAAACATCAACATCACCTATTGACTGCATGGAAAGTAGCACATCAAGACAAACACCAACATCACCTATTGACTACATGGAAAGTAGCACATCAAGACAAACACCAACCTCACTTATTGACTGCATGGAAAGTAGCACATCAAGACAAACACCAACATCACCTATTGATTGCATGGAAAGTAGCACATTAAGACAAACACCAACATCACCTATTGACTGCATGGAAAGTAGCACATCAAGACAAACACCAACATCACTTACTGACTGCATGGAAAGTAGCACATCAAGACAAACACCAACATCACCTATTGACTGCATGGAAAGTAGCACATCAAGACAAACATCAACATCACCTACTGCATGGAAAGTAGCACATCAGGACAAACACCAACATCACCTATTGACTGCATGGAAAGTAGCACATCAAGACAAACACCAACATCACTTATTGACTGCATGGAAAGTAGCACATCAAGACAAACACCAACATCACCTATTGATTGCATGGAAAGTAGCACATCATGACAAACACCAACATCACCTATTGACTGCATGGAAAGTATCACATCAAGACAAACACCAACACCTATTGACTGCATGGAAAGTAGCACATCAAGACAAACACCAACATCACCTATTGATTGCATGGAAAGTAGCACATCAAGACAAACACCAACATCACCTATTGATTGCATGGAAAGTAGCACATCATGACAAACACCAACATCACCTATTGACTGCATGGAAAGTATCACATCAAGACAAACACCAACACCTATTGACTGCATGGAAAGTAGGAAAGTAGCACATCAAGACAAACACCAACATCACCTATTGACTGCATGGAAAGTAGCACATTAAGACAAATACCAACATCACCTATTGACTGCATGGAAAGTAGCACATCAAGACAAACACCAACATCACCTATTCACTGCATGGAAAGTAGCACATCAAGACAAACACCAACATCACCTATTGATTGCATGGACAGTATCACATCAAGACAAACACCAACACCTATTGACTGCATGGAAAGTAGGAAAGTAGCACATCAAGACAAACACCAACATCACCTATTGACTGCATGGAAAGTAGCACATCAAGACAAACACCAACATCACCTATTGACTGCATGGAAAGTAGCACATCAAGACAAACACCAACATCACCTATTGACTGCATGGAAAGTAGCACATCAAGACAAACACCAACATCACCTATTGACTGCATGGAAAGTAGCATGTCAAGACAAACACCAACATCACCTATTGACTGCATGGAAAGTAGCACATCAAGACAAACACCAACACCTATTGACTGCATGGAAAGTAGGAAAGTAGCACATCAAGACAAACACCAACATCACCTATTGACTGCATGGGACATAGTACATCAAGACAAACACCAATATCACCTATTGACTGCATGGAAAGTAGCACATCAAGACAAACACCAACATCACTTACTGACTGCATGGAAAGTAGCACATCAAGACAAACACCAACATCACCTATTGACTGCATGGAAAGTAGCACATCAAGACAAACACCAACATCACCTATTGACTGCATGGAAAGTAGCACATCAGGACAAATACCAACATCACCTATTGACTGCATGGAAAGTAGCACATCAAGACAAACACCAACATCACTTATTGACTGCATGGAAAGTAGCACATCAAGACAAACACCAACATCACCTATTGATTGCATGGAAAGTAGCACATCATGACAAACACCAACATCACCTATTGACTGCATGGAAAGTAGCACATCAAGACAAACACCAACACCTATTGACTGCATGGAAAGTAGCACATCAAGACAAACACCAACATCACCTATTGATTGCATGGAAAGTAGCACATCAAGACAAACACCAACATCACCTATTGATTGCATGGAAAGTAGCACATCATGACAAACACCAACATCACCTATTGACTGCATGGAAAGTATCACATCAAGACAAACACCAACACCTATTGACTGCATGGAATGTAGGAAAGTAGCACATCAAGACAAACACCAACATCACCTATTGACTGCATGGAAAGTAGCACATCAAGACAAACACCAACATCACCTATTGACTGCATGGAAAGTAGCACATCAAGACAAACACCAACATCACCTATTGACTGCATGGAAAGTAGCACATCAAGACAAACACCAACATCACCTATTGACTGCATGGAAAGTAGCACATCAAGACAAACACCAACATCACCTATTGATTGCATGGAAAGTATCACATCAAGACAAACACCAACACCTATTGACTGCATGGAAAGTAGGAAAGTAGCACATCAAGACAAACACCAACATCACCTATTGACTGCATGGAAAGTAGCACATCAAGACAAACACCAACATCACCTATTGACTGCATGGAAAGTAGCACATCAAGACAAACACCAATATCACCTATTGACTGCATGGAAAGTAGCACATCAAGACAAACACCAACACCTATTGACTGCATGGAAAGTAGGAAAGTAGCACATCAAGACAAACACCAACATCACCTATTGACTGCATGGGACATAGTACATCAAGACAAACACCAACATCACCTATTGACTGCATGGAAAGTAGCACATCAAGACAAACACCAACATCACCTATTGACTGCATGGAAAGTAGCACATCAAGACAAACACCAACATCACCTATTGACTGCATGGAAAGTAGCACATCAAGACAAACACCAACATCACCTATTCACTGCATGGAAAGTAGCACATCAAGACAAATACCAACATCACCTATTGACTGCATGGAAAGTAGTACATCAAGACAAACACCAACACCTATTGACTGCATGGAAAGTAGTACATCAAGACAAACACCAATATCACCTATTGACTGCATGGAAAGTAGCACATCAAGACAAACACCAACATCACCTATTGACTGCATGGAAAGTAGCACATCAAGACAAACACCAACACCTATTGACTCCATGGAAAGTAGTACATCAAGAATGACACGAAACAGAAAGTTATAGTGATGTATTGGTAGACTTGTAGTAGGGAAATATTTTTATGATTCAACTGTTTTCCCAATTTTCTGGTTTTGTAATAGCCATGTTGCATAGAATCCACTTTTCAAGAAATGTTATGCTTCTGCAGTCTAAAAACAATACAAGTAGAATCTTTACTGCAATCTTACTCCATGGTCTTTGGACATTAATCATTTGGTTTAACTGGGTCTCTAGCTCCATGGTCTTGTAGCTAGTGAGAACAACAGACATTGTGTTTGTATAATTTAATTAAATGATTATTTACAAGACTTATAATTCATTTTAGAATTTGAAAATGCTGATGATAGCAGAGAAAAGATAGTAGATAAAGTTTCTCTAACTAGCAAGAATAATTTGTATATTGTTTTGAAAGAAATAGATATACTTGAATTCTGACAATCTTTGCCAACCCTTACCTATAAACTTCATTTATTAGAGATTTATACCTTGAAGGAGAGATTGAAAGTGAGTGTGAGTCTGATCAGATATATTATAATCATTTATATGTTTTCAAATCAACTTCTGGACAACTCATTAGTGAGATATCAAATGTTTAGTTTATTGTAGGAAACAGATTCTGTATACCAGAAACAATCAAGCCAGTTATAGAAATATTAGTCTCCTGTGAAGTCAACTTGGACTAAGATATATACTGAATTTTTGAATTTGAATGATGTGGGAATTTGGAGACAGTGAAAAGTAACCAATAAAAAAATTATGTAACCTAGACATTTGTTTTCTTCACTCTACCAGCTAATTCCCCAAAGTAGCTGCCACCCACCCACACATTACAGCTACTACAGCTTGGTGGCACCCTACAACAGTTTCATCCACCTACTACAGACTTAACAATGACTTATGGTATTTATCATAATTCGTTTATTGGGACTTAATTAGATACATCATGGTAAGACTTGTTCATCTGTCTGTTTCTGACCACAGCAAAGTTTGACTTACTTTGTCAATGTTTGTGTGAAGAAATCTTAGCATTTAATTTTCTTTCTTTATGTTATGGTGTAAAATATTGGTAAGAAATTTTTTTTAAAAATGTGCCTTTCAGTTTCAAATACTTTTGTCATTAGATGACCAGTTAACATCTGTGTTGTTTAATATCTAAAAGCTTATAAAATATTTATATTTCAAATATTCAGATAGAAAAATCAATACTAGATTAGTTTATGCTCTCTGTATTGAATATGGGCAACAGGAAATTAAACCAGGTCATTTAATTCATTTTATGGGCAACATGAAATTAAGCCAGGTGATCTACTTCATTTTATGGGCAACATGAAATTAAGCCAGGTCATTTAATGCATTTTATGGGGAACATAAAATTAAGCCAGGTCATTTACTTCATTTTATGGGCAACATGAAATTAAGCCAGGTCATTTAATGCATTTTAAGGACAACATAAAATTAAGCCAGGTCATTTAATGCATTTTATGGGAAACAAAATTAAGCCAGGTCATTTAATGCATTTTATGGGCAACATGAAATTAAGCCAGGTCATTTAATGCATTTTATGGGCAACATGAAATTAAGCTAGGTCATTTAATACATTTAAAAGGGCAGCATGAAATTAAGCCAGGTCATTTAATGCATTTTATGGGCAACATGAAATTAAGCTAGGTCATTTAATACATTTAAAAGGGCAGCATGAAATTAAGCCAGGTCATTTACTTCATTTTATGGGCAACATGAAATTAAGCCAGGTCATTTAATTCATTTTATGGGCAACATGAAATTAAGCCAGGTCATTTAATGCATTTTAAGGACAACATAAAATTAAGCCAGGTCATTTACTTCATTTTATGGGCAACATGAAATTAAGCCAGGTCATTTAATGCATTTTATGGGCAACATGAAATTAAGCTAGGTCATTTAATGCATTTTATGGGAAACATAAAATTAAGCCAGGTCATTTACTTCATTTTATGGGCAACATGAAATTAAGCCAGGTCATTTAATGCATTTTATGGGGAACATAAAATTAAGCCAGGTCATTTACTTCATTTTATGGGCAACATGAAATTAAGCCAGGTCATTTAATGCATTTTAAGGACAACATAAAATTAAGCCAGGTCATTTAATGCATTTTATGGGCAATATGAAATTAAGCCAGGTCATTTACTTCATTTTATGGGCAACATGAAATTAAGCCAGGTCATTTAATACATTTTATGGGCAATATGAAATTAAGCCAGGTCATTTACTTCATTTTATGGGCAACATGAAATTAAGCCAGGTCATTTAATGCATTTTAAGGACAACATAAAATTAAGCCAGGTCATTTAATGCATTTTATGGGCAATATGAAATTAAGCCAGGTCATTTAATACATTTAAAAGGGCAGCATGAAATTAAGCCAGGTCATTTACTTCATTATATGGGCAACATCAAGCCAGGTCATTTAATTCATTGTTTTTCTATCTGATTGCTCATTCCAGTGTACAAAAGACTAACATCAAAACTGTTTGGTAGATGGAGTTGAAAAATCAGTATAGAGGATAAAAATAGAGTAGTTTAAGTCTTTGAACTGTTGTATTTTTCTATATGTTTCAGTTTTTAATTAGAGTGAAATCAGGCAGAATTAGTTGATAATTATTCCTTTGATGTCTCTGTATGTTTTACACAGAGTATGTATTGTAATGTGAATTTTTCTAAAATAAATCAGGATTTTGCTTTTTTTTTTGCATGTTAATACTTTATAAATTAATTAAACCTAATTTCCTAAGGATAGTAAGTTGTTAATCCATATAGCCTTTTGATGACATGTACATTGCATTGAGGGATGCACAAAGCCATCTTCGCATGCATATATGTCTTTGTTTCAGTAAGTGTTTTCTTGATGCCACATTTTAAATAGAGAAATTATTTTCTATTTATTTTTGTTTTCTTAAAGTTTTTTGGGGGATAGAATGTGCTTTGTTGGATTTATTTTGTTCTTTTAATGGCATTTTTAAAACATCAGCTACATCATGCTGATGAAACAGGAAATTAATGCCTTTCCAAAGGTAGACTACCCAGGCTGGCTTGGACAGGTATTGAACCTGTGACCTAGTCACACATGAATCTCAAACTTTACCAACTGAGATACTGTGGCTACCTCAAAGCAGAAGCTGTAGAAAGATTAAAGACTTGTCTAATTAGATTTAAAGACTTCCCACTTCTTCTCTCTTACATTAAATAACAAATTTGAAGATATGTGCTAAGATTTAACCAGCATAAAATTCTGTGGAATGCTGTCTCCTGCCTGCTTTATGGGTATAAAATACACAAACACGGCATAAACACTTTAACAAGAAATTCAGTCCTTAAAATCAGTTTGCTATTTTGGGTGGAGCATAAATGACAACAGTAAATGACATCACACTTCAAGGCCATAGGATTGAGGTGCAGCAAATGTTCAATGAAGTATGACATTCCAATTGTGCTGCAGCAAATGTTCAATGAAGTATGACATTCCAATTGTGCTGCAGTAAATGTTCAATGAAGTATGACATTCCAATTGTGCTGCCTTAAAAAAAATGAATTTATTCAGTAGACCATGAATAGTACATGTATGTCACTTCTAGGCCTACACATGTATACATGTGTATACATGTACATCTATCTGTGATAATTTCAAATGTGTATACATGTACATCTATCTGTGATAATTTCAAATGTGTATACATGTACATTTATCAGTGATAATTTCAAATGTGTATACATGTACATCTCTCTAAGATAATTTCAAATGTGTATACATGTACATCTATCTGTGATAATTTCAAATGTGTATACATGTACATCTATCTGTGATAATTTCAAATGTGTATACATGTACATCTATCTGTGATAATTTCAAATGTGTATACATGTACATCTATCTGTGATCACTTGAATTTGAACTGCAGATCACTATGACCTTCTTTTGCTGATAGTATTGTCCTCTCCATGTGGAAAATGTACCATATTGCAACAACCAGCAAATGTACCATATATATACATATAGTAAATATACCATATATAGACATATAGTAAATGAACCATATAGCAATAACTAGAGAATGTACTATATAGCAACAACTACAAGATGTACTATATAGTAACAACTAGACAATGTACTATATAGCAACAACTACAAGATGTACTATATAGTAACAACTAGACAATGTACTATATAGCAACAACTACAAGATGTACTATATAGTAACAACTAGACAATGTACTTACTATATAGCAACAACTACAAGATGTACTATATAGTAACAACTAGACAATGTACTATATAGCAACAACTACAAGATGTACAATATAGTAACAACTAGAAAATCTACTATGTGGCAACAACTAAATAGTAATGTACCATATAGGAGCAATTAGAAAATGTACATCTAACAACAGCTAGATGGATTAACTGCTGCAGTCCTTTGAATTTTGCACACAATAAAATAGCCCTATTAACACATTCATATCATGTACATCATGCATGTTGGACATCATGTACATCATGCATGTTGGACATCATGTACATCATGCATGTTGGACATCATGTACATCATGCATGTTGGACATCATGTACATCATGCATGTTGGACATCATGTACATCATGCATGTTGGACATCATTCTCATATCATAGTCTATTTCTTTGCATTGCATTTAAGTAGGATAGTCTAGTATTATTTGTATGCATGGTTATCATTAGATCATACATTCCTGGGATTCTCTATAGTGAACATTTCTTGTATTAAGTCCAAAGAGAAGTACTCTTTTAATGAAAGAAATAACACCAGCCACATGATTGAATACTTGGGCTTAAATCCAGTCCAACTGCAAATAATAGACCCATATCAGCTGATCAGGGTCTGTGTTATCTTGTCTACATCTAAAAAAACTTCATAGACACCAACCTGCTAGTACACAAAGCAGTGGTAGATCTGCATATATGTGATTTGCAGTTGACATGCATGTACAACATATCTCTCTAACTCAATAAATGTTGTTCATCTTGTTGTCATTGAAACCCATTTTGCAGCACATGTTAGTATGGTGGTTAGTGTATCTGGTGGAAGAAAATACTGACAGGAACAACTAACCCACAGGAAACTACTCCATGCTAAATGTCTTGGAGGGGTTGCCAATGTTTTTTATTTGTTTTATCTTGCCTTAACCATTTTTGATTTATCCAGATCTTGCTGCTAATGTCTTCCTTGGAATATACTTTATGACCAATTGATCCCAATTTTTAATCTTGTCTGGCAGGACAATGAAAGTCAGTTACCAGTATCTTTTCAGTATACATTATATTCAGTTTCTGGATTACCAGTATCTGTTTAGTATACATTATATTCAGTTTCAAAATCTCTTTATAATTTTGAAATATTGTTGCATACTTTCCCAGACATTTTCATTGTATTCTTGAAATTTTTGTGACATTCTCTAGTGTTTTATTGAAAAACAGAAAAAGACTGTTTTTAAATGAATTACCTTGTTAATGAGTAGAGGCAAAACATCAGCAGTTAGGCTGTATCAATAATTAAAAAATTCTTGTACCATCAACAGTTATCAAAACTCCATGAGTCTTGCACCATCAACAGTTATCATAATTCCATGAGTCTTGCACCATCAACAATTATTAACAATTCCATTAATTTTGAAACATTAACAGGTATCATTAATTCCATTAAATAACATGTAAAAAAAACTGCATAGACTGAAACCTGCCATCTCTCTTCATGCCCTCAAACTGTTGTATATTTAGCCTAAAATCCTTGAAATTTAAAAGTAGAAACAAATGTAAATCAGATCTGGTTTTACATTAGCTGATGACAGATTCACATTAGCTGATGATAGATTTACATAAGCTAATAACAGATTTACATCACCTGATAACAGATTCACATTACCTGATGGCAGATTTACATTAGCTGATGGCAGATTTACATTGCCCGATGACAGATTTACATTAGCTGATGGCAGATTTACATTAGCTGATGACAGATTTACATTAGTTGATGATAGATTTACATTAGCTGATGATATATTTACATTAGCTGATGACAGATTTTCATTACCTGATGATAGATTTACATTAGCTGATGACAGATTTACATTAGCTGATGATAGATTTACATTAGCTGATGACAGATTTCCATTAGCTGATGACAGATTTATATAACCTGATGACAGATTTACATTTTTCACATAGGCTGCATAGCAAAAGCACAGCATGTACAACTTCCATATAACTGTTAAAGTTTGCTTGAAATATGTATAAATACAGCAGGTACAACTGCCATACAGATGTCAAGGTGTGCTTGAAATATGTACAAATACAGCATGTACAACTGCCATACAGCTGTCAAGGTGTGCTTGAAATATGTATAAATACAGCATGTACAACTGCCATACAGCTGTCAATATGTGCTTGAAATATGTATAAATACAGCATGTACAACTGCCATACAGCTGTTGAGATGTAGCAGCAGTTGTATATTTGTATGTGCTTGATAAATGTATATATATATATATATATATATATATATATATATATATATATATATATATATATAAATGACTTGAGAAATGTATATATATATATAAATGACTTGAGAAATGTATATATATATATAAATGACTTGAGAAATGTATATATATATATATATATATATATATATATATATATATATATATATATGTTACTGTTGATAAATGTATATGTATGTAATGTATGTATATATATATATATATATATATATATATATATATATATATATATATATATATATATATATATATATATATATATATATATATATATATATATATATATATATATATATATATATATATATATATATATATATATATATATAAAGGAAAATAGTGCTGATCTGATGTCCATCGTGATCAAATCAGCAACCATTTTGAAAGTCCTGTTATCACTGCATGGGAGTCAATCTTAAAATTTTGTTAGGACTTATTTTCTGATGTTTGCTTAGTACAAAATGAAAGTGGTACGTTCAAAAAAGTCCAGTATCACATCTTGAAATACTGTTATGACTTCTCCTATATTGATAGTAAAGTTTTCTAAAAACATAATTATTGATGTAAGTGGCAAAAAGGCATAGCATAAAAAGTGTAATCACTATATGACATGTCATAAGTACAAAAAACTGAACAGTTTATATTTATTTCTGCTACCTAACTGGACCTGCATCTAAATTTTCTGTCACAAATTGAATAAATCAATGTGTATTACTATAAGACATCAACACTAAACAAATTGATAGATTATTTATGTCTGACACTCTATTGAACTAGTCTACATGTCCAACTTTCTCTGAATGGATGTGAAGTCCAAAAATGATGACTGCTGTATTATATCACTGTCAAACTCAACTTTACAAAAATTGTAAAGTGCTATTGATTAGTCATTTTCCTGTTGCAATGCTTTTTTTTAACAAATTCCCTTTCCTCTAACATTTTCCAGTCATCCATGAGTGAATTCATAAAGCCCATTTCTCTTAATATCTGGTACCATTTGTTTTCAGTTTAGACTTGTCTGATGCATATTTGTGAAACGTTGTTTTCAATTCAAAAAACCCATCTGTTTTCTTTTCTTGGTATTGTTACATGTACTTTTACTATAAATAAAAAATAAGGAAATTAATGAGAAATCTAGCAATTAGACTACTTATGATACGGAGCTGTTCATAACTGAAAATGGTACCAGTCATACATCTCGTATGGCTGCTGTAATGAAAATTTTGTCACCTTGAAAGGATGATCGTTATGACATGGGATTTTTGCTAAAAATAAATAAAAACAGTACCAGTCTGTTAACATCCATTATGTCTTCCACAGCAGCTAATTCAAAATCTTGTTATCACTGAAGCAGTTAAAAGGAAGAAATGGTATTATCTTAAATTCCTGAGAATTCTTTTCAACCATTAGAGACTCTTATTTTCTTAAAATCTCTTGGTATTGACTGTCTACCTTCATGTAATGGCACTATCCTATAAAAGATCCATGTCTATGTGTTAGTCACTCTTGGTATTAACTGTCTACCTTCAAACTTCATGTAATGGCAATATCCTATAAACGATCCATGTCTGTGTTAGTCACTCTTGGTATTGACTGTCTACCTACATGTAATGGCAATATCCAATAAAGATCTATGTCTATGTGTTAGTCACTCTTGGTATTGACTGTCTACCTACATGTAATGGCAATATGCTATAAACAATCCATGTCTATGTGTTAGTCACTCTTGGTATTGACTGTTTACCTTCATGTAATGGCAATACGCTATTAAAAAAATCCATGTCTATGTGTTAGTCACTCTTGGTATTGACTATCTACATGTAATGGCAATATTCTATAAACATCCATGTCTATGTGTTAGTCACTCTTGGTATTGACTGTCTACCTACATGTAATGGCAATATGCTATAAAAAAATCCATGTCTATGTGTTAGTCACTCTTGGTATTGACTGTCTACCTACATGTAATGGCAATATGCTATAAAAAATCCATGTCTATGTGTTAGTCACTCTTGGTATTGACTGTCTACCTACATGTAATGGCAATATGCTATAAAAAAAATCCATGTCTATGTGTTAGTCACTCTTGGTATTGACTGTCTACCTACATGTAATGGCAATATACTATAAAAATCCATGTCTATGTGTTAGTCCCTCTTGGTATTGACTGTCTACCTACATGTAATGGCAATATGCTATAAAAAAAATCCATGTCTATGTGTTAGTCACTCTTGGTATTGACTGTCTACCTACATGTAATGGCAATATACTATAAAAATCCATGTCTATGTGTTAGTCCCTCTTGGTATTGACTGTCTACCTACATGTAATGGCAATATGCTATTAAAAAAATCCATGTCTATGTGTTAGTCACTCTTGGTTTTGACTGTCTACCTACATGTAATGGCAATATTCTATAAAAGATCTATGTCTATGTGTTAGTCACTCTTGGTTTTGACTGTCTACCTACATGTAATGGCAATATTCTATAAAAGATCTATGTCTATGTGTTAGTCATATTTAATGAATATCAAGGGTATGGTCGATTTACTTACAAATGTTCAAATGCTAGGAATTAATAACACAGGTGCTTATTCAATAAGACACCTTAAGCAATAAGTTAAGGTGTAAAGATGAACATCTGTAAAATAACAGGTGCAAATGTATAATGAGTTCTATAGGTTATTGATGTTATGGCAGCTCAGGTAGATGTTGCTTTAATTAAAACCAGCAGCACATAAATATAAGCAAATATACTTAAAATTGCTGAGTTTATGTGGATCACATTCACTTATAATTAAGGATAATATACATGATATTTTATCTCTGCTCATAAAATATTAATTATTTAGTTTCAGAAATTTTCTTTGGTGAAAGCTGACATTTATTTACACTTTGCAGAAATTTCATGTGGGTCATTAGGTTCAATTTTGTGAATAAATGCTGAGGTTCATTGCTGAGGTGTGTCAGTCTTTAATAAATTAAGCCTTTATGGCCTATTTCCAACATGTATTCAAACAAATAAAACTTGTTATATACTTTGTCAACTGGGCTGGACATGTTGTAATGTCTATTTGAGGACTTGTAATGTCTATTTGAGGACTTGTACTGCTTACATGCCAGTGAAATGAGGACCACAACTGCCTGACTACTGTCATTCCCCTTTAATACTGGTGGGTGAGTGAGACATTAATGATGAAAGTTATTTTAACCTCAAAACAGAATTTTAAGTTTTGTTTGTGGTTGATGTCAAGATACTCTGGTTTCAAACTGGATAATTTTCTACACATTTGAATATATACATTACTGGTTGAAAATTTGATATGGCTACTTGGGAAATACAGTTAGTTTTTTAATGGATACATTGAAGGTTGGTATGGTAACATTAGAATTACAGGTAGTCTTTTCTAAGAGAATGTAAGGATGATTGCAGGGAATGAATAAAATTTGTAATTTTCTAGAGACTCAGTATATAATGAAATCTAATGCCTTGCATCCTCTGTTATAGGTCTTCCCATGCAAGCAGGTCTCTGAATGGTGTCTCGGGTAACTGCATGTCTTCCTTCTCTGTACCTCTTGCAGCCCAGGCCCAGGCACACCTAGAGCACAATGTCCGTTCCTGGGCAAGTCCTAAAAAATATGGACAGGTAAGTGATCATAATGGTTAAAATTATTGGCATTCCTTTGTGTTTCTTCCAGGAGTTGACCGTTGAGTTTTTTAAATATTGATTATATTTTCCCAGTTATAAGTATTATTTATTATATTCACCCTGTTGGAAGGAGTCTTTATTATATTCACTCAGTCCTAAGGAGTATTTTTATATTCACCTTGATAATAAAGAGTATTTTATTATATTCACTTTGCGTTAAGGAGTATTTTTGTTATTCACCTTGTTTTAAGGAGTATTTATTATATTCACCTTATTTTATAGAGTATTTATTATATTCACTCTGGTATAATAAGCATTTATTATGTTCACCCTGATAATAAGGAGTATTTATTATATTCACACTGGTGCAAGGAATATTTATTATATTCACCCTGGTGCAAGGAGTATTTATTATATTCACATTGGTGCAAGGAGTATTTATTATGCTCACACTGGTGCAAGGAGTATTTATTATATTCACCTTAGTGTAAGGAGTATTTATTTTATTCACCTGGTGTAAGGAGTATCAGATAGAACCGTATAGACAATGATCTGCCAGTTGATATATTTCTGTTGTACAGAGTTCATTGTTCCATTCTTTTGGTAAATACAGTAACCTTTTTGGAGTACTATGTTCTTTTAATCTGAAACCTGTCAAGCAGTGACTTTCTGAAAGTTATATATGATTTCAACTGTTATTTGAAACTTTAGATTTTGAAATATGATCATTAGTACGAAAAAAGGAAGAAATGACAGAAGGAGTTAAATTTTCTTTTAGAAATGCCTAATAATTATCTAAATATGTTTACAAGACCTTGGCTAGGTATTATGCGAGTTTGATTATGTATTGTGATTGCTTGGTTATGAGTTTACAAGACCTTGGCTAGGTATTATGCAGTTTGATTATGTATTATGATTGCTTGGTTATGAGTTTACAAGACCTTGGCTAGGTATTATGTGAGTTTGATTATGTATTGTGATTGCTTGGTTATGAGTTTACAAGACCTTGGCTAGGTATTATGCGAGTTTGATTATGTATTATGATTGCTTGGTTATGAGTTTACAAGACCTTGGCTAGGTATTATGCGAGTTTGATTATGTATTATGATTGCTTGGTTATGAGTTTACAAGACCTTGGCTAGGTATTATGGAGTTTGATTATGTATTATGATTGCTTGGTTATGAGTTTACAAGACCTTGGCTAGGTATTATGCGAGTTTGATTATGTATTATGATTGCTTGGTTATGAGTTTACAAGACCTTGGCTAGGTATAATGCGAGTTTGATTATGTATTATGATTGCTTGGTTATGAGTTTACAAGACCTTGGCTAGGTATTATGCGAGTTTGATTATGTATTATGATTGCTTGGTTATGAGTTTACAAGACCTTGGCTAGGTATAATGCGAGTTTGATTATGTATTATGATTGCTTGGTTATGAGTTTACAAGACCTTGGCTAGGTATTATGCGAGTTTGATTATGTATTATGATTGCTTGGTTATGAGTTTACAAGACCTTGGCTAGGTATTATGCGAGTTTGATTATGTATTATGATTGCTTGGTTATGAGTTTACAAGACCTTGGCTAGGTATTATGCGAGTTTGATTATGTATTATGATTGCTTGGTTATGAGTTTACAAGACCTTGGCTAGGTATTATGCGAGTTTGATTATGTATTATGATTGCTTGGTTATGAGTTTACAAGACCTTGGCTAGGTATTATGCGAGTTTGATTATGTATTATGATTGCTTGGTTATGAGTTTACAAGACCTTGGCTAGGTATTATGCGAGTTTGATTATGTATTATGATTGCTTGGTTATGAGTTTACAAGACCTTGGCTAGGTATTATGCGAGTTTGATTATGTATTATGATTGCTTGGTTATGAGTTTACAAGACCTTGGCTAGGTATTATGCGAGTTTGATTATGTATTATGATTGCTTGGTTATGAGTTTACAAGACCTTGGCTAGGTATTATGCGAGTTTGATTATGTATTATGATTGCTTGGTTATGAGTTTACAAGACCTTGGCTAGGTATTATGCGAGTTTGATTATGTATTATGATTGCTTGGTTATGAGTTTACAAGACCTTGGCTAGGTATTATGCGAGTTTGATTATGTATTATGATTGCTTGGTTATGAGTTTACAAGACCTTGGCTAGGTATTATGCGAGTTTGATTATGTATTATGATTGCTTGGTTATGAGTTTACAAGACCTTGGCTAGGTATTATGCGAGTTTGATTATGTATTATGATTGCTTGGTTATGAGTTTACAAGACCTTGGCTAGGTATTATGCGAGTTTGATTATGTATTATGATTGCTTGGTTATGAGTTTACAAGACCTTGGCTAGGTATTATGCGAGTTTGATTATGTATTATGATTGCTTGGTTATGAGTTTACAAGACCTTGGCTAGGTATTATGCGAGTTTGATTATGTATTATGAT
Organism: Potamilus streckersoni; assembly: GCA_016746295.1. Taxonomy (NCBI): domain Eukaryota; kingdom Metazoa; phylum Mollusca; class Bivalvia; order Unionida; family Unionidae; genus Potamilus; species Potamilus streckersoni. The sequence goes on from JAEAOA010000564.1 coordinate 1,806,564, forward strand.
TGCTTGGTTATGAGTTTACAAGACCTTGGCTAGGTATTATGCGAGTTTGATTATGTATTATGATTGCTTGGTTATGAGTTTACAAGACCTTGGCTAGGTATTATGCGAGTTTGATTATGTATTATGATTGCTTGGTTATGAGTTTACAAGACCTTGGCTAGGTATTATGCGAGTTTGATTATGTATTATGATTGCTTGGTTATGAGTTTACAAGACCTTGGCTAGGTATTATGCGAGTTTGATTATGTATTATGATTGCTTGGTTATGAGTTTACAAGACCTTGGCTAGGTATTATGCGAGTTTGATTATGTATTATGATTGCTTGGTTATGAGTTTACAAGACCTTGGCTAGGTATTATGCGAGTTTGATTATGTATTATGATTGCTTGGTTATGAGTTTACAAGACCTTGGCTAGGTATTATGCGAGTTTGATTATGTATTATGATTGCTTGGTTATGAGTTTACAAGACCTTGGCTAGGTATTATGCGAGTTTGATTATGTATTATGATTGCTTGGTTATGAGTTTACAAGACCTTGGCTAGGTATTATGCGAGTTTGATTATGTATTATGATTGCTTGGTTATGAGTTTACAAGACCTTGGCTAGGTATTATGTGAGTTTGTTTGATTATGTATTATGATTGCTTGGTTATGAGTTTACAAGACCTTGGCTAGGTATTATGCGAGTTTGATTATGTATTATGATTGCTTGGTTATGAGTTTACAAGACCTTGGCTAGGTATTATGCGAGTTTGATTATGTATTATGATTGCTTGGTTATGAGTTTACAAGACCTTGGCTAGGTATAATGCGAGTTTGATTATGTATTATGATTGCTTGGTTATGAGTTTACAAGACCTTGGCTAGGTATTATGCGAGTTTGATTATGTATTATGATTGCTTGGTTATGAGTTTACAAGACCTTGGCTAGGTATTATGCGAGTTTGATTATGTATTATGATTGCTTGGTTATGAATTACAAGTTTTACAAGATATTGGTTATATATTATAACTTATTTGCAAACATTAACTTGCTTGTTACAACTTTGATATGTATTACAACTTATTTGAGTGTACAACATGGCCAGGACAGGTACATGAATTTCTCTGGATGAAGTGCAAACTAATTTATAATTTTTCAGTGTTGAAAGTTGGTTTATACATGTGAATTGGAAGCACTAGCTTTAATCCTAACACATATTTCAATTGAATGTCAACATTAGAAAACTCTAATGTACAACCCAAAAATGGACTGCCAGATCTTACAACAATTTGAATTCTCTTTCCAATACCCTAAACAAGGTACATAGCTGTAGCTTCAAAAATAATTTGTTTTGGAAAAAACTCTATATTCACTGTTTTCTGATAAATTCTCAGATAAGTGGTAACTCGAGTTTTTAATTGGCTCACCAAACAAATTGTAGGCAGGATGTAGTATTGTGTCACTTATGTATAAGACACAGTACTCTTATACATGATACAGACAGTACTCTTACACATGATATATTCTGTACTCTTACACATGATACATACAGTACTCTTACACATGATACATATGGTACTCTTACACATGATACATACAGTACTCTTACACATGATACATACAGTACTCTTACACATGATACATACATACATACATACATACATACATACATACATACATACATACATACATACATACATACATACATACATACATACATACATACATACAAATCTGGATCCTGGCTTGACCATATTTGATTCACATATGGATTTTATATTTAATTCAGTGGAATTGGTCAGTCAATCAGGCTAAGTTGATCAGAGTACCTCAGGTGCATTAAACTGTCTGTATTTTATACTGCAAACATCTGCATGATCAAGCTGTTAATTATTTGTTTCTTTTTAAAGTGGCATACAGCAAGTGACATGTTAAGAGGAAAAGGGACAATAAACCTCTTAAAAAGTTTTAATAGTACATAATAATAAAATGGAAGATTCAAATACTTGTGGCTTAAAGCAGGAAGGGAAACAGGTTAAGTGGACATCATGTGTTGATTTGAGTATATCATAGGGCTGGAAAGATGGTTTCTATTGCCACATTTTGTTTTTTAAAGGATTACATTAGGTTCAGAGATGTCAACAAGCCATCAGCTCAGCAGGGTTTGGAAATGTATTTTGTGAAACTGCACTGGAAATAATCAAGGTTCAGGACAACTTTACAAATGTTTGAATTGAAGACAATATTTACTGTCACTGCATCAGTTTTGAATCATTTCTGGACTTGAAAATATGTGTTTTCCAGCTTGGCAATATCAGGACATGTCATGTTATATTTTGAAACATGTTATATTATGTAACACATTATATTTTGTAATAAGTTATATTTTGTAACAAGTTATATTATGTAACACATTATATTTTGTAATAAGTTATATTTTGTAACAAGTTATATTATGTAACACATATTTTGTAATAAGTTATATTTTGTAACAAGTTATATTACGTAACACATTATATTTTGTAATAAGTTATATTTTGTAACAAGTTATATTATGTAACACATTATATTTTGTAATAAGTTATATTTTGTAACAAGTTATATTATGTAACACATTATATTTTGTAATAAGTTATATTTTGTAACAAGTTATATTACATAACACATTATATTTTGTAATAAGTTATATTTTGTAACACTTACTGAAAACTTTACCAACTTATACAAAAAAATCAACTACCTTACTGAGAAGGTCTTGTTGGAGTTGGCAGGTCTGTCCTTGTTACCACAGGGTGAAGATGCATGGAATTAACAAGAAAGGAAGTAAAAATGACATTTTTGTTGACAAGGATCTTTCTACTATGACTCAGTTTTAAATCTTTTCAGTTCAAGGTAATTTTTATCTAGTCTGAAATGGAGAAAGTTTGATGATGAATTAGGCTGAAAATCATATGTTGTAAAAGAACAAGATAGGGTTGATTTACATAAAACTGATGGCTAATACAGTTTGAGTTGAGTTAAATTGATAAAAGTGCTATTTCTGCCAAAGTCCACAATAATCTGAAAATCATTTGTTGTAGCCAGGTGTGTGACCTGAAGGAACATGCACCTGTAGGAAACATACAAATGGCCTCCAAACATATAAAGTGTTTTATCTGAATGGAACATGGATTGACCAATGACTTTTTTGATTAAAAAAGACCTTTGTATTTTAATTAAAATAATATTAAATCATCTTTTGTCAGTTAAGTTCTTGTATGGACATGTCTTATTCTTACATGGAGGCCATTTTCATGTGTCTTTGTTTGCTCAAGAAAGGTGCTCCAAGTGTAGTGGAGGTTTGCACTCAATTATTATTCTCAATAAACAAGCATCAAGTTGGGTTGATTTATACTTTCCATAATTGCTACCTATTAATTCAGACAGGTAGAAAACGTGCCAGTTTTTGGAGATTTATCATTGACTCACAGAAACCATATCACTGATTTGGTGAAATAGAAAAGGTTTCACCCATATAAAATTAATCAAACTGAACATGTTTACCCTCCTTTGAGTTTAAAAATAGAGATATCTTTTTCTGATTTTAAATTTGCATTATACTGGTAGGTCTGACATAATTGTTACATTGTGCAGTGTGATAGAATGTCTTAAGATGAAATTTTACCATTCCTCTATTGAATTCAAATTTAAAATTTATGCTTAAGAGATTATCATCTTTTGTGTATTGATTATTGTTATATGTATATGTACCTTTTGTATATCCTTTGTTGATTGTTATATCCATTATTACATGTTATCAGTGTTTCTGTTTTTGTATATTTTGTATATTTATTGTTCATTGTTATTAATGTGTCTATCTTTTTTATATCCATTGTTAACTGTTTTCTATTCATTGTTATTAATGTGTCTATCTTTTGTATATCCATTGTTTCATCTTATATATGTGTCATCCTCTTGCCTATCCATTGTTAAATGTTATCTATGTTATCTTCTTGCCTATCTATTGTTACATGTTATCTATGTTATCTTCTTGCCTATCCATTGTTATATCTTATCTATATGTTATCCTCTTTGCCATCCATTGTTACATGTTATCTATATGTTATCCTCTTGCCAATCCATTGTTAATTGTTACCTAAATAGCTTTATGTGTACATTTCAAGCTGAATCTGCCATAACAGATGGCCACTAGTAAAACATAAAACTTTCAGTATGGCTACTAGTAAATTGTAAAACTTTCAGTATGGCCACTAGTAAAACGTAAAACTTTCAGTATGGCCATTAGTAAAACATAAAACTTTCAGTATGGCCACTAGTAAAATGTAGAACTTTCAGTATGGCCACTAGTAAAATGTAGAACTTTCAGTATGGCCACTAGTAAAATGTAAAACTTTCAGTATGGCCACTAGTAAAATGTAGAACTTTTCAGTATGGCCCCTAGTAAATGTAAAACTTTCAGTATGGCCACTAGTAAAACGTAAAACTTTCAGTATGGCCACTAGTAAAATGTAGAACTTTCTGTATGGCCACTAGTAAAACGTAAAATTTTCAGTATGGCCACTAGTAAAACGTAAAACTTTCAGTATGGCCACTAGTAAAATGTAGAACTTTCAGTGACTTCATAAAAGATGGCCACTAGTAAAACATATAACTTCAGTATGGCCACTAGTAAAATGTAAAAACTTTCAGTATGGCCACTAGTAAAATGTAGAACTTTCAGTATGGCCACTAGTAAAATGTAGAACTTTCAGTATGGCCACTAGTAAAATGTAAAACTTTCAGTATGGCCACTAGTAAAATGTAGAACTTTCAGTATGGCCACTAGTAAAATGTAGAACTTTCAGTGACTTCATAAAAGATGGCCACTAGTAAAATGTAGAACTTTTAGTATGGCCACTAGTAAAATGTAGAACTTTCAGTATGGCCACTAGTAAAATGTAAAACTTTCAGTATGGCCACTAGTAAAATGTAGAACTTTCAGTTTGGCCACTAGTAAAATGTAGAACTTTCAGTATGGCCACTAGTAAAATGTAAAACTTTCAGTATGGCCACTAGTAAAATGTAGAACTTTTAGTATGGCCACTAGTAAAATGTAGAACTTTCAGTATGGCCACTAGTAAAATGTAAAACTTTCAGTATGGCCACTAGTAAAATGTAGAACTTTTAGTATGGCCACTAGTAAAATGTAAAACTTTCAGTGTGGCCACTAGTAAAATGTAGATCTTTCAGTATGGCCACTAGTAAAATGTAAAACTTTCTGTATGGCCACTAGTAAAATGTAGAACTTTCAGTATGGCCACTAGTAAAAAGTAAAACTTACAGTATGGCCACTAGTAAAATGTAGAACTTTAAGTGACTTCATAAAAGATGGCCACTAGTAAAATGTAAAACTTTCAGTAGTATGGCCACTAGTAAAATGTAGAACTTTCAGTGACTTCATAAAAGATGGCCACTAGTAAAATGTAAAACTTTCTGTATGGCCACTAGTAAAATGTAAAACTTTCAGTATGGCCACTAGTAAAATGTAAAACTTTCAGTATGGCCACTAGTAAAATGTAAAACTTTCAATATGACCACTAGTAAAATGTACAACTTTCAGTATGGCCACTAGTAAAACGTAAAACTTTCAGTATGGCCACTAGTAAAATGTAGAACTTTCAGTGACTTCATAAAAGATGGCCACTAGTAAAATGTAAAACTTTCAGTATGGCCACTAGTAAAATGTAGAACTTTCAGTATGGCCACTAGTAAAATGTAGAACTTTCAGTGACTTCATAAAAGATGGCCACTAGTAAAATGTAAAACTTTCAGTATGGCCACTAGTAAAATGTAGAACTTTCAGTGACTTCATAAAAGATGGCCACTAGTAAAACGTAAAACTTTCTGTATGGCCACTAGTAAAATGTAAAACTTTCAGTATGGCCACTAGTAAAATGTAAAACTTTCAGTATGGCCACTAGTAAAATGTACAACTTTCAGTATGGCCACTAGTAAAATGTAAAACTTTTAGTATGGCCACTAGTAAAATGTAGAACTTTCAGTGACTTCATAAAAGATGGCCACTAGTAAAATGTAGAACTTTCAGTATGGCCACTAGTAAAATGTAAAACTTTCAGTAGGGCCACTAGTAAAATGTAGAACTTTCAGTATGGCCACTAGTAAAATGTAGAACTTTCAGTGACTTCATAAAAGATGGCCACTAGTAAAATGTAAAACTGAATCTGCCATAACAGATGGCCATTATTAAAATGTAAAACTTTCAGTATGGTCACTAGTAAAATGTAAAACTTTCAGTATGGCCACTAGTAAAATGTAGAACTTTAAGTAGTGTTCTGGTAAGAAGCCAGTAATTCTAAGCTGACCTGCATGTAAACAAATTTATTATCAGTTGATTGGGCAAAGTGGTCAAGTCAAGGAATGATGGCTGCTGTGCCATTCATGAAAGTAGCAGGCTGATCCCTATCATGTGTTTTAGTTCTGTTTAGCCAGAAGAATTTATGGAATGGTCTCTTGTCTTTTTTCTGGACTCTAGGACTGTTGTCTTTTTTCTGGACTCTAGGTCTGTTGTCTTTTTTTCTGGACTCTCTCGGTCTGTTGTCTTTTTTCTGAACTCTAGGTCTGTTGTCTTTTTTCTGGACTCTAGGACTGTTGTCTTTTTTTGGACTCTAGGACTGTTGTCTTTTTTCTGGACTCTAGGTCTGTTGTCTTTTTTCTGGACTCTAGGTCTGTTGTCTTTTTTCTGGACTCTATCAGTCTGTTGTCTTTTTTTCTGAACTCTAGGTCTCTTGTCTTTTTTCTGGACTCTAGTAGGTCTGTTGTCTTTTTTCTGGACTCTATTGGTCTGTTGTCTTTTTTCTGGACTCGAGGTATGTTGTCTTTTTTCTGGATTCTAGGACTGTTGTCTTTTTTCTGGACTCTAGGTCTGTTGTCCTTTTTTGGACTCTAGGTCTGTTGTCTTTTTTCTGGACTCTAGGTCTGTTGTCTTTTTTTTCTGAACTCTTAAGTCGGTTGTCTTTCTTCTGGACTCTAGGTCTGTTGTCTTTTTTCTGGACTCTAGGTCTGCTGTCTTTTTTCTGGACTCTATCAGTCTGTTGTTTTTTTTCTGGACTCTAGGTCTGTTGTCTTTTTTCTAGACTCTAGGTCTGTTGTCTTTTTTCTGAACTCTAGGTCTGTTGTCTTTTTTCTGAACTCTAAATCTGTTGTCTTTTTTTCTGAACTCTAGGTCTGTTGTCTTTTTTCTGGACTCTAGGTCTGTTGTCTTTTTTCTGGACTCTATCCATTATCACCTGTTTATTCCGTACTCCTGCTAATTTGTTTGAAGGATTTCAATGAAACACAAATTCATCCTCTGTTCATCCTAAATTAAAATAATGATGGTTAGATATGTAGTATAGTTGTCATAGTGACCAACTTAACAACTTTGGTATTGCTACTCCTCCTGAATGGAAGTCATGTTGATGTCTAAGTAAAATATGGTGCTAGCATCAATATGACCAGCTTGTAAAATGAAAATCTTGTTATTGTTACTCCTGAAAGGATGGTCATATCAAGATAGAATTCAACTAAAAGATTTCCAGTGTATCTGGATGTTCCTAAATGAACAATGGTGCTGATCTGATTTCCAATATGGCCACCACAGCAGCCATCTTGAAAATCTTACTACTACTCTTCCTTAATTGTCTGTAAAGGTTTTCACTAGAAGACTTCTTGTAATGTCTGTCTGATGGCCAGTATGGTCCTAAGTGAACATGATGACATGATGGCCAAAATAGTCACGTCATTGGACATATAAAAAAAAAATCTTGTTGTAGCAAATCCTTGTGAAAAAAAGTAATATTGCCATGCAGTTTTGACCAGAAAACTTTGTATAATGTTTGGTTGGTCATAAATGAAAATGGTACTATCTGATGTCCAATATGCTAGACATAGTGGCCATTTTAAAAATTGTACTGTGGCTACTCCTTTTTATGATGTCTAGTTTATGTCTAGTGTATGTCTAGTTTATGTCTAGTGTATGTCTAGTTTATGTCCAATATGACAGGTGAGATGAGTGATCAGTAAAAGAGAGTGCTTAAAATGTATATACTTAAAACATGTTAAATTAGTTTTAAAATAGTCCATTGACATAGTAGAAAGGCAATTGGAGTTAAGTTTGTCTGGCACTAAAGCTCCTTTCCATTCATTAATTACTGAACAAAATTTGGCCAGATCTCACAGAGTGCATTCTTGGATGAAAACTTTTTAGACTTGTACATATTATGTTGATTTGCCTTTTAGTAAGGCTGCCATTATTTAAAACAATAAATCTCTAAATAATATAGTTTCAAAGACCATCTAACATAATGGATCAAATTCAACATGAAGTATCCATTGCTGACCTGCCATTCAGTATGGCCATTACTGTACTTGTAACAACAAAAAAAAACAACTTGCCATCCAATATGGATATCGTTTGTAATAATAAAAAAATGAATTTAACCACAACTTCCCCAACAAAAAACACAAACTGATTTTGTGACAGAAAATACAATCCAATTTTGCCAATGCCTGATTAAATTCAGATCTCCACTGTCCACAGACCTTGACCCCTAAGTGGTTGCTGACAGATCTTCACTGTGGAGAGAACATTTTAATCATATTGAATATTGCCGCTGGTTCTAATTACCAAAAATAAAAAATGAAACATTCATTGATTATTTCTCAAAAAAATCACTTGGTAAAATTTCACATCATATTAGTCCTTTTTTGAATTTACATGTATGCTGATAATGAAGTACACTACATGTATGCTAATAATCCAATATAATAAATGTATGCTGATAATCAAGCACACTACATGTATGCTAATAATCAAGTACACTTTGTGTATGTTGATAATCAAGTACACTACATGCATGCTGATAAGCAAGTACACTTTATGTATGCTGATAAGCAAGTACACTGTATGTACGCTGATAATGAAGCACACTACCTGTATGCTGATAATCAAGTACACTTCCTGTATGCTGATAGTTAAGTACACTACATATATGCTGATAATCAACTACACTACATGTATGCTGATAATCAAGTACACTACATGTATGCTAATAATCAAGTACACTACATATATGCTGATAAGCAAGTAGATTTCATGTATGCTGATAATCAAGTACATTTCATGGGTGCTGATAATCAAGTACATTTTATATATGCTGATAATCATGTACACTATGTTTATTTCAGAAACAAATCTTTTTAAGGAAAGAAGTTTCATATGTTTAACAGAAACTATCCTTCTGGGTCAAAAGCCTTCAAATTCTATACAAATTATTCTGGTCTACTATAAAATATATCAGAAGATAGCAGGAAAAGCTAAACTGTCGAGGAACCATTTCCAAAATCAATCACCAGAATTTTAAGAAATGTTGAAGACATCTGCACTAATGCCAATTTCATGACAGTCTGTGTGACTTTTAGAAGGTAGATATTCACCATGTAATAGGAGGTAGAGCTCACCATGGGATATGAGGTAGATGTTGTCCATGTGATAGGAGGTTAATGCTGGCCATGTGATAGGAGGTAGATGTTGGCTATGTGATAGGAGGTAGATGTTGGCCATGTAATAGGAGGTTTATGCTGGCCATGTGATAGGAGGTATATGTTGGTCATGTGATAGGAGGTAGATGTTGGCCATGTGATAGGTTGATGCTTGCCATGTGATAGGAGGTTGATGCTTGCCATGTGATAGGAGGTAGATGCTGACCATGTGATGGGAGGTTGATGCTGGTCATGTGATAGGAGGTAGATGTTGGCTATGTGATAGGAGGTAGATCCTTTTCATAAGATAGGCTGTATATGCTGACCATGTGATAGGAGGTAGATGTTGGCTATGTGATAGGAGGTCGATATTGACAATATGATAAGTCAATGCTGGCCATGTGATAGGAGGTAGATGTTGGTCATGTGATAGGAGGTAGATGTTGGCCATGTGATACGAGGTTCATGCTGGCTATGTGATAGGACAATATGATAAGTCAATGCTGGCCATGTGATAGGAGATAGATGTTGGTCATGTAATAGGAGGTAGTTATTGGCCTTGTAATAGGAAGTAGATGCTGGTCATATGATAGGAGGCAAATGCTGGTCATGTGATAGGAGGTAGATGTTGGCCTTGTGATGGGAGGTTGTTGCTGGATATGTAATAGGAGGCAGATGCTGGCCATGTCATAGTAGGTTGATGCTGGCCATGTGATGGGAGGTTGATGCTGGCCATTTGATAGGGGGCATATGCTGGCCATGTCATAGGAGGTAGATGTTGGTCGCATGATAGGAGGTATATGGTAGTCATGCAAAAAAATTGGTTTAATTACATGCTATCCAACTTTTTATATGAAGTTGATTGTAAAAACAGCAAAAATGGGAATCAAGGTTACATTGCTAATTATGTTATTATTAATGATAATAGCTTGCTTGTTATACAAATTTTATAGATGCCAAATTTTTAACTAATAATAAACATCTGCTAAGTATTTTCAGTGGCAGATGATTTTGTGATGTTGGGATTGGCTTCCACATGAGTGGGAGAGACTCTGATTTGACCTATGTAAGCAAACAGAGCAGAATAGATGTGTATGAAGTTTGAAAAGTGACATCCAGTAATTAATTTTGGTCTATTTTGACCTGGATCTTATGAGCCAGTAACAAAACTGGTCTTTCCAGTTCACACTGTGCTAGATTTTAAGGTCTACCTTGGACTGAGAGTATCATTCAGTGATTAGGAGATGGGAATATGTCCATTATGGATAATGTACATCTTGAATTTTCAATGTTGAGGGAATTAGGGACTTAAAGAAGAGGGTTATAAATATTAGCAAATATTATTATGGTGCAAATATAAATATTACACAAATAGAATAATGACATGTACTGGATACAACTGGTAACAGAATAAACACGCAAACAAGTGTCGGAACTTTTTCATAAATCTTTATGTCTCCATTAATCGGATGATGTGCGCCTTGCAGTAAAAAAAATTCTAATGTGCTTTTGTGTATTTATCTCGAGGAAAGAAATATTTAGGAAAAATCGTAATAAAGTTGCAGTATAAAAAATTAAAATTAACGCCTGGTCTCTTCCAGCCCTAGGTCTAAAATTCAGGCTTTAATTTATGCAGGCGTCAGAATGATAGTACATAAAATGGTGTCAGAAAATATAATCAGAAAAATGTAACAAGCTTTAATTTCACATCCTACAGTTCTGAAGGATGCTGGAGTGTGTAGATTAAGCTGACAACACCTCATCCGTTTCTATAGAAAACAGCCAACGTTGGTCAACTCCATCTCGTGGCACAGCACAATTCAATAGTCATTGTTCTGCTTTAATCCATTGTTTGGAGAACTTGCAGTAACAAAAAGCGATAATTATTCGCCTCTGGGACATGCATTTACCTCCACGATGGACGGACTCGTTGGCGGATATCGTGCGCGTGAGAATGATATAGTGTCCCTTGGGAAAACAATGGGGTGGGTGGAGTGCATTCGACATGTTGCACTCGAACACGTGTAGTGAAATAAGAAAGCGTGTACATGAGTTGATTTGAATTATCTAAATGTTCTTAATCAGTCAACTTAATTAAGAAATGGTGTATCATTTTATCATTCAGAAAGTAAGGACTATATAACGATAAGTAGATTTGAAAATACACATTGGCTTAAGCTATGCGTGATGAAATCTAAATAGTCAAAATTAGAACAAACATTTTTTCTTTTTTTAAATATGCCATAAATCGCCGAGGATACTGAAAAAGTACTGATGTCATCACATTTTTTAATGGCAATCTGCTGTCAGCAGTTTTATATTTCACCGATCATTACAACGTATTAAAAAGCAACCCGTGTGAATCACTATGCATTCGCCATAACGATAAAAAATAAATCTGAATATCATTTTCACATTTTAAGCAGCATACTGAATGAAATTTTAAAATGGTAGACTAATTTTAAAGTCATTATGGGTAATTAAAACAACAAAATCATAATTTCTAACGTGATCTGAAAGAAATTTATAGTGATTTTTTCCCCTCAAAATGTGACTATTATTGCGCGTGCTGATTATAAATGATGGTCACTGAATGCAGATTTAAAAAAAATTGAAACACATTTCTCAGTCACTAGTATTATATAAAGGTAAAATTAAAAACAGATCATGCGAAATTTTGGATTAGTCATTTTATTTGTGAAATAATGTTATTCCATATTAGTGAGGTGATCGTGTGGCTACACATACAAAATTTCTATAGCTTTTCATTGGGACAGGGGAACTTGGATAGTGTAGTCGGAACATGATGTTGAAAATGCAGTTTAGAACAACACTAAGCCTTATACAGACGCCAAAAGTGCTTTTTACAGACACGGCAGTTGCTAAAATATATATTGGTTACAAGAATCGGTATTTACATTTTGTGGCCAGTCATAGTCTTGATGAACAAAGTGATTTGTGTAATATAATCATACTCAAAATTTCTAATTAAAAATCTGTAACATAACTTATATTTTCCTTTATGAATTATTTAAATTTTATAATTGGTATAATTAATTGAGCAAAACATGTTCAGCCCTAGAACATATCGTAAATTTAGTTAATGATTTTATGTATTCAAAATTCCAAGCAAATAGACAATAATGCTCGCCGTTAAGTAGGTGTGCCGTCTAATAGCCCTGGAGTTGGAGAATATCCGCCGATGCTAAACTGAACCAAGCGTAAATCATGTTTATTGCGCGCCTGATTGCACAAGAAAATCTCGTGCTTGGTTCAGTACTTCAACAATGAGCTGGCTTGGATATCAACTGTTGATCACTATAGTCAGTTTCAGTCTAACGGGCGCATTGTTGGATCACGTACAATTATCTCACATCGACTGCTCAAATCACACGATCACATGATTGAATTAGAAAGCAGTCGTTTTGATGTTGGAAGTAGGCATCCATAAACTTTTTATTTTTTTCCAGTTTTGAAAAAAAAAACAAAAAAAAAACGTTTTCTTGGGACTTGGGGGGAAAAAAAAGATCAAAGTTACCGAAAGAAAAATGTAATATTTAAAGAGATTGATACGTGTGTGGGATCACACAAAGACTGGATATACACAAAGACTGGAAATACGTCTTCCAAAATGTGGGTTCTTGAAAATCAATGAGAGCTATTTACTTTCTATATGCTGAGAGGGTGTTTTTTTTTTCTTTTCTGTTACCAAGTGCAGTTTCTGGAAGAGTTGTAAAATAATTTAATTAGAGCTGCACCCACTGCAGTCACATGACACATTGGATGTCTATTACATACCACGTGTTGAATGACAGTTTATTGTGCCAATTTTACAAGTCTGCTATACATTTCAAATGGCGTATAAATATACTTAAAACAAGAATTTCAACAAGACAGATCGACCTTTGTTTAGTGACTTCCATCGTATTGGATTTATTTTGAGAAGGTAACAAACATTTTGCTTTGATATCATTTATATTTTGTATTTTATTTATTTTTAAAAAAACTAATTTAAATAAATATTCTTTTCATAGTGTAACATATTTTAATGAATAATTTCGAAGTTAACTTGGAAAGCAAATATTTCCGAAGACGGTGAAATGTTAAGAACTATACATTTTTTGTTCCAATATTTTCAAGTTTTTAATCAACTAAGTTCAGTTACCAAACAAATACACTATCGTTTGTAAATGTAATTGTAATTGATATAATATATAATTGTTCGTGATGTTTTATAAGGAATTTTTTTGCATTAGGTGTATCTGAATCTTTTGCATGCAATAAAAATACACGAGTTTACATTAAATTGACCATCATTAAATTGACCATTTTTATAGGAACCGTCTTTATAGTGACCGTCTTAAAAGTGAAGTTCATTTTTGAACGCGCTTTGCGATCAAGAGATTTACATTTGTAACCAGTATGATTTTGTCAAGTCAGGTGAATGTACAAACTGAAAATAATGGCTCTCATTTTAAAATAGCAACCATATTGTGTCTTGCAGACAGTTGTGTAAGATTGGGGGCTGGGTCCACCACTTGTGCTTAATATAAGCAATACCCAACCTGATCTCTCCAGTCCCGATCATATGCATGCTGTATGAAGTACTTCATCTGCAAAATCAAAGAAAAGCTTACATTTTGCATTTCATACTTTCTAAGCAACCACCACCTCAATGATAATTTAAGCAGCAGTACATAAAATAATAATAATTGAAATATCAGATTCAAATTATTATAGTCAGAAAGTATAGAACATGTCAAAACATTGTATTTCTGAGGAAAAATATTGAACGGTACAGGGCGGTCAAGTGTGTGTGTGTGTGTGTGTGTGTGTGTGTGTGTGCTTTTTTAACGAGGCGAGTGGTTATGAACCCTCCTGTCCTGTGTCATTTCCTCACAAAGCTTAATAAGTTTTAGAGGTTTCAAAAAATACACCCACCCCCATCTATTAAAATTGGTGTTCTTGATCATGGAAGTTTTCTTAGAGCAACGATCAAGATAAGAATATAAAATATATTGTGTTATTTTCTGCTGGTTTTTAGCTGCATTTAAAAGGCATTAATGGATGATCTTTTATGTGAGGAATCGGAGCTTTAAGGCTAGTTAATTTTGCCCAATTTTCAGGTTTTTCAGCACAGTCATATCTGCTTACTTGCTAACACCCAATACAGCCTTCCGGTACACTTGCCCTTAAAATTGGAGTAAGTAAAAGGATCTTTTTGAGTTTAGGAATAACTGTAGTTAGTGCGACATTCCATTAATAACCTTATCGAAAAATTGTGACAGGTTCTTTGAAAAAGGTGTGTAAATTAGTACCGACCTTCAAATCCGTGAAACTTCATATATACACCTACATTAAATCTACGACAACTTTGCCCCAGGGTCACTGATTGTTAATTGTGGTGGGGTAGGACCTCACTTTCCGTCCAATAGTAGTTTATTATTCCTGATCTAGCAGATTACATTTAGATGATGCATTGTGATTCTGTCACGGGCGGAGAAAAAATTTCACAGCTTTTACGTGAATGAAGTTGATCATTTCCGCGTAGCATACCTCTCGTGAGGTAGTAATGCCATAGATTTAGATATTGTAAAATAGACTGTCAACTTGGACTGTAATGGATTGATTAGTCTTGTGCAATCGACATTTGTATGAAATATGACCCATTAAAAAAGCCTGACATCACTGATGTCTGATTTATTGTTACTGTACCTGACGTTCTTGAAATCAACTCACAAAATTAGAAAGAAATATTTAACTTCAAAAGAAGAAAGTGTTGAAATTTCGATTTCCCTAGCAGCATGCCGTGGTGATGTTCACAACGTGATTACAAAAATGTGGGGCTTGTTGAGTCTTCAGTCCTTAATTCATTTCAAATATATATGATCATGCAAGTTTCATACATGTATATTTTCCCTATTTGTTCTCACCTAATAGCTGCAAATATTAACGTGTAATCCACATTTATTCCATCAACATAATTTTATTGGAAGTGTGAATATTTGCTGCCACATTTCTACATTGTGATTATATTTTAAAATGTATGTATACGGTTTAATGGTACATCAGTACAATCGTGACTATATAGTAATGAGTACATTTAAGTATCACAAATGCATACTGTAGAAAGTATCCCAAGATGCAGTAGTACAAGGTATCACAGGATGTAGTTCAAAAGTATCCCAAGATGCATGCATGTATCACAGGATGTATACATTAGTTTACAAGTATCCTGAGATGCATGCATTTCCCAGGATGCATGTGTTAGTACAAAGTTCCCAAGGATGCATACATTAGCACAAAGTATCCCAGGATGCATGCATTAATTCAAAGTATCAGGATGCATATATTAGTACAAAGTATTCCTGGATGCATGAAGTAATAAAAATTATCCCAGATGCATGCAGTAGTAAAAAGTATTCCAGGATGCATACATTACATTAGTAAAAAGTATTAAAAAAGTTACACACAGTTCAATGATAAAGATAAATAATGGTTCAATCTGTAAATATACTGCACATCTGCATCAAGAACATCAACACTGGAGGCATCCCAGACAACTAGAACATCAGTGATGGATGCATCTAAGACAGGTAGAACATCAACACTGGATGCATCTCAGAACATTAATACAGGATTTATCTCAAACAGGTAGAACATTAACATGTGATGCATCTCATGCAGAACATTAACACAGAATGTATCTCAGACAGGTAGAACATCAATGCATGATGCATCTCAGACAGATAGAACATTAACACAGGATGTATCTCAGGTAGAACATTAACACAGGATGCATCTCAGACAGGTAGAACATTACCACAGTATGCGTCTCAGACAGGTAGAACATTAATACATGATGCATCTCAGACAGGTAGAACATTAACACAGGGTGCATCTCAGACTGGTAGAACATTAACACAAGATGCATCTCAGGTAGAACATTAATAGATGATGCATCTCAGACAGGTAGAACATTACCACAGTATGCGTCTCAGACAGGTAGAACATTAATACATGATGCATCTCAGACAGGTAGAACATTAACACAGGGTGCATCTCAGGTAGAACATTAATAGATGATGCATCTCAGACAGGTAGAACATTAATACATGATTTATCTCTGACATGTAGAATATTAACACAAGATGCATCTCAGACAGGTAGAACATTAATACATGATGCATCTCAGACAGGTAGAATATTAACAAAGGATGCATCTCAAAAAGATAGAACAATAATACATGACACATCTCAGATAGGTAGAACATTAATACAGGATGCATTTCAAGTAGAGTATTAATACATGATGCATCTCAGACATATAGAACATTACTACATGATGCATCTCAAACAGGTAGAACATTTATACAGGATGCAACTCAGACAGGTAAACCATTGACAGAGGATGCATCTCAGGTAGAACATTAATACAGGATGCATCTCAGACAGGTAGAACATTAACACATCATGTATCTCAGACAGGTAGAATATTAGCAAAGAATGCATCTCAAACAGGTAGAACATTAACAAAGGATGCATCTCAGACAGATAGAACATTAATACATCATGTATCTCAGACAGGTAGAACATTAATACATCATGTATCTCAAACAGATAATACATGATGTATCTCAGACATGTAGAACATTAATACATGATGTATCTCAGACATGTAGAACATTAATACAGGATGCATCTCAGACAGGTAGAACATTAATACATCATGTATCTCAGACATGTAGAACATTAATACATGATGTATCTCAGACATGTAGAACATTAATACAGGATGCATCTCAGACAGGTAGAACATTAACAAAGGATGCATCTCAGACATTTAAAACATTAATACAGGATGCATCCCAGAAAGATAAAACATCAACCCTGGAGGCATCCCAGACAACTAGAATATCAGTGCTGGATGTATCTCAGAAATCATTTCATCCATTATTTGAAGTACAATAGACAATTCTATAACCCAAAGTTGGAGGGTGGTGTTAGGAGAGAACCAAAATGTCTGCATATCCTAGCTGGAGGTTGGGGTGTGGAGAGAAAAAAAAATGTCTACATCACAGAGCTGAAGGGGGGGGTAGAATAAAAATGTACTTCCATGACAATAAAACAGTCTTCTACAGTGGCCGGGCAAGGACTTATTTTTCATACATGGATTGAGTTTAGAAGTTGATGGTTCCTTTGTACTAAATGGATTGAGCTTAAAAAAGGGGATGTCTCCTTTTTGTATTAAATGGATTTAAGTTTAGAAGGGGATGTTTCTTTTGTACAAAATGAATTGAATTTAGAAGGGGATGTTTCTTTTTACAAAATTAATTGAATTTAGAAGGGGATGTTTCTTTTTACAAAATTAATTGAATTTAGAAGGGAATGTTTCTTTTTACTAAACTGCCAAATGTTTTTGTATTCTTTACTGAATAATGTACATTTTGAATGGGACAGTGGGGTTGTCAAACTAATGTTATGTGCATGACGTTAGAACTTAGAATGATATGCTCTTGTAAAATTATTATTATTATAAACATCAGGGTATGGTACTTACAAATGAAGGTATACTATTAATGCTAAATTATGTCTTGAAAATTATGTAATATTCATTTTATATCTGCTGTACATAAAACAACATCTGTCAAATGTTGTCATGGTACTGTTGCTCCTTTGTATGATAATTTAATCAAATCCACACAATAATAATAAACTAGCTATACAGTTTGGGGGAATAAAAGCAATTTTACATTTTCTGCCACAAAATCATTTTGTGTAGAGTGTACTATATGACCTTGTAACTGTTAGTACTCTTAAACTAGCTATACAGTTTGGGGAAATAAAAGCAATTTTACATTTTCTGCAACAAAATCATTTTGTGTAGAGTGTATTATATGACCTTGTAACTGTTAGTACTCATAATTTGGCCAAATTTTTACATTTTTTTTTCACTCTTACGAAATTGCTTATCTTGGCATTCACTTTCTTTGAGGGATAGTTTGGGGGAAGTTAAGTACATGTGTAATTGCAGTATTTGCAAAAGACTTGACTTTAGAGTGAAGCTTATTGAGTTGGGTGCCATTTTTTTTTTAAAGTTTCATGTCAACGGACTGGACGAATCACCTTATTTATTATTCCTTAAAGTTATGTTGTCTATCCTTTTCCGATGTGTGGTAATAAATTTACTGAAACTTGATGATCCATATTTCTGTCTAGGTAATAAACGTGTCTATCATAGTTAGATATGGGGACTGTGATGGTATCCTGTCTAGGTAATAAACGTGTCTATCATACAATTAGATATGGGGATTGTGATGGTATCCTGTCTAGGTAATAAACGTGTCTATCATACAGTTAGATATGGGGACTGTGATGGTATCCTGTCTAGGTAATAAACGTGTCTATCATACAGTTAGATATGGGGACTGTGATGGTATCCTGTCTAGGTAATAAACGTGTCTATCATACAATTAGATATGGGGACTGTGATGGTATCCTGTCTAGGTAATAAACGTGTCTATCATACACTTAGATATGGGGACTGTGATGGTATCCTGTCTAGGTAATAAACGTGTCTATCATACAGTTAGATATGGGGACTATGATGGTATCCTGATGTCACAATTGTATAATTTTCCAACAATATGGTTGGTGACACACCTTAAAACTCCAAAAATGTTTCCTATTGTACTGGTTTTAAAATTAGAGTCTGTATGTGGTTACACACACACACACACACACACACACACACACACACACACACACACTAAATGCTTCAGGTACTGAGCAGCTGGTTGAGTTAGATGCACAAATCAATTTTTGGTATATTTTTTTAACCTTTTGGGGGAAAACAGTTCTAGGGTCAGCAACGAAATACGGAGAAGGACGGTCGACTCGAAACTTGCGTTTTTGTTTGCACTAACAGCAAAATTGTGAATGTTCTATATTCCTGTCCTTTCAATTTATAATGTATTTTAACAGCTGATGTTATTGAGAATGTTATTCATTTACCTCATTTTAGTACTGCCGTATGGTTATATACGGTGTTTCTAGTGCCATAATTTCAACCTTACTATCATTTCCTGATTTTAACGACAATGTTAAATAATCCGAGTCCATTACTGTCGGTACCTGCCTTTTGTAATGCAACATTGTTGAAATTGATCTGAGTAACTGGTAATCTCTAATTGTTTATTCCCTTGGTAACTACAGTACTCGTAGCCAGGTGTTGGCTTCTCAGGTATAGACTAAGACGGGATTCTCTCCAGAATTGACTTGTAATTGACATGTCCGCCAACAATTTTCACATCCAGTGATGAAAACCGATGGTTTGAATCTTCCTGACAACTTGTAACTATGTTGTTTATAGTGTCTGATAACTCACACCATGGGTATTATTATTCCCAAGGGGCGTCCTCTGTTCTGTTATTTTGTACTAATATTAATTTGACTACAATTCTAATATCCTGACTTATTTCAATATATCTAACACATATATTATACCTAACACACACACACACACACACACACACACACACACACACACACATGTATTATATCTAATATATGTAATTGTATTTGGCAAATATTTTAGATAAATTTACATACGAAATAACCTTTTGTATCTTAGTGATGTTACGAGTCACGAATCACCAAAATTAACTAGTACTTTCCCCGAATCACCAAACCTTACTAGTACTTTCAAGTCACCAAAAACATGTTAGTATAATCAGTCAGTTTCCCAGAAGTGGCAATGTCATTGATCATGTTTTCAAGGTTGAATGTCAGACATAATTGCATCAGAAGGTGCTAACTTAGTTACCTTGTCAAACTCAACTGATTTGCCAGACTTAGATGCTTTGTTTCAAAACAATGACATGGATTCGTCAGCTTCTAGGCAGCCATATAGCCAGATTGAAGTAAAAGAAATATTTGTTTTAAAAAATACAAGAACCAGAAAGAGTAAGGGACCTGTCGAAATGTAACACGACCTAATTAATTATTGTGTTTTATCTTTTTTTATTTGTAGTTTGCGTGGTATTTTTAGTATTAAGTCTCATTGTCATTAATGATATTGTTAGTATTAAAATAGAAAAATAGACCAGTTTTGTTGAATAGCATGGAAATGTTGAGTGGATTAAATTGGGATTTGGAAGAAGCTTTTTGGATAACTGGGCTGAATTAATGCCATAGTGTTACAAATTTGCTTTATGCTCGATTTAATCTACAAGGTGTTAATTATACATTGACGGGCACTTGCCCCTGATTTCTACGATTGACAGCAATAACTAAGCCAAGTAGTGTTTACAAACTCTAGGCACATTAATGTCGCTTTCAAGGGTCGGAAATGATATTGACACCAAACGTCCCAGGTGCAACGTGCTGTTGACAATGATTGTATAATTTGTTTCTCTAGCAAATTTAGAGTTGAAATTGACTTCATAAATTGTTTCGGTCACTTTGATTGAGGGATATTTGTTGGACTTATTTCTTATTTATATCTATGATAACATTGTAACTAGTGGATGCGGGCGAATATAGAGAGGTTTTTGAGTTTTAGTATTTTTTTTTTTTTGCAGGTAACATTCGCGATAGTTCAACTTAATTTGAAGTTCATATAGTTTTTGATTAACATAGCCAAGAATGATTTGATTCCAAAGGATTCAGAATTTTTTAAATTCAATTATAATTACATGTCTTCAGATTGTACCGAATAGAAGAAACTTAAAATAGGTATCTTTTGTCTTTTTCTTATTGCTTCAAGAGTCACTAGTATTTTAATCTCACTTTATACATCAATAGAATTTCTCACTTTATACATCAATAGAATTTCTCACTTTATACATCGATAGAATTTCTCACTTTATACATCAATAGAATTTCTCACTTTATACATCAATAGAATTTCTCACTTTATACATCAATAGAATTTCTCACTTTATACATCAATAGAATTTCTCACTTTATACATCAATCGAATTTCTCACTTTATACAACAATAGAATTTCTCACTTTATACATCAATATCATTTCTCACTTTATACATCGATAGAATTTCTCACTTTATACATCGATAGAATTTCTCACTTTATACATCGATAGAATTTCAGGATTTATGTTGATTTCAGATTTATATTCTTCTGCATTACAGACTGAGATGAGAAATTGTAACAGTTGAATCTCAGCACTAATACTCCTGAATGTACTTTCTTAGTTGTGTTATAACATCACTGTATACTCCATGCTAGTAAACAATAGTGCATACTTGGTTTTGTGATGTTGATTGAAGATCATATAAAGAAAAAAAAACAGCAGTAAAGACTATGGGTTAGTTGATAATGTGCTGGTGTCTACATGTATACATGCTTTGTACAAGAGAAAGAACAGTATGTATATTTTGTTGAGTAGATGATGACAATATCATAAGAGTTGTTTTTCATAAAAAATTTTATGTTATAAATGTCATGTTATTGTTTTACAGACCAAAAAAAAAAACGTTTTATGAATACAGGGAACATTGAATTGAACCAAGCTATTCAATTTGTAACTAATTCCAATTTGTAAGGACCAACGTAGTCCTATATACTTTTTAATTTCTTTACCCAAATTTTATATGAACCAACATAGTCCTATATACTTTTTGAAGTCTCAACCCAAATTTTATATCCTAATAGGAACATAATATACACTTAATTTTAAATAGCTAGTCCAGTTTTAACTATCCATTTGCTATGTGTATTCACTATATATATATATATATATATATATATATATATATATATATATATATATATATATATATATATATATATATATATATATATATATATGTGTGTGTGTGTGTGTGTGTGTGTGTGTTGTATTTCTAGGTTACTGCATTGTATTGGAAGATATGAACAAGTTTTTTTTCGGATGAATGCTGAACAACATTTGTGAGTGAAGTATTCATCCATGAAAACAAGTTCATATTTTCCCATACAATGCAGCAACCTTTTTATTCATTTTCATATTGTAATTAAGGTTTAATTATAAAAAAACACTTCAAGAAATAAAGTAATTAAATTAAACTTTCATTAAGAAATAAATAGCCCACCATAGATTCATCAATACACAATAACAATATTAATGCACACATCAAACCTCATGGTTACTTTCAAATCCCATTTCGCCTTCTATGGTAGTTTAAAAAGGAATAGTCATTTTGGTCAGTGCACATTGCAACAACTTTTCCATTTGGTCTGGGATGGATGGATTTTGTTTTTTTATGTTGAGCAAACACAATTCTGCTTTTCTGATTAGGATGGACTGGATTATTGGGTCAATTCAGTGCAATAAGGAGAATGTGATTTCAGTTACAAATTTACTTGAAATTCCAGTACAGTTTTGTCAGGTTTTGCAGGGTATGTAATTTGAATTTGCATTCAGGAGCATTCCAGGAAAAGATTGGCATTAGAGCCACCTCTTAAATCTAAACTGAATATTTTGAATGTCATTTAAACCTAACACCTTGATTATTTTAAAGAACGGTTTATATCAGTTTATTTTTTAAAAATCATATCCTTTTTTCTATCTTTATAGTTAGAATGGAGGAACTTTATAATAAATGGCAGCATTGGGGCTTTAATATGATCAGAGCATTTTGATCCATGACTTGAAGATTGGAGTATTTTGACACATGATTTGAAGATGGGAATATTTTGACCCATGACTTGAGGATTGGAGTATTTTAACACATGACTTGAAGATGGGAATATTTTGACCCATGACTTGAGGATTGGAGTATTTGAGCCATGACTTGAGGATTGGAGTATTTTGATCCATGACTTGAAGATTGGAGTATTTTGACCCATGACTTGAGGTATTGGAGTATTTTGACACATGACTTGAAGATGGGAATATTTTGACCCATGACTTGAGGATTGGAGTATTTTGACCCATGACTTGAGGATTGGAGTATTTTGACCCATTACTTGAGAATTGGATTAGTTTGACCCATGACTTGAGAATTGGAGTATTTGAGCCATAACTTGAGGATTGGAGTATTTTGACCCATGACTTGAAGATTGGAGTATTTTGACCCATGACTTGAGAATTGGATTATTTTGACCCATGACTTGAGAATTGGAGTATTTGAGCCATGACTTGAGGATTGGAGTATTTTTGTCCATTGACTTAATGACAATTGACTTATGAATGAAAAGATTTTGAATTTTTTTAAAATGAGAATTTGGAATCAAAGAATCTCAGTATTTATTACACTGATATCTATTGAAATTACAATGAATTATATAAATCATGAGCCATACTCTTGCTGCTTTTTGAATTTTGTTTTAGGTTTTAGCATGCTTTCATTTTAGTACCCAAAATTTTAAAGGCACTTTACTCAATTTCAGGTGATGATGCGTTCCCATCCCCAGGATAGGATGTATGATGCCCCAGGACAGTATCCAAGCCAAGCACCACATCATATCATGTCACAACCTTATATGCAGTATGCTCAATCCATGCAACAACATCACCAACAGCATTACCAACAACAGCACCAAAATCCTACAAGGATGACAAGAATGGTTTCCCCACCACCAGATATCAAAAACATTGCTTCCCCACCACCAGATATCAAACGCATTGCCTCCCCACCACCTTTTACTGTCACATCACAATTAGCATCAAGGATTTCTTCCTCAATGTCACCAACACCAAGTGCTTCTGCTGCCGCATCCTTTTTTGCCAGGTAAGACAAATATTTCTTTCCTTGGCTGCCCAACACCCAACCAAAGTCTTTTCCAAGTTGAAGTGAATCGGTAAGACTAGTGTGACAGATTTGCTTCTTTGACTGCCTGTTGTGGGAGTAACTACTTTAGGGTGGGAGGAAGTCCTAAAACAGTTAAATGGCATTTAAAGCTGGTACCATTGACAAGCACAAGGATAAATTTGACAGTTTTCAATAATAGGTCCAAAATGTTGGGTCATTGCATTCTGATCATCTGCTCATTTGAAATTGAATTTTTCTGAATAAAAATAACACTTAAAGATGAACTCTCTTTAAAAAGTTTTATAAAATATTGTATAATTAATACAGTTAGGGTTTTTGCAGCAATTACTCATTTCGTGCCATCAGATCATTAACAGAGAGGGATATTGTTTTGCTGCTGTCCATCTGTTGGTAATATGTTTAACTCAGAGCCATGAAATTTGACATCTTTATCAAAAGGTCAAGGTCATTGTGACAAAAGAATAATTATGATTTCTACATAAAAACTCAAACTGTACACCAACTACAGCTACCAAATTTCTCAACAAGTCTGTGATGAGCAAGAACATATTGATAACATGGAATGTCATTTTGTCATGGGATTTTCATCAGGTTTTCTTCTGGTGTTTAGTTGGGTCATAAATGAAAAAGATGCAAGCGGATGCTAGATATTGACACCATCTTGAAAATGTGATCTCAGTCCATCCCAAATAGGCATGGGATTTTCACTGATTGATTTGTGCTGCTTAGATGGTCCTATGAAAATGGTCTAGTATGGCTGCCACAATGACTGTCTTGAAGCTGTTTTTGTCAGTACTCCTTTTGAATGGTATTGTCTTATTAAAGCTGTTATTGTCTCTACTCTTTGATTGGTATGGTCCTAGTAAAACTTGTTTGTAAGTACTCTTTTTGAATGGTATGGTCCTATTAAAGCTGTTGTTGTCTGTACTCCTTTTGGATGGTATGGTCCTATTAAAGCTGTTGTTGTCTGTACTCCTTTTGTATGGTATGGTCCTATTAAAGCTGTTGTCAGTACTCTTTTTGAATGGTACGGTCCTATTAAAGCTGTTATTGTCTGTACTCCTTTTGAATGGTATGGTCCTATTAAAGCTGTTGTCAGTACTCTTTTTGAATGGTATGGTCCTATTAAAGCTGTTATTGTCTGTACTCCTTTTGAATGGTATGGTCCTATTAAAGCTGTTGTCAGTACTCTTTTTGACTGGTATGGTCCTATTAATATGAGGACGTGGTTGGTTAAAAGGGCAGTTTGTGTCACTATGCACATTTTGTAAATGTTTTATTCTGACCGCCTGTTTTGACTGCAGTATTGATTGATACGTTTTAGAGAAAGGACATATAAAGTAAGTTTTCGCCATGATAATATATACAGCAATAATTTTATAATATAAAATATTCTTATGCAAAAGGAAAAAAATCTCTTTAAAATACATTACATCCATTACAGCCGTGATCTGTATAATAATATTCTCTCGCAAAAGGAATCTATGTAATATATTATAAGCAGTATAGTTGTGATCTGTCTAGCTTAGCCTCGTTTTCGTGAGACATTAAAATTCATGTTGATCTCATAAAGAATGGTCTATTGCTAAAGAATATCCACTAAATCTTAAATGACAATAATGCTAATCTTATTGCTAAAGAACATCTAATAGGTCTTAAATGACAATGGTGCTAATCTTATTGCTAAAGAACATCTAATAGGTCTTAAATGACAATGGTGCTAATCTTATTGCTAATCAGGGATACATTTAACACTCAGCAGTTGCAAGGATAAAATGGACTTTATTTAAATCCTTGAAATTATTTTTTAAATTATTTTTCCCAGTAGAATGTCAGTCCCACTGAAGAACTCACTTTGCATAGCAACTTTAATTATTGACCATTTACGTTGACCAAAATATGTGAAGGGGCTTCACCAACCATATGATACAGGTCTATTGATTTTGGGTAATAGGTTTTAGCTTTATAATAAATGTTATTTCACAGAATTACTTTTGTTGTGGAATAGGTTTCCTGATAAAAGTTTGCATGGCCTGCAATTAGTGTAACAAGGAAGCCAATGTATTCTGGTGTGAAAAGGGCATGGTCATGGTAAGTCTGACAAGGCAGCAGTGGTTTCTGCACATTAAATGTACCAAGCACAGTACCAATATAGGAGACTCTTAATGTATTATGCACAGTACCAATATAGGGGACTCTTAATGTAGTATGCACAGTACCAATATAGGGGACTCTTAAAGTAGTATGCACAGTACCAATATAGGGGACTCTTAATGTAGTATGCACAGTACCAATATAGTGTACTCTTAATGTAGTATGCACAGTACCGATATAGGGGACTCTTAATATAGTATGTACAGTACCAATATAGGGGACTCTTAATGTAGTATGCATAGTACCAATATAAGGACTCTTAATGTTGTATGCACAGTACCAGTATAGGGGACTCTTAATGTAGTAAGCACAGTACCAATATAGGGGACTCTTAATGTAGTATACACAGTACCAATATAGGGGACTCTTAATATAGTATGCACAGTACCAATATAGGGGACTCTTATTGTAGTAAGCAGAGTACCAATATAGGGGACTCTTAATATAGTATGCACAGTACCAATATAGGGGACTCTTAAACACTGTTGGCACATTGTGTGTCATTTACAGTACTTTTAATTGACTGGGGTGGGTAGGCACATTTTAAAATCTTTTTGGATTCAGACATTATCAGTAAACAAAACTTACAGCAAAAAAAAACCCTTTAAGGTAGGTATATTTGTATTCATATTTAGATTTTGCCATGATGTTCAAGTTTTCCAAATTTTGGATATCTAGAATTCTGCAGTCATCCATGTTTTACAAACACCAACATATTTAATATTTCTTTCTGTGAAAAATACACAGTTGATTAGTGTCTTTACTTAAAAGAAGTTCTAATCTGCCATAGTCTTATTTTGACAAAAATATGTGTACATGTATATGATTAAAATGCACCACCATATTTTCTATTACTAAAACTTTATCTAAATTTTTAAAGTGCACTGCCTTAAGATGCAGTATTGCAGGATTCATTCTGATCTCAACCACAAAAAATTCTGCAGAAAAATCGGTGAAGTATATAAAACAAGCAAATTATATTTGCAAGGTAAGCATTTGATTTTCATGGTAATCATGGGTGAGCAAGAAGATAAAAGAAATATCAGCCAAAATGACTCCTTCTCCAAGTAATGGAAAAGTATGTTTCTTTCTTTGTTGTAATACTTTTGCTGACATTGTGAAATTTATAAGAGGATAATTACATCAATGATGTGTAATTGACACTTTCTGATTACAAATTGATTCAAAATGCAAAATATCATGAACATGAAATCTCTTTTAATGTTGTAATACCTTTGATCTACAGATTTATTAGTCATAAGTTCATGGTTTCCCAAAGTACATGTTATTCTCCTGTCTGTAGATTTTTAAAGCCGTTTTCATTCAGGTCTCTCTGATGTACTACTTTGTCATATATGCAAATTTGCCACCCAGCATAAATTAGTATTTCTGGTCAGCTGAGACCAAGTCATATCTGCAATACAGATAAAACCTGTTTGCTGGTAAATGTATGCAAATAAATGTCCTATAATCTTGTATTGATGAGCAGGTTTATGTTATAAATGATAGATCCATGAAACTAGGTACTCATGCATATGTACTTTTATCCATGCTGTGAAATTTGAACCTCACAAAAATAATGTTTCACAGTGTATCTTACATAAATCCATAGTTGTACAAGTCTCTTTATTTTAATGATTGGAGGGGTGGGGTTGAACCACCCTTCCAAATTTTAAGTTCTAGAATATTTTCTTACTCTAACATCTCTTTTATTAATTTCATTTTTAAAAAAATCAAATGTTGATGATAAATAATTATTTTAGGGATTACAGGAAGCTTCTCTCTTACATCCAGAGTTATTCTAATGTCCAGTTATTACTTAAGTAATGAACA
Organism: Potamilus streckersoni; assembly: GCA_016746295.1. NCBI lineage: Eukaryota > Metazoa > Mollusca > Bivalvia > Unionida > Unionidae > Potamilus > Potamilus streckersoni. The sequence goes on from JAEAOA010000564.1 coordinate 1,834,834, forward strand.
AAGAGTAACTTTTGCCCTAAATAGTGTGAAATCTCATAAAGAACTGAAATACATTTCCTTGAACCATATTAAAATACATTTCCTTGAACCATATTACATGACTTAATTAGTAAGTGACCATATTAAATTACTTAATTAGTAAGTGACCATATTAAATGACTTAATTAGTAAGTGACTATATTAAATGACTTAATTAGTAAGATTATTGGTGGGACCTAAATGATAAGTAGCCTAACAAGGATAAAAATTACATTTTTGTCTCTATTTGTCTGAACAGGGCAAATTCTCCTAAAGTCTGAAATTTTCATTTTTTTCACCTTCTCTTTGATACAATTAAAAATGTTCCAGTAAGCTACTAAATTGCTGCTTCATAAATAATTTACCAGGACTTTTCCACTTTCTTATGAAAAAGTTCTACTTATGATTTTTTTCTTAACTTGAACATTTAAAACATTGTTTCATTTGTTTGATGACTTTTATTCTTGTTGCCCATGTTTGAAATTTAAATCTTTTGCTTGTTAAAAAAGATGCAAAAAATTTGAAGTACTTAGGGATTTCTGCTCAAAGAACATTAGGCATGTTCTGTTAGGTAATAATTCTATTCAGATCTTCAGTTGTTAAGATGTCTGAAAATCAATTAACTTACACAAATATTGAAAATTTTATGAAGTACAAGTAATTACATGGCAGTGTTCTGTGGATTTGTGTGATGAGTTACCTGGTTGTACAAATATAATGGAACTATTATACCTCCACCATATTTAACACTGAATCTTGGCATTCCTTTGCTGCTTGTCTGCTCCTTAATTACATCCTCCTTAATGTGGACTGTCATGTTTATAACCTCTTCTCATCTCAAGAGGCCACTGCTTCATTGAAAGAGAAAAATAAGAAGATGCAGGGGGAAAAAAATCTGTCAGTTTGTGAGAGATATTTATTTCTGTAAAGTCTTATTTAACCCATTTAAAGACATTATTGACTTCAGTTTTTTTTATAGACGTTTGAATGAATAAAGCAGTATATTAGATCACTTAAAAAAAGATATGTTTTACAAAATAATTTTTAAAAATGCTGTCTAATGCCTTCCATTGCTATCTTGCAAGATAGAAAATGCTGTCTGGCTCCTTCCATTGGTGTACAATAGAGAAAATGCTGTTGAGTTCCTTTCATTGTCATCCTGCAAAATAGAAATGCTGTCCAATTTCTTCCATTGACATAAAAGAAAGAAATGATGGACAGTTCATTTCATTGATAGAAAATAAAAATGTACACTTTCTTTCACTGACATCATACAAGATAGAAATGCTGTCCAGTTCCTTTCCTTAACATCATACAATATAGAAATGCTGTCTGGTTCATATTTTTGAGATATATATTTGAATTTTTAACAACAGCTTCATAATCAACTAATAAAAGTAATTATCTTCTGATCTTAATATTTATATTACATGCAACATAGTATTATGCTCAAATTGAAAGACACAGTATGACACTGACATAAAACAGCATTCAGATTGATAAATACAGTATGACACTGACATAAAACAGCATTCAAATTGATAAATACAGTATGACACTGACATAAAACAGCATTCAAATTGATAAATACAGTATGATACTGACATAAAACAGCATTCAGATTGATAAATACAGTATGACACTGACATAAAACAGCATTCAGATTGATAAATACAGTATGATACTGACATAAAACAGCATTCAAATTGATAAATACAGTATGATACTGACATAAAACAGCATTCAAGTTGATAAATACAGTATGACACTGACATAAAACAGCATTCAAATTGAAAAATACAGTATGACATTGACATAAAACAGCATTCAAATTGATAAATACAGTATGACATTGACATAAAACAGCATTCAAATTGATAAATACAGTATGATACTGACATAAAACAGCATTCAAATTGATAAATACAGTATGATACTGACATAAAACAGCATTCAAGTTGATAAATACAGTATGATACTGACATAAAACAGCATTCAAGTTGATAAATACAGTATGACACTGACATAAAACAGCATTCAAGTTGATAAATACAGTATGACACTGACATAAAACAGCATTCAAATTGAAAAATACAGTATGACATTGACATAAAACAGCATTCAAATTGATAAATACAGTATGATACTGACATAAAACAGCATTCAAATTGATAAATACAGTATGATACTGACATAAAACAGCATTCAAATTGATAAATACAGTATGACACTGACATAAAACAGCATTCAAGTTGATAAATACAGTATGACACTGACATAAAACAGCATTCAAGTTGATAAATACAGTATGACACTGACATAAAACAGCATTCAAGTTGATAAATACAGTATGACACTGACATAAAACAGCATTCAAGTTGATAAATACAGTATGACACTGACATAAAACAGCATTCAAATTGAAAAATACAGTATGACATTGACATAAAACAGCATTCAAATTGATAAATACAGTATGATACTGACATAAAACAGCATTCAAATTGATAAATACAGTATGATACTGACATAAAACAGCATTCAAATTGATAAATACAGTATGACACTGACATAAAACAGCATTCAAGTTGATAAATACAGTATGACACTGACATAAAACAGCATTCAAGTTGATAAATACAGTATGACACTGGCATAAAACAGCATTCAAATTGAAAAATACAGTATGACATTGACATAAAACAGCATTCAAATTGATAAATACAGTATGACACTGACATAAAACAGCATTCAAATTGAAAAATACAGTAGGACATTGACATAAAACAGCATTCAAATTGATAAATACAGTATGACATTGACATAAAACAGCATTCAAATTGATAAATACAGTATGACACTGACATAAAACAGCATTCAAGTTGATAAATACAGTATGACACTGACATAAAACAGCATTCAAGTTGATAAATACAGTATGACACTGACATAAAACAGCATTCAAATTGAAAAATACAGTATGACATTGACATAAAACAGCATTCAAATTGATAAATACAGTATGACACTGACATAAAACAGCATTCAAATTGAAAAATACAGTATGACATTGACATGAAACAGCATTCAAATTGATAAATACAGTATGACATTGACATAAAACAGCATTCAAATTGATAAATACAGTATGATATTGACATAAAACAGCATTCAAATTGATAAATACAGTATGACACTGACATAAAACAGCATTCAAATTGAAAAATACAGTATGTCATTGACATAAAACAGCATTCAAATTGATAAATACAGTATGACACTGACATAAATCAGCATTCAGATTGATAAATACAGTATGACACTGACATAAAACAGCATTCAAATTGAAAGATACAGTATGACACTGACATAAAACAGCATTCAGATTGATAAATACAGTATGACACTGACATAAAACAGCATTCAAATTGAAAAATACAGAATGACATTGACGTAGAATAGTATTCAGATTGATAACTACCATATGACATTGACATAAAACAGCATTCAAATTGAAAATATAGTACGACACTGACATAAAACAGCATTCAGATTGATAAATAAAGTATGACACTGACAAAACAGCATTCAAATTCAAAAATACAGTTTGACACTGACATAAAACAGAATTCAGATTGATAAATAACATATGTCACTGATATAAAACAGCATTCAGATTATAAATACTGTATGACACTGACATAAAACAGCATTAAAATTGATAAATACTGTTTGACATTGACATAAAACAGCATTCAAATTGATAAATACAGTATGACACTGACATAAAACAGCATTCAAATTGATAAATACAGTATGACAATGACATACAACACATTCAAATTGATAAAAACAGTATGACAATGACATTAAACAGCAGTCAAATTGAGAATCTGTGATAGAAACATTGTATTTAAATTGATAAATACAGTATGACATGGTATTGTATTGCACAGCATCCATTTTTATCTAGGGGTAAAATTTGTACCAGGTACAGGATATACCATTACAGCCAGTAAAGCTGTCATAATTTTCATAAGTCACCTAGGTACTAATCATAAGACCACAAGAAATGCCAAGTTTGCACAATTATGAAAATAATATTAAACCTATGTGCATATAAAATTTATACAGTTAATGATAATTGAATAGAATGTCAAACCTGTGCTCATTTCATAAAAAAAATTATACAGTTAATGATAATAGAATATAATGCCAAACCTGTGCTCAGTTCATATAAAATTTATACAGTTAATGATAATTGAATATAAGGTCAAACCTGTGCTCATTTCATAAAAAAAAAATTATACAGTTAATGATAATAGAATATAATGCCAAACCTGTGCTTAGTTCATATAAGTGCTTAGTTCATATAAAATTTATACAGTTAATGATAATTGAATATAATATCAAACTTGTGCTCATTTCATATAAAATATATACAGTTAATGTTAATTGAATATGTCAAACCTGTGCTCATTTCATTCAAAATTTATACAGTTAATGATAATAAAATATAATGTCAAACCTGTGCTCATTTCATACAAAATTGTATAGTTAATAGAATGGAATGGTAAACCTGTGCTCACGTCATATAAAATTTGTACAGTTAATGATAATTGAATAGAATGTCAAATCTGTGCTCATTTCATATAAAATTTGCAGTTAATGATAATTGAATAGAATGTCAAACCTTTGCATATTTCATATAAAATTTGTACAGTTAATGATAATAGAATATAATGTCAAACCTGTGCTCATTTCATATAAAATTTGTACAATTAATGATAATTGAATAGAATGTCAAACCTGTGCTCATTTCATATAAAATTTGCACAGTTAATGATAATTGAATAGAATGTCAAACCTGTGCTCATTTCATATAAAATTTGCAGTTAATGATAATTGAATAGAATGTCAAACCTGTGTTCATTTCATATAAAATTTGTAATGATAATAGAATGCAATGTCAAACCTGTGCTCATTTCATATAAAATTTGCACAGTTAATGATAATTGAATAGAATGTCAAACCTGTGCTCATTTCATATAAAATTTGTACAGTTAATGATAATAGAATGCAATGTCAAACCTATGCTCATTTCATATAAACTTTGTAGTTAATGATAATTGAATAGAATGTCAAACTGTGCTCATTTCATATAAAATTTGTGTAGTTAATCTTAATAGAATAGAATGGTAAACCTGTGCTCACTTCATATAAAATTTGTACAGTTAATGATAATAGAATATAATGTCAAACCTGTGCTCATTTCATATAAAATTTGTGTAGTTAATCTTAATAGAATAGAATGGTAAACCTGTGCTCACTTCATATAAAATTTGTATAGTTAATGACAATAGAATAGAATGTCAAATCTGTGCTCATTTCATATAAAATTTGTACAGTTAATGATAATTGAATAGAATGTCAAACCTGTGCTCATTTCATATAAAATTTTTATGATTAATGATGAAGAATATAATGTCATATAAAATGTCTACAACATATAGAATAAAATAACATCCAACTTATTTTGTAAACTTTTTATTTTTGTACATTTATATTGGTAACCATGCTTGCATTGGTAATAGCTGGACTCATGAACAGTGATTTTTAGAATATCAAAAGTTAAGAAAAAGAACCCTTATTGGGTTCAAAGCCATAAAGTTGTGTTAAAACGATTACACTGTTTTAAATGTGGCTAGAAGATTTGTTCCTTTTCACATGAGCAATAAATTGTTGTGTGCATTTATTTATGACCCATTTAATGGAGGATGGCTATTTCATTCATGAGACATAAGTTTGCTATTCATTCATGGTGTACAACAATTCACCATAAAATGGTTTGGTTCATCCACTCAGTTAAGTTTGTTGGCAAATTTGAGAAAGTATATGTCCTACTTGACAAGGTCCTGATCAAAGAAGTTAAAGGTGTACATTTCATTCAGCAGGTACATAAAAGGGAATCACATTACAGCTATAAAACTGAAGGTGAATACTTTCTTCCTCTCAAAGCAATTTTATATATGAAAGTAAATATTTGTGGTTAGACCTTTAAAATTGGATTCTAAATCATGTTTCATTCACAGTAGCTGTAAATTGTATGGAAAATTGATAAAGGGCATCATCCTAAAACCAATTACCTCCTTTTATGTTACCACAGGTTTTTCCTGAATATGCAAAATGGCTGTAATTAGCACTTATGGTATACAGTGCATGTCTTACACAAGCATTGCAAGCAATATAGAGGGGGCAGTATATGAAGGGAGTGTAACTGAAAAAATTATGCATGCAAAAATATGTTTGTAATGAGTGTTGCCGTTAAAATGTACAAATAAACTGTTTCCTGGCACTGTGGAGCCAGGATTGTGCTAATGTTCTATTAACACACACACACACACACACACACACACACACACACACACACACACACACACACACACACCACACACATGCACATGTACACATAAATACACATACAATTATAGTTTAAAACAAACTTCTTTACAACCAAGCATAAAATATGGAAACCAGGGTCAAAGAAAAATGAGCATATTTAATGAAAAGTCTTTATACTAATTTAATTTGAAATCTTTGAAACAAACCAATGTGTGTCATTGTGTGGACTAAAGAATTTTTCCTAAATTCACTCAAGTTAGGTGGAAAGTTGGTAAATATTTTGTGAACATGAGTTTTCATTAATAGCTGTTTATGTGCCTACAGTTTCTCAGTGAATTCACTACACAAAGTTGATTAGCTGTTTATGTTGCCTACAGTTTCTCAGTGAATTCACTACACAAAGTTGATTAGCTGTTTATGTTGCCTACAGTTTCTCAGTGAATTCACTACACAAAGTTGATTAGCTGTTTATGTTGCCTACAGTTTCTCAGTGAATTCACTATACAAAGTTGATTAGTTGTTTATGTTGCCTACAGTTTCTCAGTGAATTCACTACACAAAGTTGATTAGCTGTTTATGTTGCCTACAGTTTCTCAGTGAATTCACTACACAAAGTTGATTCTTCTGTAAGGAATATGGAGATAGAATATTTGTATATAATGATTGTGTAGTTTTATATGCAAATCATTGTGATAAAATGAAATGATGATTTACTCTAGATTTTATAGGATATTTCAGTGTCATGACTCCTGAGTTTAATGATTAGCAGCATATTTAAGTTTAAAAGTCTAAATTTTCCTTCCTAGGCAAAGTACAACACTGACAATGGCTTGAATCAGTGAAACATGACAAGGAAACCAAATTGTGGATTGCTGTTGTTTTACCATTGTAGAGTGTAAAGTTCTTATAGATTGTTTTCTGATTTCATCATGGGTAGGTGATGTAGCAGTAGGAATATTCACTGTATTCAAAACACATACGATAGAATATAAATAATTACCAGTTTCTTTCTCAGCTCAAATGAGAGAGAGAGAGAGAGAGAGAGAGAGAGATAAAAATATTAGTATATTAAATGAGTAGGTTTCACATGTAGTTGCTATTTAAACAATAAATTAGTGACCAAATTTTCTTAGTAATACTTTCTGTTCATATGCATGCCTTTTGTCAAGTGTTCTGTTCATAAGTATGCCTTTTGTGGAGTGTTCAGTTCATATGCCTGGCCTTGGTTGAGTGTTTTGTTCATAAGTATGCCTTTGGTCAAGTGTTCAGTTCATGCCTTTCATCAAGTGTTCTGTTTGCAACATTTCCATTTAGACTGGCAGAGCTGTTCTTTGCTGAACATATATCAATGTATCTTCAAAGATATATTTAAGATATCTACATGGATTAGAAATTGGGCTTCTTACTCTAGTCCTTGTATAATGACTGCCATTTTGCTCATTGCTAGACCTGTATTTTGATTTTATGGAGTTCACATAAATTTCTCTGATTTTATTGACGTAAATGAATATAATTCCTGTTATTTGACATGTTGTTCTTGTCTTCGTTTTAATTAGGATCAACTAATTGCATGTGTATATACATGTATGCAGCTTGTACACATTTCATAATCAGATGTGACATTATTGCAACATCATAAATGAAAGATAAGAGCGCAAGTTAGCTGTATGATTCTAAAAGGTAATAGACTTTAGCCATTTTCGTTTCTAGGATAGTTACTTTTTAGATGCATTGAGACTCATTCTGATAATTAATATTTTTGAAGGTGAAAAAATGGGGAATTTATTTTTGTGCTTAATTAAGCAGATAATAATTTGGATTAAAACAAGTGATTATTTTGGGGAAAATATTGAATTTTTACTATCTCTGCAAGTCATTCATATTATAGGATTAGAAATGAATGGGAATTTTTTATAGTAAAAATGCAACATAAAAATCAATTTACTTGCACAGGTAATGGCCCAAAATGCTTCCGTTTTCTTGCCTGTTAAAATAATTGCTGGGATAATTATGTGCTTACAGGTATAGTGGATTTGACTAGTGTAATAGTGGATTTGACTAGTGTTATAGTGGATTTGACAGGTGCACTAACACACTTAAAATGTTTGTTATTTTCTCAATTTAGAGAAATATAATTGTATGAAATCAATTTGTGTATTTGTCATCTGAATTATGCATGGTAGAATGTATTGTATGGAAAATTTACTCAATACACAATTAAACCTATTAGTGGTAACACTTGACGTTTACACCCAGCAGCATCATTGTATTCATGTTTTAATTGAAAATGGACTTTTTCCCCAAAAATATTTTCATTTCAAAACAATAGAGAAGACATGTTTTAAACTATGCCTCATTGTACTCATTATCAGTAATTGCTGGATGTCAGCCAGGTGTAATGATTATTCCCTTGTCATCATCACAATTGTAGAACACTGAAAAGTGTTATGTTCCATTCAGACATAGCAAAAACTGGAAAATATTAGAAAATTAGAGATGATTACAAAATGTGTACCATGTATTTGGTTTGTTATTATTGTTCAGTGTGGGGCAAACATGTCAGCTGTTTCTATATATTATGGCTAATTGGGCAATGGGGATTGGTCTGAACATGCTAATTTTGACATTTTCATTTCTCCTTTGATTGGTATGGAATAGCAAGTCTTGATATTTGAAATAAACTATTAATGGATGTGCAAACTTTAGACATATATTGGATTGATTGCTCCAGTGGGTCTTTACATTTTTGAAGTGAGTAATGATAAAGAAGCAAAGATACAGTTTCAGAAATGCCAGTCAGATAATAAAAGACAAGTCTAAAAGATGTCATACAGATAAATATAGACAGCAGTAATATATATTCAGTGTGATGGATGATTTATGTTAACTTCAAATTTTAAACCATAAGGGTGAGAAAAAAGAACTTTGTGTTTTTTGTGTGCATGTCCCAACAAGAATTTTCTGCCAAAACAAAGTGGAGTGATCATGTCTTGGTCATTACTAAGTGACCATGTCTTGGTAATTACTAAGTGATCATGTCCTTGTCATTACTGAGTGACCATGTCTTGGTCATTACTAAGTGACCATGTCTTGGTCATTACTAAGTGATCATGTCTTGGTCATTACTGAGTGACCATGTCTTGGTCATTACTAAGTGATCATGTCTTGGTCATTACTGAGTGACCATGTCTTGGTAATTACTAAGTGACCATGTCTTGGTCATTACTAAGTGACCATGTCTTGGTCATTACTGAGTGACCATGTCTTGGTCATTACTGAGTGACCATGTCTTAGTCATTACTGATTGACCATGTCTTGGTCATTACTGAGTGACCATGTCTTAGTCATTACTGAGTGATCATATCTTGGTCATTACTGAGTGACTATGTCTTGGTCATTACTGAGTGACCATGTCTTGGTCATTACTGAGGACATGATAATTATTAGTGACCCTCATTACAAGGACTTGGACAATTGATGAGTAGGATGGTTAGACCATCAACACCCATATTCATAGACATAATTCCACAGCCATTGTAATGTGATTGCAGTCCATTTTTAATCCCCATTTGTAATCAACTTCTCTTCCTCAATTGATGAGCTTAGAGACACTTTTCCAGATAACTTCATTTAAACAATTAATTGTCTCCCAGCAAGGAGACCATGATGCTAAACTGCAGACTGGTTCACCAGTTGAATAGGTTATAGCTGAGCATGATAAATTACTCTGATGGCCAGTAGAATGGAAGCCCTTATCAGGAAGCTGGTACACTATCTCAACTAATATAAAAAAGTATACATGTGATAAATTGAAATCCTCATATGTATTTACACAATACACAAGAAGGAGTAGATTGATGCTTTTTACAATTAATAGTAACAATCATTAGTATAGACAATACATTGCACAATTTATTATTTTTGTGGTTGTTTTGTTCCTAGAAAAAGCCTAGCAAAATCTATGCAGATACATATGGTAATAGAAAAAGTGCATGAGAATGGTTTATTGCAGGTTGTTAGAGAAGAGGGATCATTTAGACTGTGTCCAAGATCATTTCAAAATATTATATTGGTCATTTCCTAGAATTAACTGGTGAATCATACTGACTGACTGGTTTAGGGTGATGAAAAAGGGAATTGGGATCAAAGGTTAAGGGGAGTCTGAGATCTGACACCCTATTTAGGACATTGGCTATTTATCCTTTCCCCATATCATGCAGAAGCAACTTATTTGCCAGATGAAAGATTTTGATTGGAATTTGCAAGACTGGAATTGGATTTATAAAATATGCATATATTGTGAGCTAAATGGGTAATTTCAGACAACAGAATAATTGTGAATACTGTACAAAATATGTTGCTATGATATTTACATTATAATACCCTTTATTAGAATGTTAGATCACAACAGAATAGATACAACCATAACATATAACAAATCCATGAAGGATGAGATCATGATTCTGTGTTTAACCAAAGACAAGTTCTGCACGATTGGCACATTAAAAACAGACTGCACCATTGAAACAATAAAAACAAACTGCACCATTGACACAAAAAAACCAGACTGCACCATTGAAACAATAAAAACAAACTGCACCATTGACACAATAAAAACAAACTGCACCATTGACACAAAAAAAACAGACTGCACCATTGAAACAATAAAAACAAACTGCACCGTTGACACAATAAAAACAAACTGCACCATTGACACAAAAAAAACAGACTGCACCATTGAAACAATAAAAACAAACTGCACCATTGACACAAAAAAACAGACTGCACCATTGAAACAATAAAAACAAACTGCACCATTGACACATAAAAACAGACTGCACCATTGACACAAAAAAACAGACTGCACCATTGAAACAATAAAAACAAACTGCACCATTGACACAAAAAACAGACTGCACCATTGACACAAAAAAAACCACTGCACCATTGACACAATAAATCAGACTCTGGTCCCTTGCAATAACCAATGCACTTTGAAAGATTCTCCACATAACTGTTTTTTTTTTCTTCTGAACAGGACATTTACAAATAAAATAAATTATTAACTTGAATTAGATAAATACCATGGAATGAAAGCATAGCAATGTGACATGGACAAGTTGTCTAGTTGTGATATGTGCTTGCAAGTTATTGCATCACTTCCTATACAGTATGACATGGACAAGTTGTCTAGTTTTGACAATCACTTGCTTCCTATACAATATGATATGGACAAGTTGTCTAGTTTTGACAGTCACTTGTTTCTTATAGTGCTAAGTATTTGTAAAATTAATAATCCAAAATAAAGAGAAGGCAAATGCTTAATTCGTTTTTTTTTTCAATAGGGTGGAAGGAGCAAACATGTCTTGAATTATACCTGTAGACAATTTATACCTGTAGACAATAATACAGGTAGAAGAACTAGCATTTAGCAATGCATTGCGTTGAATGTTGTTATTGCAGATACGAATGCACATTCATTACTCACAAGCAAGGAAAATACTTAAATATTTAAAATAATTCATTGTGATGACTTTGTAATACTTTGTACTAGTGAAGTGTGTGATAAATTCATTGTGATGACTTTGTAATACTTGTACTAGTGAAATGTGTGATAAATTCATTGTGATGACTTTGTAATACTTGTACTAGTGAAATGTGTGATAAATTCATTGTGATGACTTTGTAATACTTGTACTAGTGAAATGTGTAATAAATTCATTGTGATGACTTTGTAATGTTTGTACTAGTGAAATGTGTGATAAATTCATTGTGATGACTTTGTAATACTTGTACTAGTGAAATGTGTGATAAATTCATTGTGATGACTTTGTAATGTTTGTGCTAGTGAAATGTGTGATAAATTCATTGTGATGACTTTGTAATGCTTTTACAAGTGACAAGTGTGACAAATTAATCATTATTTTGTCATCTGAAACCTGTAGTTGAGACATTTATCACTAAAAAAGCAACATAAATTTTAATTCATTGTTTTGTCAAAAGTATGTTTCCTCAATTTGGCTTACAATACAGTCTTCATTCATTCTTACTCTGATTACTAAAACTACAGTGTACAGAGAAAAAACAATTTAGGTGGTAATGAATTACGGAATAATTTAGTATTGAATCCCACTGAAAACACTAGCTATGCTATAAAGAAAAGTAATGTCCAATGTCAAGTTCTTGGTGACTTAATTGGAAATCTTGGTGAACAAGTGCTCCATATAACCCATGGGAAAGTCTAGATGGGCCAGGAGTTCAATATGACCTATCTGAAGATCTTGATGGGCAAGGGCTCCACAATTGCCTATTTGAAAGTCTTGATAGGTCAGGGGCTCCACATGGTCTGTTTGAAGGTCTTGATGGGCCAAGGGCTTTATATGGCCCGTTTGAAGGTCTTAATGGGTTAGGGGCTTCATATGGCCTATTTGAAGGGCTTGATGGGCCAAGGGCTTGATATGGCCTGTTTGAACGTCCTAATGGGCTATGGACTTGATATGGCCTGTTTGAAGGTCTTGATTGGCCAAGGGCTTCATATGGCCTGTTTGAAGGTCTTGATGGGCTAGGGGCTTGATATGGCCTGTATGAAGGTCTTAATGGACCAAGCACTTGATATGGCCTGTTTGAAGATCTTGATGAGCTAGAAACTTCATATGATCTGTTTGAAGTTCTTGATGGGCTAGGGGCTTCATATAGCCTATTTGAAGGCCTTGATGGGCTAGGGGCTTCATATGGCCTGTTTGAAGGTCTTGATGGGCCAATGGTTTCGTATGGCCTGTTTTGAAGGTCTTGATGGACTATGGGCTTCATATGGTATGTGTGAAAGTTTTGATGGGTTAGGGGCTTCATATGTCCTGTTTGCAAGTCTTGATGGGCCAAGGGCTTCATATGGCCTGTTTGAAGGTCTTGATGGGATAGGGGCTTCATATGCCCTGTTTGAAGGTCTTGATAGGCTAGGGACTTCATATGGTCTATTTGAAAGTCTTGATGGGCCAGGGGCTTCATATGGCCTGTTTGAAGGTCTTGATGGGATAGGGGCTTTATATGGCCTGTTTGAAGGTCTTGATGGGTTAGAGGCTTCATATGGCCTATTTGAAGGTCTTGATGGGCCAAGGGCTACATATAGCCATGTTGACTTTTGGACAATAAACTGAAATATAATCAAGTTGACTTTTGTACAGTGACTTGATATATAGACATATTAGTTTATTGGACAATGAATTGAAATATAGACATGTTGATTTTTTTGGACAATGAATTGAAATAAAGCCATGCGGATTTATCAGACAATGATTTGGAATAAGGTCAGTGTATTCTAATTGATTTATATACTTTGTCTAAAGATTGTCTTCTTGGTCAATGGCTAGGGATGAATCACCACCCTCCCAGTATTGCAGAGATCCCCTTAAGGTCATTTCTTGTTGCTGCTGATAAATTGGAGTTACTGTTAATGGACACTGCCTGACTGAATGAGGCATGTTGATGTCATGGTGATATCACCAGTGTGCAAATCTTCATGTGAATTTCTGAACTCTTTTAGTGAAATTAGAATGTCCAGTTTACTTTGACCTGTCATTTATCTGGATTTTGCAGACAGTAATTAGCAATACTGATAAGTAGTGTAGTACTGTGATGGCTGGCCATCACAGTTTTCCCTGATTGAGGGCATCATGCACAGAAACATTGCTTATTTATTGGCTCAATGTCCAGTTCCATTTAATCTATGAGATTTTGCTTCTGTGTTAATTAAACATACTGGCTGCCATATACAGAAGAATCAATAATCATTTGAAAGAACCTGCTTAAGCTTTGGAGTTGATTTATTTCCCATTTGTTTTTTTATTTTTTCCCCCTTCATTTTGTTATACGAGATTTAAATTTCATTCACTTTTGAAGCTTGTTTGTCATTGTCTAGATTATTTTTATTATGGTTTGAATAATATTTTCCATTAATTTTATTGCTAGCAAATTTGTTGAGTAAAATATCAAATACCATGGATTGATGTTTCTAATATACTGCTTTAGTATTGGGGGACATGGTAGTTCATATGATAAGTCCATAATCCAAGTGTCCCAGGTTTAAGATCACTTTTGGTGGTCTCCATGGGTTCTTGGGAAAGGCCTTGTTGGTCTCCTTAGGTTCTTGGGAAAGGCCTTGTTGGTCTCCATGAGTCTTTGGGAAAGGTCTTGCTGGTCTCCAAAAGTCCTTGGGAAAGGCCTTGTTGTTCTCCATGAGTCTTTGGGTAAAGCCTTGTTGGTCTCCATAAGTCTTTGGGAAAGGCCTTGTTGGTCTCCATGAGTCCTTGGAAAAGGCCTTGTTGGTCTCCCATGAATCCTTGTGAAAGGCCTTGTTGGTCTCCATGAGTCTTTGGGAAGGGCCTTGTTGGTCTCCACGAGTCCTTGGGAAAGGCATTGTTGATCTCCATGAGTCTTGGGAAAAGCCTTGTTGGTCTCCATAAGTCTTTACAAAAGGCCTTGTTAGTCTCCATGAGTCCTTGAGAAAGGCCTTGTTGGTCTCCATAAGACTTTGGGAAAGGCCTTGTTGATCTCCATGAGCTTTGGGAAAGGCCTTGTTGGTCTCCATAAGTCCTTGGGAAAGCTTTTGTTGATCTCCATGAGTCTTTGGGAAAGGCCTTGTTGGTCTCCATAAGTCTTTGGGAAAGCCTTTGTTGATCTCCATGAGCTTTTGGGAAAGGCCTTGTTGGTCTGCATGAGTCCTGAGCTCTAATATCTTTGGCATGACACAACCAGCAATAATACTATTGTATAGAACATACAAAATACTCTGTATCCAAATTAATCTGAAATGGGACATTAAAATATTTATTGTAGTTTGTATGTTTTTAATATTGCATTTTGCATTTTCATTTGCCATGGTGGGGTGGGGTGTTGTTTTTCTGCATTTAATGCCATATTTAAGGACAATATAGACTATACATGGTGCCAGCATAACTAGTCGAGGAAAAACCCACAGGAAGCTGCTGGCAAGCTTTCTCTCATACTCAATATAGTCAAAGCCCAGACTCTAACCCAAGTGGACAGAGGTCAGATGTCAGTGATTAGTAAAGATGAACATCTGAGACCATGTCTTTTTTGCCCTGATCATATTTAATCTTTTGTGTTAATCATTCTAAGCATTCCTAGTCTTTTCCATACAAGTCATTCTAAGCATTCCTAGTCTTTTCCATACAAGTCATTCTAAGCATACTTAGTCTTTTCCATACAAGTCATTCTATGCATACCTAGTCTTTTCCATACAAGTCATTCTATGCATACATAGTCTTTTCCATACAAGTCAGTCTATGCATACCTAGTCTTTTCCATACAAGTCAGTCTATGCATACCTAGTCTTTTCCATACAAGTCATTCTAAGCATACCTAGTCTTTTCCATACAAGTCATTCTATGCATACCTAGTCTTTTCCATACAAGTCATTCTAAGCATTCCTAGTCTTTTCCATACAAGTCATTCTAAGCATACCTAGTCTTTTCCATACAAGTCATTCTAAGCATACCTAGTCTTTTCCATACAAGTCATTCTATGCATACCTAGTCTTTTCCATACAAGTCAGTCTATGCATACCTAGTCTTTTCCATACAAGTCATTCTATGCATACCTAGTCTTTTCCATACAAGTCATTCTATGCATACCTAGTCTTTTCCATACAAGTCATTCTATGCATACATAGTCTTTTCCATACAAGTCATTCAAGCATACCTTGTCTTTTCAATACAAGTCAATCTATGCATGTCTAGTCTTTTCCATACAAGTCATTTCAAGCATACCTAGTCTTTTCAATACAAGTCAATCTATGCATACATTGTTTTTTCAATACAAGTCATTCCAAAACAGAAAAATAAAGCCAATGCTGCAGATTTCAGTTTGTAGTTTATCACCATTTTGGGATGTAGAAACCTGGTATATAAAGGAATCAATGTGAGACATAAAGACTGATTATTTCTAGTTTATTTGACCAAAGTCAATATCTGTAAAATTAGATAGCCAGTTTACAAGCCTGTCCTGTACCCAGATACTTGTGTTTGATTGCTGCAGGGGACAAACTGAAGCAATATTAAGTTGATTAATTTGAGTAGTGACCAGGTGGGGTGACCATAAAATTCAGAATTTTAAATTAGATAATTTCTTGAGCAGAAATGGTCAACATTGATGAAAGAACTGATTATGGTTTTATTGCAATGCATGCTAATTGATGAAGAGATTTCTTGATAAAGAAAACAAATAAAAATAAGAGTGGGGTCTCCAACCTCAATGACTGATTGAAATGTACACTGATGTAATGAACATGACTGCCAATTACAAGTAGAAAACTGATACTATCTTTGAGTGGATAACACCTGTGGTTTCCTGATGTTTTCAGTTGCTAAAATGTAAAGCCCTAAAATGACTTTTGGTGTACTAATATAAAGGAAATGCAGGACAGGAAGGCAATAAATAGGCTAGATTGAATTGTCTCCCTTACTTCAGGTTGTTTACAGAGAGCATTTATTATGTGTGACCTTCTTTTCTTCAAATTAAATCTTGAAGAAGATTATCAATCCTTTTCAGATATTCACATAAGAGTGTATATAATTAAGTACAAAACTGACTGTTCTCTAATATAATCAAATACAAAACTGATCACAGATATTTGCATATGAGTGTAAATACAATTAAATACAAACAATGACTGCAGATTTTATAAGATTGGTGTACAGCTGGTGAATTGGTAGGATGAAGAACATGGAAACAGTGCCAGATTACCAAATAGGCATTGTAGGCACAGCCTATGGGCCCCACGACTTTTAGGGGCCCCACATCAACGGCTCAAAATACTATTTAATTGATTTGATCTTGAAAGAAAATTACAAGCGAGCCTTCATAAACTGTTTCTAAAAGATAGAAAAAATTATTAAATCAAAGAAACAAAAACTGTATATTAAAGACTTTATAGAGAAAATACTGTATTAATGTAATTAACAACTTAAAGTACACTTTGTCTCTTAAACGCTCATCTTCTATTAGCAGGGGTGGGGGCTATATTTTGACTGCCTTGGGGCCTCAACAGGGTTTTATTTGGCATAGCATGAAAACAATAAGTACTATGTCCTGCCCCATGTAGGTTGGGGGAAGGTTCTGCCGCAAACAGGTCTGGGAAAGGTCCTGCCTCAAACAGCAAGCAGGTTGGGGGGAAAGTCCTGCCCCACCCATGTTGGGGCAGGGTCCTGCCCCACCCATGTTGGGGCAGGGTCCTGCCCCACACAGGTTAGGGGAAGGTCCTTCCCCATGCAGGTTGGAGGAAGGAAAGTGCAAAAGTTATAAGAGAAGAAAAGCCGGAGTATAGGAATACTGTGATGGAATGATGTCTCTTAATAGTTTAACAAATAATTCATTTAAAGGTGTAATGATTGCTGTTGGTCGTGGTGATATTGTTACCTATCTTTAGATGAATATGCATGTTTCAGTGATTTTAAAATTAAATTACAGTGACTGCACCATTTGCTGGAGACCTCCACTACAGTTTATTCAGCTCTAATTTATGGTAAATTATGGTGAGAGAAGCAGGACTTGTTTTCACCCAGAGCAATTAATCTTTTGTAAACTTGTATCAGTTTGGCAGGTCACAATGCCAATTTTAGGTCATTAGACACTTTAGCAAAAGATAACCCTGATCTTCATATCATAGATCCAAAGGAAAAAAAGATAATTACATTCCACATGTTAGGAGATTGAAGGAACACAATTAAAGCAATGTTTACATTAGAGGATAGTTCATTCAGTGCAAATACATGTAACTAGAGGCAGATCACTTGTAAATCCACATTAGTTTTTTGTTTTGTTTATTATTTAAGAATATCAGATGTTGCTGAGTGTCTTAGTTTTAAAGTGATGATTTGTCTTTTTAAGATTACATTTGTATGTCTTTCTCCTTTCCATTTTACATTGATATTCAGCTCTTTCAGATAAGGAATGAAGCATTTAAAATCATAATAAAAAGCTGGAGCATTGCTTTGTTTTGAATCTAAAGTCGGGACATTGTTTTTGTTTAAAAATCTAAAGTCAGGACATTGCATTGTTTTGAATCTAATGTTGGGGCATTGCTTTATTTTGAATCTAAAGTTGGGACATTGCTTTGTTTTAAATCTGAAATAGTCTCATGGTGTTCCAAAAACTGTTATGTAAACAGGATAATTATCAATTTTTAAGTTGCATTAAAATTTAAGTTTTAAACCATGTAATGACTTGAAAGTTCTTGCACTGCAAGAACAGAAATTAAATTGAGCTTAATAGGACCTCTTGTAGAAATTAATCAAAATGAAAAATTTCCAGGGGTTACATTATTTGCCTTCTGTGAAGCTATGTTTGATATTTTTATCACTTGTTTATAATTTTATGAATAATTTATAAAAGACTAACTTTAAGTTTAAAATACTTGTGCTCATAATAGTGAGCATGCAATTGGTGTCAAGCATTTTTATGAAACTGACATCTATATTTTAGCATGCAATTGATGTCAAGCATTGTTCATGAAGTTGACATCTATATTTTAGCATGCAATTGATGTCAAGCATTTTTCATGAAGTTGACATCTATATTTCAGCATGCAATTGATGTCAAGCATTTTTCATGAAGTTGACATCTATATTTCAGCATGCAATTGATGTCAAGCATTTTTCATGAAGTTGACATCTATATTTTAGCATGCAATTGATGTCAAGCATTGTTCATGAAGTTGACATCTATATTTTAGCATGCAATTGATGTCAAGCATTTTTCATGAAGTTGACATCTATATTTCAGCATGCAATTGATGTCAAGCATTTTTCATGAAGTTGACATCTATATTTTGAGCATGCAATTGATGTCAAGCATTTTTCATGAAGTTGACATCTATATTTTGAGCATGCAATTGATGTCAAGCATTTTTCATGAAGTTGACATCTATATTTTAGCATGCAATTGATGTCAAGCATTGTTCATGAAGTTGACATCTATATTTTGAGCATGCAATTGATGTCAAGCATTGTTTATGAAGTTGACATCTATATTTCAGCATGCAATTGATGTCAACCATTTTTCATGAAGGTGACATCTATATTGTGAGCATGCAATTGATGTCAATCATTTTTCATGAAGTTGACATCTATATTTTGAGCATACAATTGATGTCAAGCATTTTTCATGAAGTTGACATCTATATTTTGAGCATGCAATTGATGTCAAGCATTTTTCATGAAGTTGACATCTATATTTTGAGCATGCAATTGATGTCAAGCATTCTTCATGAAGTTGACATCTATATTTTAGCATGCAATTGATGTCAAGCATTGTTCATGAAGTTGACATCAATATTTTAGCATACAATTGATGTCAAGCATTTTTCATGAAGTTGACATCTATATTTTGAGCATGCAATTGATGTCAAGCATTTTTTATGAAGTTGACATCTATATTTTGAGCATGCAATTGATGTCAAGCATTGTTCATGAAGCTGACATCTATATTTCAGCATGCAATTGATGTCAACCATTTTTCATGAAGGTGACATCTATATTGTGAGCATGCAATTGATGTCAAGCATTTTTCATGAAGTTGACATCTATATTTTGGGCATGCAATTGATGTCAAGCATTTTTCATGAAGTTGACATCTGGATTCAATATGAGCAGTCATTTTCTTGATAGCAATAGATGATTCCTGACATCACTAGCCAATGATATTCTGCCCATCTTACCTGGACAATGGCCAACCTGGCAGTTTCTGCTATATGCAGTCACAAAAATTTCATTTGTGAGGCATACTGAAGCAAAGTCAACTTATAAATCACAAATACAGATACTAACAGAAAACCTGATATGATAGTGATTTGCTTATATAACCTTTGTAAAAGTATCTTGAGATTCATTTCAACTTCCAAACACCATATAAAGTCAATGGTAAATCTGCCAGTTGACCATGAATATGGCAGCTGATGACATCATTTGGGAACTATCTGTAGAGGAGCAATTTCCTAACCCCTAATTTATCCCATGCCGTCCAGGACTCTGCTCTCTTTTCACTAAATTACAGCGTTAAAATTGTAGTTTTCCATAAAGTTATATATTTTTATTTGTTTAATGTTTTGTTGGTCATAATTACAGTTGTACTGATCTGAGATTCAATATGTGGGCATCTTGAAAATCTTGTTATCTCTATTTACAGATGGTTTTCAACTATACACTTCTTATGATACATAACTGTTCTTAAATGAAAATGGTGACTGCCTTACATCCAATATAGCCTTACATCCAATATGGCCTTACATCCAATATGGCCACCATGACAGTTGTGATGAAAGTCTTGTTACTGTTAGAATGGATAATCTGACATGGGGTGCTTCTACAAAATGCCTATAACAGTGACATTTTGCTCCTTAATTAAAATTGTGCCAGTCTGACATCCAGCATATTAATTTAGTCATCTTTTATCAGTGCAGCATAGTAGAGTTTGTTTCAACACTTTAAAAGGAAAAAAATGGTTGCATCTTGAAATCATGGAACTTATTTTCATCTATATCAGTCCTTTGTTTGAAGTTGACATTATCGTATAGGAACAAAGGTTTTCCTGTCCATTGTAAGGATAGCTATGATAGCACATATTCATATTTATTTACAGTGAAAATTCAAAAGCTAAGGCAACCACAACATAAATAATCTTGGGTTAGTTCAGTAAGCTAAATGATTAATGGAGGTACTAAGGAGTGCAGTTGATGAGAGTGCTAGGGGTGGCATATTTGTCTGGAAAGTAATTTGACACAGTACTGTTAAAACAAAGTGAGAGAAGGGTATGAGACTGGCAGTAGTGTTACAATACAGTGAGAGAAGTACTGTTAAAACAAAGTGAGAGAAGGGTATGAGACTGGCAGTAGTGTTACAATACAGTGAGAGAAGTACTGTTAAAACAAAGTGGGAGAAGGGTATGAGACTGGCAGTAGTGTTACAATACAGTGAGAGAAGTACTGTTAAAACAAAGTGGGAGAAGGGTATGAGACTGGCAGTAGTGTTACAATACATTGAGAGAAGTACTGTTAAAACAAAGTGAGAGAAGGGTATGAGACTGGCAGTAGTGTTACAATACAGTGAGAGAAGTACTGTTAAAACAAAGTGAGAGAAGGGTATGAGACTGGCAGTAGTGTTACAATACAGTGAGAGAAGTACTGTTAAAACAAAGGGGGAGAAGGGTATGAGACTGGCAGTAGTGTTACAATACAGTGAGAGAAGTACTGTTAAAACAAAGTGAGAGAAGGGTATGAGACTGCCAGTAGTGTTACAATACAGTGAGAGAAGTACTGTTAAAACAAAGTGAGAGAAGGGTATGAGACTGGCAGTAGTGTTACAATACAGTGAGAGAAGTACTGTTAAAACAAAGTGAGAGAAGGGTATGAGACTGGCAGTAGTGTTACAATACAGTGAGAGAAGTGTATGAGACTATGGCAGTGCTGTTGGCCATAGAACACAATTAATTTTACTATATTCTCTCTACATTTCTTTCTCAGTACTGAACTTTCCACTGTGTGACAATCAATACAAATCATATATTAATCTAAAACACCTTCCAAGATGACTTTACAGTGAAGTTCTTGTCAAGGGTTGACCTGCATTTTTTGAGAGGCTGAATTGTAAACAAAACACCAGGCAACAGAACACAGATTTCACTTCTGGATCATCACCATGACCTTGTTACTCAATGTGCACTGTCGATGAAATACACACAGACAACCACACCATAAGCTCACATTTTAAAGAATAAACAATTGCCTTTAAATCCTTACCAAGAATGTTAAAATCTAACTCTAGTATCACCACCAAACTTAGACAGGAAAAAATGATCTAAAAATAGACTAGGACTGCATTCCTGGGTACTGAACCGGATTTTATTAATTGTGTACTGATGCCTGTTACAATACAGTGAGATGCATACAGAATTTTCAGCAATACTCCATTTAGAGTAAAATAAAATGCTGAAACACTTCATATTATGTTCCTAATGCAGCAATTTCTATTTGTGCTATTGATGTACTCAAATAAGTGACTGAAAATTTTGTTGAATCCCTCCCCTGATGTTGTCTGGAGTAAACTAGATTAAAACAATCTCTATCAGCAATTGACAAGATAAAACTCTGAATTTTTTCACTTCTCTAGTTACTGTTGATGTGAAAGTGTACAGAAATAACAACAATATTCATGAGAGAACTAGTCACAGAAATACACCAATATTCATGACAGAACTAGTCACAGAAATACACCAGTATTCATGACAGAACTACAGTCACAGAAATACACCAGTATTCATGACAGAACTAGTCACAGAAATACATCAATATTTATGACAGAACTACAGTCACAGAAATACACCAGTATTCATGACAGAATTAGTCACAGAAATACACCGATATTCATGACAGAACTACAGTCACAGAAATACACCAGTATTCATGACAGAACTATGGTCACAGAAATACACCAATATTCATGACAGAATTAGTCACAGAAATACACCAATATTCATGACAGAACTACAGTCACAGAAATACACCAGTATTCATGACAGAACTACAGTCACAGAAATACACCAATATTCATGACAGAACTAGTCACAGAAATACACCAATATTCATGACAGAACTAGTCACAGAAATACACCAGTATTCATGACAGAACTACAGTCACAGAAATACACCAATATTCATGACAGAGATACAGTCGCAGAAATGCACCAATTCATGACAGCTAGTCACAGAAATAACAACAATATTCATGACAGAACTAGTCACAGAAATACACCAATATTCATGACAGAACTACAGTCTCAGAAATACACCAGTATTCATGACAGAACTACAGTCTCAGAAATACACCAGTATTCATGACAGAACTACAGTCACAGAAATACACCAATATTCATGACAGAACTACAGTCTCAGAAATACACCAGTATTCATGACAGAACTACAGTCACAGAAATACACCAATATTCATGACAGAACTAGTCACAGAAATACACCAGTATTCATGACAGAACTACAGACACAGAAATACACCAGTATTCATGACAGAACTAGTCACAGAAATAACAACAATATTCATGACAGAACTAGTCACAGAAATACACCAATATTTATGACAGAACTACAGTCACAGAAATATACCAGTATTCATGACAGAATTAGTCACAGAAATACACCAATATTCATGACAGAACTACAGTCACAGAAATACACCAGTATTCATGACAGAACTATGGTCACAGAAATACACCAATATTCATGACAGAACTAGTCACAGAAATACACCAGTATTCATGACAGAACTATAGTCACAGAAATATACCAGTATTCATGACAGAATTAGTCACAGAAATACACCAATATTCATGACAGAACTAGTCACAGAAATACACCAGTATTCATGACAGAACTACAGACACAGAAATACACCAGTATTCATGACAGAACTACAGTCACAGAAATACACCAGTATTCATGACAGAACTACAGACACAGAAATACACCAGTATTCATGACAGAACTAGTCACAGAAATAACAACAATATTCATGACAGAACTAGTCACAGAAATACACCAATATTTATGACAGAACTACAGTCACAGAAATACACCAGTATTCATGACAGAACTATGGTCACAGAAATAACAACAATATTCATGACAGAGCTAGTCACAGAAATACATCAATATTTATGACAGAACTACAGTCACAGAAATACACCAGTATTCATGACAGAATTAGTCACAGAAATACACCGATATTCATGACAGAACTAGTCACAGAAATACACCAGTATTCATGACAGAACTACAGACACAGAAATACACCAGTATTCATGACAGAACTACAGTCACAGAAATACACCAGTATTCATGACAGAACTATGGTCACAGAAATACACCAATATTCATGACAGAACTAGTCACAGAAATACACCAGTATTCATGACAGAACTACAGACACAGAAATACACCAGTATTCATGACAGAACTAGTCACAGAAATAACAACAATATTCATGACAGAGCTAGTCACAGAAATACACCAATATTTATGACAGAACTACAGTCACAGAAATACACCAGTATTCATGACAGAACTACAGTCACAGAAATATACCAGTATTCATGACAGAACTAGTCACAGAAATACACCAATATTCATGACAGAACTACAGTCACAGAAATACACCAGTATTCATGACAGAACTAGTCACAGAAATAACAACAATATTCATGACAGAGCTAGTCACAGAAATACACCAATATTTATGACAGAACTACAGTCACAGAAATACACCAGTATTCATGACAGAACTACAGTCACAGAAATATACCAGTATTCATGACAGAACTAGTCACAGAAATACACCAATATTCATGACAGAACTAGTCACAGAAATACACCAGTATTCATGACAGAACTACAGTCACAGAAATACACCAATATTCATGACAGAGCTACAGTCGCAGAAATGCACCAATTCATGACAGCTAGTCACAGAAATACACCAATATTCACGACAGAACTACAGTCACAGAAATACACCAATATTTATGACAGAACTACGGTCACAGAAACACACCAATATTCATGATAGAACTACAGTCACAGAAATACACCAATATTTACGACAGAACTATGGTCACAGAAATACACCAATATTCATGACAGAACTACCATCACAGAAATACACCAGTATTCATGACAGAACTACAGTCACAGAAATACACCAATTCATGACAGCTAGTCACAGAAATACACCAATATTCACGACTGAACTACAGTCACAGAAATACACCAATATTCACGACTAAACTATAGTCACAGAACTACACTAATATTCATGATAGAACTAGTCACAGAAATACACCAATATTTATGACAGAACTACGGTCACAGAAATACACCAATATTCATGATAGAACTACAGTCACAGAAATACACCAATATTTACGACAGAACTATGGTCACAGAAATACACCAATATTCATGATAGAACTACAGTCACAGAAATACACCAATATTTACGACAGAACTACAGTCACAGAAATATACCAATATTCATGATGCAGCTAAAGTCACAGAAATAACACAATAGTCATGACAGAGCTACAGTCACAGAAATACACCAATATTCATGACAGAACTACAGTCACAGAAATACACCAATATTCACAGCAGAGCTACTGTTACATATTGGCTCATTCAATGTAGCAAAAGAAAATAGTGTAAGTTTTTACAAAGATAATGTTATTTCCCTAGAAAATATGGTGAAAAGGTGAAAATATAAAACGGGAATAAAAATCCAAATATTTATGCTAGAATTGTGAATATATACCTGTGCTATTAATAAATAGTTCTACCTAAATCTTGTTTGAATATCAATTTATTTCCAAGATGGAGGAGGATGACGTCAGATGAAGTCTTTACATAAATGTCCATAATTTCATTTTGAACCACAATTTGTACTGTTGTGTTCCAATTTAGAATTAATTGTACTGAATGTTTTTATCTCCTGGGAATAAATTATTATTCAAAAAGTAGATGAAATCCTATAACTCTCATCTATAACGAGGCACATCTCTGGTTTTATAGATGTAATGAAACTTTAACTCTTTCTTGCACAAGAAAAATATACCCTTCTTCTTCAAGTTATATTATACAACTCACTCCAGCACAAGAATTATAATACCTTCTTTTCAATGTATAAACATAACTCTCTACTACATCTAAGAGAGATATTATTTGACTATGACACAGCTGATATTATTTGACTATGACACAGCTGATATTATATGACTCTAACACAGCTGATATTATATGACTATGACACAGCTGATATTATATGACTATGACACAGCTGATATTATATGACTATGACACAGCTGATATTATTTGACTATGACACAGCTGATATTATTTGACTATGACACAGCTGATATTATATGACTATGACACAGCTGATATTATTTGACTATGACACAGCTGATCTTATTTGACTGGCTGATTTCACAGAGTCCTAAGTCTATTTTAACTAAACTAAGATGTCATCACATGCTGCATGCATTCAGAGAAAGTGTGGTTATGTCATCATCTGACAATTGTATTTACATGATATAAACACATATACTCAGAAAAGACCTTGGCCACAGACAATCATTTATTTTGTTTGTTTATCAAACCCAGCTATCTAAACAACTCTTATGAAAGCCAAAAATCAGATCATGTGAACACAATCATTATCACAATAAAAACACAATGATACAAAATGAAATAAAAAGAATTCAAATTCTAACACATAAGTAATTAACATACATGGTATACACCAATATTCATGACACAGCTACAGCTACAGTAACAGAAATACACCAATATTAATGACATGGCTACAGTCACAGAAGTGCACCAATATTCATGATACAGTTACAGTCACAGATTTTACCAAAATTCATAGTGCAACTACAGTAACAAATCTCCACCATGTGGTGAAGTTGGATGCCATTTTTGGCCTGTGTTTTCTTTAACATGAAGAAAATTATGATAAAAAAATGAAACTTTGATTCACCACTCATTTTATAATCCAAAATGACAGTTACTACCCAGCAATGTCACTGAACATAGGCAATTCTCAACTTTCAAGAAGTTATGTATTTTGTTAAACTTTATGAACTAATGATGGGAATCAGTAGGCAAATTCTTATAACCAGTATAGCTGATCAACTGTCAATGGAAATCAGTAAGCAAATCCTTGTAACCAGTCTAGCTCATGGACTAGTTTTGGTAGAAATTTTACAATCAATCATTATTAGTATGGTGGCACTCTACATTTTGGTATTTAGCATAGGGTTAGAATTAAAAAAAAAAATAATTTCCCTGAGTTTCCTCACTAGTTATGCTATTTAAAAATGACTTTGTATATCTTAGGTATTGTTCAAAGAACCTCAAATTCCCTTTACTTTGGTGCATGATTGACAGGTGTGGTATGGGTTATAGAGCATACAGCTGCTTGGCCCTTCTCCAGATGTGCACCTTTAAAAAAAGTGCTAGCTCCACTTGCTCATTTTCACTTCCTGAACTTCAGAGGTAAATTGTAAAGAAAGGAGCAGATAACTTTTTTTTAATACTTTTTATATATTTGGTAATTCATTGATTGTACTTTCAGAAGCTAATATTGTCTAGTCTGGCAAAATTCATTTTCCTTATTTTAATAGCTGCCATGGATAGTTTACTTTAGACAAATTCAGATTGATTTTTGGAGTACAAGGGAGCAGTCATTTTAGTTTGCTGTGTGCTAAGATCATTTACAATTTCCTAAAGTATATTATCCAAAGAAATATCAGCCACATTACATGAAAGTAGTATATAGGTGTGCAACATTCTCTCCACTGCATGTTTAAAATGCAAACAACTTCAACTTACATTCATCGCTCTCTCAAAAGTACATAATAACTGTTGAGCACCACCTACACAGATAATTGAAAAATTAACCAGGAGCATGATAATTTAAATGCATTGCAGGCTTACTTCAGTGCCATCACTATCTTTTTAAAATTTATTGATTTGGTTTGTTATGTGTTATTTTTTATGTTCAATCTTTTTAATAGTTCTATATTTCATATAATGGTTTTTGTCTGACTAAAGTTTATTGTGTGCTCCTATCTGGTGAGGTACAGGTACACATTATTGACCCTCAATGGGTTTTGACAAAAGGGAGTTATGGTCCCTTCTTGGCCCAAATTTTCCTTGGTTGCTGGACCTTTTTGAGTTTAAATAAATAAATAAATAAATATAAAAATAAATAAATAAATATTCACTTCATATCAGAGAAACTTTGCAGGATAGCTGTAGATCTATTCTTGGTATGGTTCATTATTTGACATTTTCAAGCACCTGATAAATCTACATTATAACAAACATTTTCCTCACATTATCTACCAGTAACAGCTGTAACATAGCTACTTGGAGTCAGTTGAGGTATTAATAACAAATTTGACATGGCAGCTTGATGAGCCTTTGAATTTTAATTTCAAGATTTCCACATTAGAGTTATGGCCCTTATTATTAAGTGGTGAGGTATATGTACACACTAATGACCCTTAATGGGTTTTGAGAAAAGGGAGTTATGGCCCCTTCTTGACAAGTCCTTTTAAATTTGATTTATGGAATAACTTTACTAATGAATACTGCATTTCAGCTGAATTTGTTACTCTGTTTTATGTTGATGAAACTTTAAATAATTTAAATTTCAAGCATTCCATGTTATCATTTAAAAGTTGAAGTTCCTTCATTCAGTGTTGTCATTTTAAAAATTGATTTTCCTTTATTAAATGTTGTCATTTCCAGCATTACATGTCATTATTTAAAACTTGCATTTCCAGTAATCACTATCATTTAATGAGTTATCGCTTCTGAATGCCATTTATCTCCTACATTGGTTTTCCAAGAGGAACTTTTCAGTTAAAAACCCTGCTGAACAAATTGTAGAGAGTTGAACCTTTGCAAGTCACCCATTAAAATACACTTATTGGTTCCAACTTTATTACAACTTTGTTGGAGAAAATATCAAAACTGCTGGGTGTATAAGAAAGAGCCACCAGAGTTGTGGGTTCAGGAAAAGAAGGAGGAGCAGTATGGAATGAACTTAATAATCAAGTTTTTCCTTGAATGTGGAAATTTTCCAAAATCAGATAAATAATTGCAAACCAGAGACCATTTGAGTTGGATATGTTACATACTAACAACATTAATAATCTCTAATTATGCAGGTGCAAGGGAGAAAAATTTGGCTGTTTAATTATGTACCTAAGGGGGCAGGGACCAGGTTTTATGTACACATTTAATTTTGCAATCAGTGATTTAGTATAAAAAAATCATAAAAGTCAAATACACAAGTGAGGGCATAAAGATCCTTATTTTTAGATACCTATATTAAAACAAAGTGTAAGAATATTATCCACTTGAACAGAGAAGTCAGTGGCAGTACATAAGCAAGATTATGCATCTCAACCCCAAATTTATACCTGCAATTTTCATGTCTGAAGGTCATTTTTGACACAATGTGATAAAGTCACAGTGCAAATGAAAGCCCTTTTCCTAGATTACAATTCTGCCAAACAGTGTGTACTAAACAGGCTGATGCAGTTGAAAATAGTTGTCATCCAAGCCGTTTTCGAGATATTCTACTTGCCCCAAACCCACATGTTTACTGTTATGAGAGGTTAGCTCTTCTTCCTAACCAACTATTGGCTATCAATATATTGCAGAGTAACTATGGAAGGTATACATTTCTGACATCAATTTCAAGAACAACACAAGCTGGAAACACCTAGTTCACAAATATATCCATATCTTTAATTCATAAATAATAATAGCTGAAAAGTCACACCATAGTCTTAAGTTAAGAAAATTTCCAGGGGCCAATTTACAAAACTGAACCCTGCCACCTAAGAAGGTCAACTTGGATGTCAGGGTTAAATTATTAGGCCAAACATGAAACAAACATGGCTGTCAAAGTTTAATTATGCAGGCCTAAGAGAGATATATGTGACTTTCAAGATTTAATTATGTACACCAAAGAGAGATAAACTTAGCTGACACTATTTAATTATATACACCAGTGAGACACACTTGGTTGTCAGGGTTTAATTTTGCAGGCCAATTTGGCTGTCAAGGTTTAATTATGCAGGCCTTTCAGAGACAAACTTAATTACACAGGCCACAAAGAGAGACAAACATGGCAGCCAGGGATTAATTATGTAGGTCCAAGAGAGACAGACAAATTTGGTTGTTAAGATTTAATTATATAGGCCAATGAGAGACAAACTGGCTCTCATTTATTAATTATGCAGGACAAGGAGAAAAAAACTTGGCTGTCATGGATTAATTATGCAGGACAATGAGAGACAGATTTGGCTGTCTAGGTTCAATTAAATATTCCCAAGTAAGACAAACTTGGGTGTCAAGGTTTATTAACCAAGCATGTCCAAGAATAATGACCTTGATTATCAAGGTTTAATAATTTAGTGTTTTACTCTTTATATTAAGCCACAACCAATCAGTCACTTTACCATTTAAAATGTTCATTATAAGCCGCATGTCCTTTATCATTCCAATGTTTACTATAGGCCACATGCCCTTTACCATTGAAAATGTTTTAATATAGGTCTTAAGCCCTTTACCATTTTAAACCTTTCCAGTTGGCCACAGACACTTTAACATTTAAAACATTTCCTGTAGGCCATAAGCCATTTACCATTTAATATGTTTTCAGTTTGCTAAAGACTCTTTACATTTGACATGTTTTCTTCTGGCTACAGTCCCCTGCCCCCATTTTAAACATTTAATGTAGGCTATATGGTCTTAACCATTTAATATATATATATATATATATATATTGATTATGTAAAAATTACAAAGGTAAGGTACCGTTAAATTCATTGTGACACTTTTCCAAGCTAACCTCCATCTTTGTCTCCAGGGTACAATAATAAAACTTGGTTATCACATTTGTTTGAAGGTTTTTTTTTGTCATTTCTTCAGTAACATAATGCAGACATTCAATTTGTGGTAGTGTAGTGTAGTCCAAACATGGAACCTTTTTCCAACCAAACACAAATTGAATCAAGCACAACTTAAAATTGCCAATAGTGTCAGAAAATGGCAACAGTGAATGCCATTCATGATTCCAGTGGAATTTTTATTTTAAAAATGTGACTTTTGACCATAATGGAATGGCTGAACTATCTGATCACCCCTCCTGTATAGAATTGTTCATTTCATACCTTGCTTGCAGGCTTCTTGCCAAACTGCTTTGCTTTGTTTGGCATCAGAGTGAAGGCTTGTCATTTACTTCATTGCCACCCACTCTCATGATGTACAACCAAATCAGATGCATAGGTTTGACAGCTGGTCAAGACGGGTAAAACATCTAAACCAAAATATGAAGTTGAACAATGACCAACCGAAACAGTCCATTGAAAATCATCCTTTTAAATCAGTACATTTTTGTAGCCATTTGAAATCATCCTTTCAAATCAGTACATTTTTGTAGCTATTCAAAATCATCCTCTCAAATCAGTACATTTTTGTAGCCATTCAAAATCATCCTTTCAAATCAGTACATTTTTGTAGCCATTCAAAATCATCCTTTCAAATCAGTACATTTTTGTAGCTATTCAAAATCATTCTTTCAAATCAGTACATTTTTGTTTGCAAAAAAATGAGGTCCTGATAAGTATTTTTTAAGTTAGCTGTCTGTTGATCCAACACTGACTCAGTAACATCCTATAGGGTTAACAAGTATTTTCCAACACTGACTTAATAATATCCCATAGGGTTTACAAGTATTTTCTAAGACTGACTCAATTATATCCTATAGGGTTAACAAGTATACTGACTCAATAATATCCTATTGGGTTAACAAGTATTTTCCAACACCGACTCAATAATATCCCATAGGGAAAACAAATATTTCCTATCACTGACTCAATAATATCCCATAGGGTTAACAAGTATACTGACTCAATAATATCCCATAGGGTTAACAAGTATTTTCCAACACTGACTCAATAATATCCCATAGGGTTAACAAGTATATTGACTCAATAATATCCCATAGGGTTAACAAGTATTTTCCAACACTGACTCAATAATATCCCATAGGGTTAACAAGTATATTGACTAAATAATATCACATAGGGTTAACAAGTATTTTCCAACACTGACTCAATAATATCCTATAGGGTTAACAAGTTTTGTTGATGCTTAAACTCAATAATGTTCTAGCATTGGTTAACAAATATTTTCCATGTCTTGTTGAAATATCCTACAGGGTTTTCCATGCCTTAATCTGCAGCCACATATAACCAATGTCAATTGAAAATCTTCCTGGAGTCAAGATGGCAATATTTTTCTATCAGTATATTTTTTTCTTTAATTATCTTTATTCTTGTATAGTAATTAATGAGAAAACAAAAGGTGTTGGGGTTGGAT
This sequence comes from Potamilus streckersoni, assembly GCA_016746295.1. Taxonomy (NCBI): domain Eukaryota; kingdom Metazoa; phylum Mollusca; class Bivalvia; order Unionida; family Unionidae; genus Potamilus; species Potamilus streckersoni. The sequence continues at coordinate 1,867,292 of JAEAOA010000564.1, forward strand.
CTGGGTATCTCAAAAATTCTGTAATTTCTCAGACCAACTTTATAAGTGCAAATTTGTTTAAGTACATAGAAAAAAAATCTTATTGAACCTTTCACAATTGAGAAAAGGAAAAAAATTGGTGATTTTTTCACACACCACTACTCCATGTATATCCATATCTAAAGGCTGATCAGCACATTTCTCTCCATTTCCATCACTCTTATCAGTGAGGTTCTCTCCATTTCTATCACTTCTATGAATGATGTCTTTACATTTCCATGTAGGACATTAATCTGAGAAAAATTGACAATGTCTACTTCAAGATCAGATGTACATTCCCTGACTCTTATTACATTTGCATGAAATTCTATCCATTCAGCCTTGACTGCCTGGTTAATACTTTTAATGCTACAGGATTTGTGCTCAATATTTATTGATTAGTGGATGTGCTGGGTTTGATTGCTATTTGGGACACACTGTTACCCCACAAACATTGCCTGTCTATCCTAATTTCTGTCAATTTCTGCTTGCCTTCTCTTGTGTAAACTGATTACCTCTAACCATAGCACAAGTAGTCAACAATTTTTGCACATTCTCTACTGGTAGCTGAGTGGATGCTAATGAAGGCCGTAGAATGTCCACAAACGCTGACAAAAAAAATGTTCATGTAGTGATTGCATTTCCTGTAAATCCATGATAATTATTAAAGCTGTGAATTATAACAAGGATTTTCATATAATTTCTGAAATAAAAAATTCAGTTGGGCTCATTAGAGAGTTCCTTTCATTTTTTTTAAAGAAAAGATTACAAGTAAAAATTCCTAGTTCTAGTATTTCCTTTGCACTGAGATGCTATACTATAAAATTTTATAAGCAGTCTAGTCTAAAAAAATGCTTTTGTTCTGGTATAAATGTTGAAGAATGTGAGTAGTCAGTGCTTCTTGATTTACTTTTTTTTTACCTTGATATCATTATTAAAGATTTGTCAGGTTTTCTTCCATTTATCCTATTGGACAAAATAGGCAACAGTTACCTACATAACTGACATGATCAACTTTATTATGCATACAATAATACACAATCATTATCTCTAGAAATTGAGTTAAGGAGATGATATCTCCAGCTTATAACTTCATTTTAGAAACACTTAGATCCTGTCATGGAATATATTTGTTTCCTTCTATTAAATTGTCTTTACAATTTAGTTTTATTCACACTAAAGGAGACTTGGATTTGTTTTGCAGAATTCTCCAGTATTTTTTTCAGTCTCCAACAGTTTGAGATATGTTTTTCAGCAAAGTATTTTTCTTATGATTAGTGAATCCAGCAGGTATCCAGGCACATGGGTACTTGCACATTGATAATAAAATGAGCCATAGGGTACCCAGTTTTCTGCCATTGCACTTGGCCTCATAAGCCCTTGGCTTGTTAAGGTAGCACCAACTGCGTTTTCAAGTTGACAGTGTACAGTGCCAAGTAGAGGTCTGCCTCTTCCAGTTAATGTAGGACCCTAATCTTTAGCATGTGACATTGATACCCCTTTGATTGAGCCACTAGTGTGCTACAATGATGCCACACAACAAAGTGTTCTGTTGCAACCTTTAATAGATTTTAGCAACCTCAAAGTGTTATTCACAGAGCCAAAGGTCAGTCTCTAAAAAAACATCAACATGTGACATTCAGGCCAGGAAAGAATATTTATGATGACTGGACTGACAGCTCAAGGATTTCAGAATTTTGTTACTAGATGAGGATGAATTCTTGGACTGTGTTAGATGACATTTATGTGATACTGTACATTTAAAAAGTGTCGACTTTAACTTCATGTTTGCAAACATCTAACACAATTCCCTTTGATTGGATACCACAGTAGTGGGTGGTCTCATCTGATAAAAATGGTATATTATATTTTTATGAGACACCAGTAGATGGTCTCATCCAATGAATTTGGTATAATATATTCATGAGATGCAAGTGAGCAGTCTTGTCTGATTAAAATGGTATAACATGTATTCATCAGACAGCAGTGGGTGGTCTCATCTGATAAAACATATCTTAACATGCATTCATCAGCAGTTTGTGGGCCTGTCATCAAATATATACTGTATTCATCCATTCTTTCCATTACAGAGGTGGTGCAGGTATTCAGCCTGTGAATATTTTTCACTTGTTAAGAACAGTATCTCCTACAGATACCATTATTGTCTGCTGGTATGATATTGCCTACAGACACCCTTACTGTCTCCCAATATATCACCTACAGACACCCTCATTGTCTGCCAGTATATCACCTACAGACACCCTTATTGTCTGCCAGTATATCACCTACAGACACCCTTATTGTCTGCCTCACCTACAGATTCCCTTATTGTCTGCCAGTATATCACCTACAGACACCCTTATTGTCTGCCCGTATATCACCTACAGATACCCTTACTGTCTGCCAGTATATCACCTACAGACACCCTTATTGTCTGCCAGTATATCACCTACAGATACCTTCATTGTCTGCCAGTATATCACCTACAAACACCCTCATTGTCTGCCAGTATATCACCAACAGACACCCTTATTGTCTGCCAGTATATCACCTACAGACACCCTTATTGTCTGCCAGTATATCACCTACAGATACCCTCATTGTCTGCCAGTATATCACCTACAGACACCCTTATTGTCTGCCAGTATATCACCTACAGATACCCTTATTGTCTGCCTCACCTACAAACACCCTCATTGTCTGCCAGTATATCACCAACAGACACCCTTATTGTCTGCCAGTATATCACCTACAGACACCCTTATTGTCTGCCAGTATATCACCTACAGACACCCTCATTGTCTGCCAGTATATCACCTACAGACACCCTTATTTTCTGCCTCACCTACAGATTCCCTTATTGTCTGCCAGTATATCACCTACAGACACCCTTATTGTCTGCCAGTATATCACCTACAGATACCCTTACTGTCTGCCAGTATATCACCTACAGACACCCTTATTGTCTGCCAGTATATCACCTACAGATACCCTCATTGTATGCCAGTATATCACCTACAGACACCCTTATTGTCTGCCAGTATATCACCTACAGATACCCTTATTGTCTGCCTCACCTACAAACACCCTCATTGTCTGCCAGTATATCACCTACAAACACCCTCATTGTCTGCCATTATATCACCTACAGACACCCTTATTGTCTGCCAGAATGAGGCTAAATGAATCCATCATTTAGTCATAATATTTTAAAACATCAAGCAGATGTTTTAGTTAAATAAATCCATTTCTCCTATACATATTGCAATGAGCCTACAAATTCTGTCCTGTATGTTTTGTAAGATTTGATCAGCTATAATTTGAGGTTAAATTTAATTCTAATGTAGGAAATCTATTTATAGGCATTGATAGTCCAATGACCCACATGGTGAGGAGCAATCATGTAGCACATGATGGTTTTATCTTCATAGATGTAGGCAAACAGCAGATTTTGCACAGACAAGTAGCCTGCTGTTTCCAGATTTCAAGCAAATTAACAGCTAATCTTTACCAAAGGTAGTGTGTGAAGGTAGTGGCTGTGTTAGAAAGACTTTCTCTGCAGGATGTTATCAGTGGAAGACAGTTATATTTTAATGGAGTCCCTGCACTTCTACAGCAGATCAGACACTTTAAGGTCTTCTGGTGCTCATGAGATAAACACTACAAGATAATGAATTACAAAATGAATAAACTGTGTCCTTGATTGAAGGAACAATCCCAGGTATATAATTATCTCCCATTGAATAGTACTCCATGTACTCACTGTTGTATGCATGTGAATGGCTTGCAAAGCAGTGTGTTTATGAGCTATTCCTTGTGTGTTTTGTATGAATATGAATGGCTTGCAAAGCAGTGTGTTTATGAGCTATTCCATGTGTGTTTTGTATGAATATGAATGGCTTGCAAAGCAGTGTGTTTATGAGCCCTTCCTTGTGTGTTTTGTATGAATATGAATGGCTTCCAAGGCAGTGTGTTTATGAGCCATTCCTTGTGTGTTGTTTTGTATGAATATGAATGGCTTGCAAAGCAGTGTGTTTATGAGCCATTCCTTGTGTGTTGTTTTGTAGGGTTTTTTTTTACTCTGATTACATGTAGCATTTGGACCCTTAATTTCTGTTGTAGCAAATAAACACATGAATTTTTTTGTATTATGGCTGGCTGTATGGTCTAAAACACTCACTGTCAACTAGTGTTGTTCCAATTTTTGATTATAATCGATGATCAGTTGGTTGAGTGTTGTTTTGTAGGTTGTTTTTTTTTACTCTGATTACATGTAGCATTTGGACCCTTAATTTCTGTTGTAGCAAATAAACACATGAATTTTTTTGTATTATGGCTGGCTGTATGGTCTAAAACACTCACTGTCAACTAGTGTTGTTCCAATTTTTGATTATAATCGATGATCAGTTGGTTGAGTGTTGTTTTGTAGGTTGTTTTTTTTTTACTCTGATTACATGTAGCATTTGGACCCTTAATTTCTGTTGTAGCAAATAAACACATGAATTTTTTTGTATTATGGCTGGCTGTATGGTCTAAAACACTCACTGTCAACTAGTGTTGTTCCAATTTTTGATTATAATCGATGATCAGTTGGTTGAGTGAACCAATAAGATAATCGATTATGAAACTATAATCAATTTGTGTGCAAAGGGAAACTAATTCTTTACAGATGCATGCAAAATGCAAAGATTAGTAAAAGTCCTGGGCAAACGGTAAGCTGTATAGGATTTCCAAATCTACTACCATCAAACTAAATTATTTACTCCCATCGCTACTTAACAGATATAAAACATACCATACTCTGTATGTGCAAACTTAATTATGAACATGTAGTCATAATTACATGATTTTGCTCTTAAATTGTAGAGTAAAAAATTGTTTTAAAAATATGATTTTTGTTTCAGTTTAAATGTAAAATCCTTTTGTTGTATTTGTAAATAATGACAAACAAGAAAATCATATTCTTCTTTGCTTTAAATAATAGACACATCATATGTATAAATTAAAGGCTTTGGGGAGACTGGGGGTGGGGGATTGCAACAGTTTTTTAGTTACATAAAATTGATGAGCCATAAGATGCTGCTTTAAAAAACACATTAGAAGAAAATGTAATATTTTTATCAGATTAAAATATAAATGTTGTTAAAAGTTATTACTACAGTACATTTATTAACATTTTGAACTTGTGAGCAAAGACATAAATTCATAACAAACAAACATGAAAATTTGCTCTTAATAACTGATTATAATAGATTATCAGTTGGAAATTCTGACAGATTCCCATCACTACTGTAAACTTGCCTTGGTCCATATTGTTTTTTTGGAAATTCTGACCAAGTCCCATCACTACTGTAAACTTGCCTTGGTCCATGTTGTTTTTTTGGAAATTCTGACCAAGTCCCATCACTACTGTAAACTTGCCTTGGTCCATGTTGTTTTTTTGGAAATTCTGACCGAGTCCCATCACTACTGTAAACTTGCCTTGGTCCATGTTGTTTTTTTGGAAATTCTGACCGAGTCCCATCACTACTGTAAACTTGCCTTGGTCCATGTTGTTTTTTTGGAAATTCTGACCAAGTCCCATCACTACTGTAAACTTGCCTTGGTCCATGTTGTTTTTTTGGAAATTCTGACCGAGTCCCATCACTACTGTAAACTTGCCTTGGTCCATGTTGTTTTTTTGGAAATTCTGACAGAGTCCCATCACTACTGTAAACTTGCCTTGGTCCATGTTGTTTTTTTGGAAATTCTGACCAAGTCCCATCACTACTGTAAACTTGCCTTGGTCCATGTTGTTTTTTTGGAAATTCTGACCAAGTCCCATCTCTACTGTAAACTTGCCTTGGTCCATGTTGTTTTTTTGGAAATTCTGATTGAGTCCCATCACTACTGTAAACTTGCCTTGGTCCATGTTTTTTTTGTTGAAATTCTGAACTACTGTAAATTTGCCTTGGTCCAAGGGGGTTTGAGTGTGTGGGTGAGTGAAAAAGCTTACCAGTAGTTTCCATGGGTCAGTTGCTGTCAATAGGAATTCTGGGATTTACCGGACCAGTTTTACTGGCCTATTTGTATGGCCTGTTTGTATAGCCTATTTGTATGGCCTGTTGGTATGGCCTGTTTGTATGGCCTATTTGTATGGCCTATTTGTATGGCCTATCATGCACTGAAAAATAGCACACACAAAAAACAAGGACAAATTTGTATTGAAGGAGTTCTTTTGTAGATGTTAACATACATGATTTTATTATTGAAGGATTTCTTTTGTTTTTGTTAATGCACACATGAATATTTATTAAAAAAATATTTTGCAGATGTTAATGAACACACATTTTTCATTGTAGGATTTTACATAGAATGTTGTGCACAGATAAATTTTTATTGGAAGGTTTGTTCTCAAGGACTTGGATATAGAAGATGAATTGATGGCCAAAGTAATTATAAAACGCAGTTCATATGTGCCATAGGCCATTTAATGCTTAAAATGTTTACTATATGCTTTAGGCCTTTTACCATTTAAAGCATTTATTTTAGGCCGCAGGCTAATTACCATTTTATGCATATAAAATGTTTACTATAGGCTGTAGCGGATTTGTTATGCTTAGGGTGGGTGGGGTATTCCCAATATTTTATTTAGACTATCATAGAAGTCCTACCCAGGTTTGAGTTTGGTTGGAAGTTAAATTAGTGAAAGATAGATGTAAAATTCTGAGTCCCCAGTCAGCAATGCTGATGGTTGGATGGTGACATGTACAAGAAAAGGTTGAAATTCAATTAATAACAATTTAGAAACAATTCATTAATCAAATGATTCAAATTTTCAATTACACTGCTTGACTTTTTAATAGCTGATTGCTCGTTTAGTAGTGTGAGATTGACTTCCACCTGTTATTGTATTCTACTCATCTGTAGTATTCTTGTCACTCCTATTTCTCCCAGTTCCTTCTTCTATTCATCCCAGACTGTCTCCAAATACTTTCTCCTCCTCCTGCTTGACTTTATCCTCTAGACTCCTTTTCCTCCTCCTCCACTTTCTCTCCACTGACTAGACTCTGTCAACTTTGACTGTTTGACTAGTCTCAATTCAATCTCCACCTCTTAAAAACTTGTGTCTTAATTGAACTATAAGTTAGTTATCTATCCCCTAAAAAGCATTTTATGAAAACACAAGGACAATAAAATATTTTTCTTCAGACCTATCATTTCACACTGTACACAGCCTATCATAAGATAATGGCTAGGTAAATTTTTTAAAATCCAGATACCCATACATAATGTGTTACTGTTGTAAACTGATTGAAATAACAAAGGGATCAATAAGCTAATATTGTATTATGATTGATATAACAAAGAGATCAAGTCCTACTATTGACATAACAAAGAGATCAAGTCCTACTATTGATATAACAAAGAGATCAAGTCCTACTATTGATATAACAAAGAGATCAATTCCTACTATTGATATAACAAAGAGATCAAGTCCTACTATTGATATAACAAAGAGATCAAGTCCTACTATTGATATAACAAAGAGATCAATTCCTACTATTGATATAACAAAGAGATCAAGTCCTACTATTGATATAACAAAGAGATCAAGTCCTACTATTGCATATTATACTATTGTATACTGATAGGATAAGAAAGAATATTGTCATAGAATAAGGCAAGTAAAAACATGGTTTTGCCTTAGAACAATTTGGTCATTTTTGTCATACATGTGTACAATTTACCTAGGGTGGATAATTGTTTTCTTTTAGTTAAGCAATTGAACTAGCATGTATCCCATGATAGATCCCTTACAGCAGAGACACTAAAAACACAGTATGCAGTAATTCCATACCTGTTATTATCACCAGTTTGGTTTTATTGTAGCTGTGTGTGTGTGTGTGTGTGTGTGTGTGTGTCAGGTCATCAGTCTAACCATCTGTATGTCTGTATGGGGAGATGGAAGCAGGTGTGATCATCATGGTTATACAAAGATGAAACTGCTGATTTGTAAACTTGAGGTGTGTATGGTCAATACAAATGTCGACCAGTTCAAGAATTCAGGACAATACAATATTTTCCTTTAGCCCTCTCATCTCACACAGCCTCTCATTAGATAATAGCAATTAAATTTTTCCATTTACACATTCATTCACATCAAGATACCCATACATTCTTGTATGGTAAAACAAGATCATAATACAGCTTGGCATCAATTACATCCGTCAATTCTGTTGCATCAATACATATTCCTAATCACATTATACTAAACAATATTACAGTATTCAGACACATTCGTTTACCTTACACTCCTACAAAGTACACAAATAAATCCATGCTCTGATATACATATACATCCATAGCAACTATTCTTACATACTTCAACCATTTTCAAAACTCATAGTTCAAGCATGTGTAAATTCTAACATAATGAATTAATAAAGGCACTGGTTTACTACTATGTAACCTAATAGTGAACTACAAAATTAATTCTTACCATAAGCTAAGAATCTACATTATTCTGTACATAAAACTTGGGTCCATTTCTCAAATACGCATGTAAATGAAACACTACAAAAGTAATTCTTCATACTAAATGTGCTAGTAATTACAAATAATTACAATTATGATGCCATAATATCCTGCAAAATTCAAGCAATTAACATGCCAAGCAATTAACCTTAATTAAGCCCACCTTTTCAAAACTCTGTCTCTCCCCAGAATTTAACTCCAAGTTTTACTGTGAGTGTCTTCTCTAAGCAGCAATCTGTTTTGGCAAAACTAAAAAAATTTCTTACAGTTCTGAAGGTTGTAATTCCACCTGCATTATAATCACAACCTCTATTTCAATTTTTGATTGGACATTGCTGTGAGCTGATCCAATCAAACTTAGCAGACAATGTCCTCAATGTGGGGACAGATAAGAACACACCCCTTCACCCTGCAGGCTTCCTTCTGATCTTAGGACTAATCATTAACACATGGGTGTGATAACTTAAAGTTGCTGTCAAAAGGTGGATCTATTGCCTATTGCCAATTCAAGATTGAGTCTCCACTGGTCATGTTACCTTGCCTAAAAGACTAACACTAGCCCACAGCTTTAGAGTGAAACACAATGTTGCAGTAATATTATTATAGTTTATGCATGACTTCATAACTGGGGCTTAGTAAACATGACCTAGGCCACATGCCCTTTACCATTTAAAATAATGTTTACTGTAGGCCACAGGTCCTTTACCATTTAAAATGTTTACTGTAGGCCATATCCCCTTTATCATTACAAATATTTACACTAGGCCACACGCCCTTTACCATTTAAAATGTTCATTATAGGCCACATGTCCTTTATCATTCCAATGTTTACTATAGGCCACATGCCCTTTACCATTAAAAATGTTTAAATATAGGTCTTAAGCCCTTTACCATTTTAAACCTTTCCAGTTGGCCACAGACACTTTAACATTTAAAACATTTCCTGTAGGCCATAAGCCATTTACCATTTAATATGTTTTCAGTTTCCTACAGGCTCTTTACATTTGACATGTTTTCTTCTGGCTACAGTCCCCTGCCCCCATTTTAAACATTTAATGTAGGCCATATGGTCTTAACCATTTTTTATATATATATATATATATATATATATATATATATATATATATATATATATATATATATTGATTATGTAAAAATTACAAAGGTAAGGTACCGTTTAATTCATTGTGACACTTTTCCAAGCTAACCTCCATCTTTGTCTCCAGGGTACAATTTTAAAACTTGTTTATCACATTTGTTTGAAGTTTTTTTTTGTCATTTCTTCAGTAACATAATGCAGACATTCAATTTGTGGTAGTGTAGTCCAAACATGGAACTTTTTTCCAACCAAACACAAATTGAATCAAGCACAACTTAAAATTGCCAATAGTGTCAGAAAATGGCAACAGTGAATGCCATTCATGATTCCAATGGCAGCTCCTAGCAACGCAAGATAGATGCAATCAAATCATCACCACTTGGTGTACAGAATCTTTGAAACTCAAATTTGATTTAGGCTGCATAGAAATTTTGCATCGGCCAGAATTTCATTTTACAAACTCTCTCTGTGCCAGTTTTGTAAAGAATATTGTGTTAGATGGTTTGATATTTTCATTTTACATCCATTCTGCCACAAACTGTTTTATTGCATGTTTTTAAAATTACATCTTCAAAATCAATATGGCAGTATTGTGATTTTAGAAACAGTTACCACTGGGATTCATTCTGGCCTGATGTGTCAATTTAGATATCTTTTCTCACAATTCTGTGTTTGTGCATTCATTTTTATCTCACTAATGATGCTCTGATTGAAATATACATTGGAAAGTATGCTATAAAACTCTCCATTTGTCAGAATTTTCTTGAATTAAATCTTTCTTGCAGATTTCTTTGTCATAAATGTCCATTCATCTATCCATAAATCTCCACATATGTCTGTGTGTCAAAATCTCTCCCATCTCTGAAATAAATATCAAAATATATGGTAAATGTTGTGAATGATATATATTATTAATGGCACTTGTGTGCAGTGCATGCTGTACATGGTACATATTGGTACATGGTACATACATGTATTGTGAATTCACAATTATTTTGTACCAATTCTCATGGATGTCTTGGTTGCTGCAAACTAGTTACCTGCCCAACAGTGATCCATTAGTATAAGCAATAAACCATTCCCAATTCACAACTATTTATGGACTTCACAACCTAATGTTGATTTCATAATTCACAACCTAATGTTGATTTCCTAATCCACAACCTAATACAGTATTGATTTCCTAATCCACACCCTAATGTTGATTTCCTAATCCACAACATAATGTTGATTTCATCTGTAGTAGCAAAAAAAAAGCCAAATTCCTTTCCATTCAACATTTAAATAGGTCATTTTACAAAACCTGAAAGATTTTTACACAGACTTCAATTAACCAGTCTAAATGTATATTTCACAACAGGTCTCTTTTCCATGAATATAGTACATGTATGTTATGTGAATTATTTTCACAACAAATCTCATTTCCAATTATATAGTAGATGTGTGTGACATATTTCACAACAGATCTCTTTTCCATTTATGTAATAAATGTACATGTGTGGGATATGTATATTTCACAACAGATCCCATTTTCATTTAGTAGATGTACATGTGTGGGACATATATATTTCACAACAGATTTCATTTCCATTTATTTAGTAGATGTACATATATGGGACATGTATATTTCACATCTCATTTTCATTTATATAGTAGATTTACATATATGGGACATGTATATTTCACATCTCATATCCATTTATATAAATTATGTACATGTATGGGAATGTATATTTCACATCTCATTTCCATTTATATAAATAGATGTACATGTGTGGGAATTTATATTTCACATCTCATTTCCATTTATATAAATAGATGTACATATATGGGAATTTATATTTCACATCTCATTTCCATTTATATAAATAGATGTACAAGTATGGGAATTTATATTTTACATCTCATTTCCATCTATATAGTAGATGTACATGTATGGGAATTTATATTTCACATCTCATTTCCATTTATATAAATAGATGTACAAGTATGGGAATTTATATTTCACATCTCATTTCCATCTATATAGTAGATGTACATGTATGGGAATTTATATTTCACATCTCATTTCCATTTATATAAATAGATGTACAAGTATGGGAATTTATATTTCACATCTCATTTCCATCTATATAGTAGATGTACATGTATGGGAATTTATATTTCACATCTTATTTCCATTTATATAAATGGATGTACATGTAAGGGAATTTATATTTCACATCTCATTTCCATCTATATAGTATTTGTACATGTATGGGAATTTATATTTCACATCTCATTTCCATCTATATAGTAGATGTACATGTATGGAAATTTATATTTCACATCTCATTTCCATTTATATAAATAGATGTACATGTATGGGAATTTATATTTCACATCTCATTTCCATCTATATAGTAGATGTACATGTATGGTAATTTATATTTCACATCTCATTTCCATTTATATAAATAGATGTACATGTATGGGAATTTATATTTCACATCTCATTTCCATCTATATAGTAGTAGTACCTGTATGGGAATATATATTTCAAATCTAATTTCTATCTATATAGTAAATATACATGTATGGGAATGTATATTTCACATCTCATTTCCATTTATATAAATAGATGTACAAGTATGGGAATGTATATTTCACATCTCATTTCCATCTATATAGAAGATGTACATGTATGAAACATGACCTTTACTGTTGAAACTTCTGAACTGCATGGAACACAAATTCTGTTAAGATGACTGAGAATATTGCCACAGAATTAATTTACCATCGGGAATGTTAAATTTACAACTGTGATGAGCATAGCAATATTAAATACAGTACACCAATAAGCAGTGAATTTAGAACCTATCTCTGAACTTGAAGTGATTGATTTTAGAGCTCCTTCATACATACAAACCAGGTTACAGGAGAGCTTCAAGATAACTCAGTTTCCTGCTTGCAATCAATAATATGCCCATCATGGTATCATCAGAGAGAAACACTTTTTTTGTAACAATACATAAAATTGTGGCCATAGTAGATCTGGATTTGATTTGGAAAATGGCCTCACAGAGAGAAAACACTTTCTGTGTGTTATCAACAGGACCTGTTACATGTATCCTGGATCTTCACCAATTTAAACATGACACTTGTGAATTTTTGCCAATTGTGGAATCTAGATTAATTTCCTTATACAATTGATTGCTTATGAAATATTAAAATATTTAAATGTTTGAAAACTTTATATGTTTGCATAGCTAAAGATCAAAGCTATCAAAAATCACTATGAACAATATTTAGGTTGGTGTCCAATTTCCTGGGCTATACTTACTTAATAATAATAATAATAATAATAATAATAATAATAATAATAATAATAATAATAATAATAATAATAATAATAATACTTATTATTATTATTATTATTATTATTATTATTATTATTATTATTATTATTATTATTATTATTATTTCTATTATTATCTCATTTGAGTAGTACTTGTCACCCCTGAGCTCTCTATCAATACAGAATATTCAAAATATTGTCACTGCTAATTATATTCATCTTTTTTCTCCTTTTCTCTATCCAAGATAAATATTTACAAATGATACAGCTGCATAGACTGTATATTAGACAAATTTAAGGGTTTTAAAATACATTACAAATGCAGGGTGATTAGAGTATATTAATCAGGTATTTCATCTCTTTGATTACTCAGTGCAGAAAATGGTTTGGTTGAATATTTCTGTTCGAAAGCCAGTGTTATTAAATAAAAGAGGATGGAGAAAAAAATCCCCTGTTGCAAATTATCCATAAAATAACTGAATAAGTATTTAAATATTCATAAAATTCACACAGGTTGCAGATGATGGACTACTTTTGAAATGTGCATGTTTGTGAGTAAATTTTGTTCAGTATGAATCGGGTACTGAGATTACATTTGCTTTTAACAACAGTCAGACCTGTATGATGGATTTGAACAAGAGGTCTAGGTCACTGATTTATGGCAGGTCATACATCACTATTAATTTTCCAATGTCTGGTACATCTTATTGACTTTGTAAAAAGAAAGGCTGTAAAGTATTGTTATTGTATTTATTAAAGTTGAATAAGTTTCTTTATTTTACAAATTAACCCCTCGAGGTTTTTGTCATTTTCGTCTGAAATGCGAGTATGAAAACCATTTTGGGAGATATTTCTGAATGCTTCCTAATACATCAACCTCCAAGACATTTTTGGTTTACCTAATGCCTCTTTGTGCTAGAAATGTCGATTTTATTGACTCTTTTGCCTGAGCATGAGCAGAAGGGTAAAAATATGGACTTGTTTTTTTGGGGTGGGTGGGTGCTTAACAGACCCATCATTTTCATGTCGAGACTACTCTTCATTCTAAATGCCCATCTTATCTTACTTTTTGCAAAGGTTCACCTCTGCATATCAGACCAGAATGTCTTAGATCTGAGGCCAAAAAGTCTACAATCCAGACACAAAACCAGATCATGACATCAAGCCAATTTTGGCTAGAAAACAATTGGGTCCAAAAAGTTTTCCCCTCTGTATTTTGTAGTGGAACTAGAACATCCATATTATTTAGTATCATTGTAAAGCTACATCTGTCTACCTTTCTATAATGCCACCCACTTTATTGTGTCGCACATGACCTTAACGCTACAGAGGTCAGAAGTAGGCTACCACCTCAAGCCCCATAAATGCAGTACCAGTGGTTAATGAGTTAATAAGAGACAGACATTATAAGCACATTTTTAGGCATCCAGTCCCAGACCACCTGTCTTGAGAGAGGTATTCTCAATGCACAAAAGTAAAGATTATATAGCACTGTGACCTGTTATGAGAGACCACCTGTCTTGAGAGACCATAATTTTCATGTGTGGTCTTTCAAGACAGGTTCTACTGTATTATGATACATATAAAAAGTTGTAACTAGCAAAATGGAATGAAGAGTCTAGAACTGAAACTTTATGGAGGATTTTTTTCCCTTTCACTTGAAAAAAAAGATAGGTGGGGACAATTTTCTGAATAAATAAAGGTATGTCAATTTCACACAAATGATTGATTTTTCTATCATGGCAACCATCTCCAAAACCTTGTTCTCATTAATTTTCCTGAGCAGAGATTCATGTTTTGCTAAATGACATTCATTATGGCCATCGCGGTTCCCACCATAAAAATCTTGTTATTTTTACTCCTCCTTACTGTTGTAATATTTTGAAAATCTTGCCACTTTAAAATATTAGAGATGGTTTCATTATTATGCATTTCAAAATAAGAAATGGTCTTATCTTAATTTCCTGTAAATTCTTTTCAGATACAGATCCCCAAACCCTTCAATGGATTCTTGTTTTGAAAGAATCCTCCTGTGATTGTGTGTCCTTGAGTAAGTCCTTGTAATAATCACATCCTTTCATGATGTGTGCCCTGGAATAGGTCAATGTAATGATCACATCCTTTCATGATGTGTGCCCTGGAATAGGTCAATGTAATGATCACATCCTTTCATGTGTGCCCTGGAATAGGTCAATGTAATGATCACATTATTTCATGATGTGTGCCCCAGAATAGGTCAATGTAATGATCACATCATTTCATGATGTGTGCCCCAGAATAGGTCAATGTAATGATCACATCATTTCACAATGTGTCCTTGAATAAGTCCTTGTAATAATCACACTGTTTTATGATGTGTCATTAAATAGGTCAATGTAATGATCACATCCTTTCATGATGTGTGCCTTAAATAGGTCCTTGTAATGATCACATCAATTCATGATGTGTGCCCTGGAATAGGTCAATGTAATGATCACATCCTTTCATGATGTATGCCCTGGAATAGGTCAATGTAATGATCATATCCTTTCATGATGTGTGCCTTAAATAGGTCCTTGTAATGATCACATCATTTCATGACGTGTGCCCGGGAATAGGTCAATGTAATGATCACATCTTTTCATGATGTGTGCCCTGGAATAGGTCAATGTAATGATCATATCCTTTCATGATGTGTGCCTTAAATAGGTCCTTGTAATGATCACATCAATTCATGATGTGTGCCCTGGAATAGGTCAATGTAATGATAACATCCTTTCATGATGTATGCCCTGGAATAGGTCAATGTAATGATCGCATCCTTTCATGATGTGTGCCTTAAATAGGTCCTTGTAATGATCACATCATTTCATGACATGTGCCCTGGAATAGGTCAATGTAATGATCACATCCTTTCATGATGTGTGCCTTAAATAGGTCTTTGTAATGATCACATCATTTCATGATGTGTGCCCTGGAAAAGGTCAGTGTAATCACATCATTTCATGATGTGTGCCCTGAAATAGGTCAATGTAATGATGACATCATTTCATGGTGTGTGCCCTGAAATAGGTCAATGTAATGATCACATCATTTCATGATGTGTGCCTCAGAATAGGCCAATGTAATGATCACATCATTTCATGATGTGTGCCCAGTATAGGCCAATGTAATGATCACATCATTTCATGACGTGTGCCCCAGTATAGGTCAATGTAATGATCACATCATTTCATGATGTGTGCCTTAAATAGGTCAATGTAATATAATCACCTGATTTGACAATGTGTGTCCTTGAATAGGTCACATCATTTCAAATAATTTCATGTAATGAAAGTGAGATTCAAATAATCTCATGTAATAAAGCTAACACAAGAGTTTGCTTTGTACTGATGGGATACTACCCTACATAGCATATGAATTTCATAATGTATGTATTAGTATTCATGACAGACTGTATTGGTAGCCATGACATATTATATTGGTATTCATGACATAATATATTGGTCTCTATGATATGGTTATGTTTGTATCCATGGCATGACTATATTAGTATCCATGACATGACTATTGGTATCCATGACATGACATTATTGGTATCCATGACATGACATTATTGGTATCCATGACATGACTATTGGTATCCATGACATGACTATAATGGTATCCATGACATGACTATTGGTATCCATGACATGAAATACTATATTGGTATCAATAACATACTGTATTTGTATCCATAACATTACTATACTGTATTGGTATCCATGATAGACTATATTCATATACATGATATACTATATTAGTATCCATAACATGCTGTATTGATATCCATGATATGACTATTGTATTGGTATTCATGACATGACAATATTGGTATCTATGATATACTGTATTGGTATCTATGACATGACTATATTGGTATCCATGACATGAATATATTGGTATCCATGACATAAAATACTGTATTGGTATCCATAACATAATGTATTGGTATCTATGATATATTATATTGGTATCAATGACATGACAGTATTGGTATCTATGATATACTATATTGGTATCAATGATATGACTACTGTATTAGTATCCATGACATGACTATATTGGTATCCATGATATACTATATTGGTATCCATGACATGAAATACTATATTCGTATCCATAACATAATATATTGGTATATTTATATCCATGACATGACTATATCTGCATTATTATAGGGTTAGAATGTAATATAAATTTCTTTGAAGTCAGAGGGCTTAGTAAATTTTTAAATGTAGTTCTACTTAATCTATACTAGTCCTACTCAATCTGTATTAGTCCTACTTAGTCTGTTCTAGTCCTACTCAATCTGTTCTAGTCCTACTCAATCTGTACTAATCCTACTCAATATGTACTAGTCCTACCCAATCTGTACTAATCCTACTTAATCTGTACTAGTCCTACTCAATCTGTACTAATCCTACTCAATCTGTACTAGTCCTACTCAATCTGTTCTAATCTTACTCAATCTGTACTAGTCCTACTCAATCTGTTCTAGCCCTACTCAATCTTCACTTGTCTTGCTTTGAAACCTCATTAGCTATTGGACTGCTGTGGAAAATATATTCTATTAGTCCAGCAGGAATTTCACTATTTTCAGATTAGTGGATTACTTCTTTTGATCCCTGTTATAATAATGACACTTTTTACTGATGGAGTACTATTGATGTAGCATAACCATTTCATTCTGTTACAGAATCCATGGAGTACTGCTGATGTAGCATAAGCATTTCATTCTATTGATGTAGCATAACCATTTCATTCTGTAACAGAATCCATGGATTACTATTTATGTAGCATAACCATTTCATTCTGTAACAGAATCCATGGATTACTATTGATGTAGCATAACCATTTCATTCTGTTACAGAATCCATGGAGTGCTACTGATGTAGCATAACCATTTCATTCTGTAACAGAATCTATGGAATACTATTGATGTAGCATAACCATTTCATTCTATTGATGTAGCATAACCATTTCATTCTGTTACAGAATCCATGGAGTGCTACTGATGTAGCATAACCATTTCATTCTGTAACAGAATCTATGGATTACTATTGATGTAGCATAACCATTTCATTCTGTAACAGAATCCAGAGCTCTATTAGAGTCATGTAGTATGATGCTATGTTCATCAACACTTTTAGTATCAGATAGTTTAGTTCCCTGTTTATCAAGAAATTGCCGATTTTAGTTAGATATATTGCTAAATAACAAATAGCAAAACATGAATTCTTTTAGATAATAATAATAATAATAATAATAATAATAATAATAATAATAATATAAAAGTTAATAATAATATAAAAGTTAATAATAATAATAATAATATAAAAGTTAATAATAATAATATATAAAAGTTAATAATAATAATAATAATAATAATATAAAAGTTAATAATAATAATAATAATAATATAAAAGTTAATAATTAATAATAATATATAAAAGTTAATAATAATAATAATAATAATAATAATAATAATAATAATAATAATAATAATAATAATAATAATATAAAAGTTAATAATAATATAAAAGTTAATAATAATAATAATAATAATAATAAAGTTAATAATAATGATATAAAAGTATAATAATAATAATAATAATAATAATAATAATAATAATAATAATAATAATAATATTGTTTTAACAAGCTGTGTTGATCATGACCACAGCTTCAATTATAAGTTAGACCAATCTGGGCCAGGAAGTGTCTCCCACAAGTAGAGCCCGAAGAATTGGTATAGTTGTTGGCAACTCTGGCTTTCCATGTTTACTCTCTGCCCCAGCAATTTTCTACTGCACTGCTGTGCTTGCCCCAGATGTGGTCTTGCTACACCAAGAGGGATGGTCTTCCAAGAGGAGCTGCTGATTCACAGGTTTTTCAGGAGACCTTCAATGAGTCCTTGACATGCTTCTTTTATCCTCTAACAATATGCATTCCCTGGCAGAGTCCACCATAGCTGTTTTGGAATCTGTTCCTTGGCCAATCAGATGATGTGTCTTGCCCATCTAACTTGGGTCCTTTGGAGCCACATGATGGGAAGATGGCCCAAGCAGGGACCTTGGTATCATGAATTTTGTCCTTCGGACACAGGTCATGTTCTGTGAGTTGTTGGGAATGTCATTAAAGACAGTCCATGTGGCTGGCATACAGGAGGGAGGTGAGCACTTCAGCACAGTACACATTCAGCTTGAGTGTAAGACCAATTCCTCTTTGGTCGTACACATTCCAAGTAGTCTCCTGAAGGCTGAACTGGCTTGGACAGTTTCGCTTTTTACCTCAGTGTCAAAGTTTACTGAGAGGTTGCTGAATTATCATATGAAAAGTAAATACACAATTTATATTACTTGATTAATGTTTTCTTAATTACTTGTTTTTTTGTGAAGAACATGAAGTTAAATTAAATCCCAAATAGTCCTAAAAGTTCTATCACAAGTTCAAGAGTACCGAGGTATTCCGAAGGAATTCAAGTGGTGTTCTGAATGATTATAATCTTGAAAGTGCAAATGTACCAATAACCTAGAATAGTCCGGATGTACTAACAATCTTGATCTATCACAATGATACATGTATAATCCAAAATGTCCTTAAATAAATTCACAATGATCCCAAAATTATGATTTAATCAGAAAATCAAAGAGCACTTTGTAATTCCAGTGAATAATTTAAATTAATCTTGACCTGTGGCGCAGTAATCATTTTATAAAAATGCTCAGTCATCTGAATGGTATTTTCCATAAAATTGGCAAACAGTCAGGTCTATTTAAATGAATTTTAGCAAGCTACCTGCAAAAGATCATTTATACCATACTTTTCAGAGAAAAAATACCAGTGTCTTGAAGTCAGACTGAATTAAATGTGTTTACTTGCAAATGATAATAACCTTTATCTATAATCTACAATCTTAGAGAAAAATTAACAATGTAATATGTTGTTTACAAAAAGAAAAGACACAAGTCAGGTAGACCCAACTCATACCCTTAGTTATGGACAAGGGTCAATCACAATACATGTTAAGTATATATAACACAATAATAATGAAAATAAAGCATGCCATTACATGCCTTTAAGTGATTGACCCTCCATGGTCTGAGTGGTTAGAGCATCTGCCTTGGATGTGGGAGGTCATGCTTTGAACACTGACCAAGTCATACTAAAGACTTATAAAAATGGTACTGACAGGTGCCTCACTTAGTACTAAGCATTAAAAGGTTAGTGTTAGGACTGGTTGGCCTGGTGTCAGGATAATGTGACTGGGTGGGACATCATGCCACTTGTCTGCAGCATGATGCCTCATTGCTTGATATCACAATAAACTGCCACATTGCAGACATTACAGCAATATGACTGAAAATTTGTTAAGTTAAAAATTGAAATCACATGCACACACACACACACACACACACACACACACACACACTTTTAAGTCTAAGAAACTAAAATTGAAATCAGTGAGCAAAAATGTTACAAAGTCAGTTTTGGTGTATATGAACTTAACAAAATTTTTACATGGAGTACTTGATTGTGTACATGATGGTTTAATTATATTGATTGTGCAAACATCAGTGGTAAAGTACATAGTTTGTCAGGCTAAACTAGTATATATGTCGGTATTCAGTGGTAAAGGGATGGAGTACATAGTTTGTCAAGCTATACCAGTATATCTGTATGTATTCAGTGGTTCCTGTATAGGACTTGTGATCAAAAGATCCTACCTTTGGATCAACCTAGTTTGACTGTAGTCATGTGTCCTTGGGTAGGGCACTTTACCCCAATTTTCTTGGCATTAAATAACCTAATTGTGTTGCTGTGCATTAAAAGAACAAAGCAAATCCTCATAGGTTAGAGTATTGTTTACCACTTGAATGCATGTGACTATCATTCTAGTAAATTAAGTAGAGGCTGATTAAGTACAGAGAAGACCTGCAGACATTAGGCAGTGGTAAGTCTGGGTTTATTCTATTAGCAGATGGGTATACTAGAAATAGCCTGATTACTCATCCAGTATGTAAACTTGACAAATTAGAACAACAGCAGTATGTGGTAAAATGGATGGAAAATAACACTGGAACCTTTAGCAATACATTCCAATCTAGGAAAGATGGATCTAGGAATGAGTTAAATCTAATAGATACATGCATCATAAAATACAAGTAGGCATTACATGGATGTCAGTTCAGGTTTCTTAAATTAAGAATTTTTGTATGTTCAGAAGTATTTAGATTTGTTTATTGCTTCTTTCTCATTATCTTCACAAGAATAAGATAAAATTACAAGATTTCAGTTATATGTCATTTTTGAAACTTAAAATCTGAAGTAAAAAAGATATATATATGTATATATATCACCTATTGAATTTTAGTGTTATTGAAGTCAATGTTTTTGGTAGAAACAATCAAGTTTTAATAAACAAGTTAGTGAACCAGAATACAAATCAGCCTTATTATCCAAACAGTGACCTGGTAGATCAGGGATGACCCTGTGGTGTAAATGAATGTACTTGACAGATCATTATTTCCTTGTTGACAGATCATTATTTCCTTGTTGACAGATCATGATTTCCTTGTTGACAGATCATGATTTCCTTGGTGTAGTTGATAGACAGGACATTTTTCCTGCTGCCTATGAAATCATCAAATAAACTACCAACCTCTTTAACAAGTAACCAGCTTTTAGACACAACATTCAATTTAGGAGATTCTTCATGCATGCAAATCTATAAAATTTACTTCATATTTTGGCTTCATATTTCCATGGTAACAATATAATGCTATAATTATGCTGGTAACAAACAGCACATTGACATGGACTATTGATCCTTTTAGCATTCTAATATTTAGCTTTTTTATTAAAGCAGTTTTTAAAAAGAAAAATGTTTTGTAATGGAATTTTCCTTCGTTTTGGACTTCATTGAGTTTTGAAAAATTTATTTGCAGTTTAAGATGTGTAATGAAAGTCACAGTGACCTTATTTGTGAAGTTTGAAAATGTAAATTAATTGGACTAATTTCAAGCTGCTGTTGCATTATGGACAGGATTGACTGGGCCATAATGTTATGATGAAATTATATATATATATATATATATATATATATATATATATATATATATATATATATATATATATATATATATATATATAAACACACAAAGACCTTGATTTGCTAGCCCATTAGTTTACAGGAGATCCAAGTTGAGGGCATTATCAAGTTGGTGCTTGTTATTGACAAGTAAAATCATGCATTTTGTAAACTATCTTGTCCAGTCTTTTTCAACCTATTTGTGTCTACCCTTAAAAAAATATGCCGGTACTCATCAGAGACAAGTATATACACTTCTAGGAAAGAACTAATTCAAGATCAGGACAAATGAAGCAATCTTAGCTTGTATTTCTTTTCTAGGCTATATACCATGTGTACTTGCATACTAGTTGTATAATTGCAAATAACATATACCCTTAATTATGTGTTATTGCATACTAGTTGTATAATTGCAAATAACATATACCCGTAATTATGTGTTATTGCATAATATGCTACCAGATCAGTGTTTGTTTTGTTTGCTCTTTTCATTACTCAAAACAAACTACACAGACCTATATCTGCTGTGTTATTGGCAGTTGGATATGACTAGTATGCAAGTATATATGGTAATATGCAGTTTATATGGTAATATGCAGTTTATATGGTAATATGCAGTTTATACTGTAATATACAGTTTATACAGCAATGCATTTTATACTTTAATATGCAGTTTATACAGTAATATGCAGTTTATACTGAAATATGCAGTTTATATGCTAATATGCAGTTTATATGGTAATATGCAGTTTATATGGTAATATGCAGTTTATACTGTAATATGCAGTTTATACAGCAATGCAGTTTATACTATAATATGCAGTTTATACTGTAATATGCAGTTTATATGGTAATATGCAGTTTATATGGTAATATACAGTTTATATGGTAATATGCAGTTTATACTGTAATATGCAGTTGATACAGTAATATGCAGTTTATATGGTAATATGCAGTTTATACAGTAATATTCAGTGTTACCTGCATAGAAATGTTTGTTTCCATGTACAGGATGCTTACTTTGAGATATATTTGGATAGACTTAAGTGCTTTTCTACATGATTTTTTTTATTTTGAGGTGAAAAGAGGTCAGATGTATTATTTTAATATAAATCTGAAGGTTTCAAAAGTTAAATAAGAAAATAAGGCCATTGCACCAAAATTGATAACAAAAATTTTATTTGTTAAAGATTATTGGTCCATAAAAAAAAATAAATGATAAAAATATTTTACCTGATACAGAAAGTTGTAAAACATATTGGTGATATGAGTACTTAATTAATTTGGGGTCCTGGGCAACCAGGTGGTCCAAGGCTTTTATCAGTCACTGCAATCTCACCTCTGTCCCTGTGGGTTCCACTCTAGTTTGGCCAGTGTGAATTTTGGGTATGTGAGAAAGCTTGCAAGTAGCTTTGCACTGTCCTTAGTTCTTAACAGAGTTTCCTGGTTTCTTCCTCCATCAGTTATTCTGGCCACCATTTATAGCCTATCTAGAACTGAGAAATGATGTTAACCCCAAAATAAGACCTCAATTAATTTTAGCAAATACACCAGTAGCTGTTGCCATGTTTAAATCACACATTGCACTGAGATAAATCAAAAGAGCCGCCCCAAGGCAAATTTCATATTCCCACCAAATGCACAGAAGAATATTGTAGATACATCTCCACCTGCTACAGGTTTCCAGTCTTGCTCTGTTTTTCAATCTCAAAGAATGAATGATAAATTCTTTAAATTAGTTTCTATAAAGAACTGTTCAAACGAAGATTCATCCAGCATCCCGGAAATTTGCTGAATCTACTAATTACATTCTGTTTTAAGAAAGGACCATTTATATGTAATCTTCTTGTACATGATAATTACAAACATAGAATCAACTTTGGACTTAGAATTTTGGGTGAAGTGACCCTGCAGTCCAATTGCATTAAGATGAATTAGCTGGTAAACAGTGAGTGTAGTCAGAATTTAAAATGTTTACCACAGTAGCTTCCAACAATCCATTTACTAAACCATCAAGTCAACTAAACCATCAAGTCAACTAAAAAGAAGACATCCTGATTAAACATTATAAAGAAAAATTATCTTAGCTTGATTTTTAAAATTGTTATAAAACTGTGTTTTCAAAAGATCAAAATTTAAACCTATCTTAAGAGATCAGTGCTGTGGGAAAGCACCTTATTGAAAAACTGGAATGTCCGTGCCAAAAGTTTTTGATCATATTGTGTTATGACTTGTCATGAAAGATCAGCTCTCTTAAGAGGACATGACTTTTAGAAATGCTGGTCTTTCAAGACAGGTTATACTATAACTCAATAGGTTACTATAAAAATTTGATGACATATCTTAAGTTACAAGTCCATCATTTACAGGATTAAATGTAAAATAAACTTGTGTGATTTTACTCACTTTCACACTTTATATCATTCTTAACTCATGGGTCATGACACAAAACTGCCTAATCATGCTGTTTTAGGAGGGTCAGTGAGATCAACTTTAATAATTTGAGATTTCCCACCCAAGTGGGTTTTTAGCATTGGATCATTTACTAATAGGACAAACTGGGTGACAAGGCTAACACTACAAATTGGGTGACAAGGCTAACAAAACAAAATGGGTGACAAGGCTAACACTACAAACTGGGTGACAAGGCTAACACTACAAACTGGGTGACAAGGCTAACACTACAAACTGGGTGACAAGGCTAACACCACAAAATGGGTGACAAGGCTAACACCACAAAATGGGTGACAAGGCTAACACTACAAACTGGGTGACAAGGCTAACACCACAAAATGGGTGACAAGGCTAACACCACAAAATGGGTGATAAGGCTAACACTACAAACTGAATGACAAGGCTAACACCACAAATGGGTGACAAGGCTAACACTACAAACTGGGTGACAAGGCTAACACTACAAACTGGGTGACAAGGCTAACACTACAAATGGGTGACAAAGCTAACATTACAAATTGGGTGACAAGGATAACACCACAAACTGGGTGACAAGGCTAACACTACAAATTGTGTGACAAGGCTAACCTACAAACTGGGTGACAAGGCTAACACTATAAGCTGGGTGACAATGCTAACACTACAAATTGGGTGACAAGGATAACACCACAAACTGGGTGACAAGGCTTACACCACAAATTGTGTGACAAGGCTAACACTACAAACTGGGTGACAAGGCTAACACTACAAATTGGGTGACAAGGCTAACACTACAAACTGGGTGACAAGGCTAACACTACAAATTGGGTGACAAGGCTAACACTACAAACTGGGTGACAAGGCTAACACTACAAATTGGGTGACAAGGCTAACACTACAAACTGGGTGACAAGGCTAACACTACAAATTGGGTGACAAGGCTAACACTACAAACTGGGTGACAAGGCTAACCTACAAATTGGGTGACAAGGCTAACACTACAAATTGGGTGACAAGGCTAACCTACAAACTGGGTGACAATGCTAACACTACAAACTGGGTGACAAGGCTAACACTACAAACTGGGTGACAAGGCTAACACTACAAATTGGGTGACAAGGCTAACACAACAAACTGGGTGACAAGGCTAACCTACAAATTGGGTGACAAGGCTAACACTACAAATTGGGTGACAAGGCTAACACTACAAACTGGGTGACACGGCTAACCTACAAATTGGGTGACAAGGCTAACACTACAAATTGGGTGACAAGGCTAACACTACAAACTGGTTGACAAGGCTAACACTACAAATTGGGTGACAAGGCTAACCTACAAATTGGGTGACAAGGCTAACACTACAAATTGGGTGACCTGCTCATAAAGATTAAGAATCATTGCTTTACACATGTCATGCTGGGCACATGATTTCACTGAAAATGCAGGGAGTCAGTTGTCGTGTATGAATTTTCAACCAGAATGTTGTAGAAACAAAAATAATTGGAGAAAAATAAAATCACTGAATTAGGACAAATATTGATCAAACGAAATATGTTAAAACATTGCTAAGAAACAGATCAAGACATGAATTTATTTTTGGAATCAATATAAAATCTTTCATACAGAAAGGGTAGTGGGGGTATGTGTGACACACAGAATGCAGATTTGAATGTTATAATGAGATGTGTTACAACAAGCACCTGCTTGAAAATGTAAACTTTTTTTCTTCCCTGATCCAATTTTTTATTTAATGATTTTGCACAAGAAGCATATCTGTTTAATGGCACTGCAACTGCCATCTGTCCTGATTGAATATGTTCTTATCTGCATACCAAGTAATGTGCATTACTCTACCACTTAAATATAGGTACAGTTGGTAGTGATATGAATTTGAGTGCACATTAAATATCACTTGTCTTTATCTGAACTTTGGGAATTTGAATGCTGTTATTTCAATTTAGGCATTATATGACCTCAACTTATACCTGATAATGTGTATTGTTATACCAAATTTTGTGTATTATATCTGATAATGTGTATTGTTATACCAGATTTTGTGTATTATATCTGATAATGTGTATTGTTATACCAGATTTTGTGTATTATATCTGATAATGTGTATTGTTATATCTGATGTGTATTGTTATATCTGATAATGTGTATAATGTGTATTGTGGGCACTGTTGTAGTAAAGTTTCTGCTTGAGTTTCAAGACTATTAAGGAGTAGGCTATTCCAGTGTTTTTAAACCAGTCACTTAATTCTAGGCATTATGGGATTGCTGGCTTCATGCAAGAACTATTTGCCTCCGAAATTGAGGTGCTTGACAACATAAAAGAGTTATTCTTGTATGAAACTAAACAGTTTGTGCATTTTGAGTAAACACATAACATATTATTACAAAGTATTATACATGAATTACAAGCAGGTCTTACACTGATCTTAGCTAGTCAAAGAAAAGGACCAGGTGTTTGAAATTAATTTGCCAGACCATTAATACACATTGCTGTCCATTATTCATAGGAAGAATATACAAAATTGTCTATGTGGATAATATAAGCACTTCACAGCAGTGATAATGCAGAGTTTCTGACATTCCACTCAAGGAATACCTCCAGTATTTTGAAGGGTGAAGCATTTTTATTGATTTGCTTGTAATTTTTATGACATGCATTTCAAGTTGGAAAAGAGAAAGAGGAGAGGAGATTTTCCACTGTCCTTTTTTATCTTTGAACTAATGAATACATCATTGATTCTCACATGTATAATCAGTCTGACAATGGAGTCAAATGGCATTATCACATGTATAGTCAGTCTGACAATGGAGTCCAATGGCATTATCATATGTATAATCAGTCTGACAATGGAGTCAAATGGCATTATCACATGTATAATCAGTCTGACAATGGAGTCCAATGGCATTATCACATGTATAATCAGTCTGACAATGGAGTCAAATGGCATTATCACATGTATAATCAGTCTGAGAGTGGAGTAAAATGGCATTATCACATGTATAATCAGTCTGACAATGGAGTCAAATGGCATTATCACATGTATAATCAGTCTGACAATGGAGTCCAATGGCATTATCACATGTATAATCAGTCTGACAATGGAGTCGAATGGCATTATCACATGTATAATCAGTCTGAGAGTGGAGTAAAATGGCATTATCACATGTATAATCAGTCTGACAATGGAGTCAAATGGCATTATCACATGTATAATCAGTCTGACAATGGAGTCCAAAAAATTTTTATTCATTGCATTCAGTGTTTTACAAATGATTGATTTTCCAAACAAATGACTGTTTAAGCACAGGCGAAAAAAATGACTATAAGCACAGGCGAAAACTAGTGTTTGATTGGTTAGTGCTGCAGCAGCGGAAAAAAACCCATTAGTTTAGCAAGAAGGATTCTACAATTACAAGCAGACAAGGTGTTGAGTGTGATTTGATAGTATATTTGGTATGTTTTGAAATAAAATTTTTGCTTTGTTTATTTTTTATTAGTATATTTACTTTATTTTATTGGGTGTTATTGAATTGAAGCACATACATAGTACAATAATTATCCATTATTGGCAAGTCTTTGTACTTTTTTGTAGTGAATATTTTTCCTTCATCTTTATTCCTGTGTTTGCTGTTACCTATTCCCAGAATGATTGTACAATTTACTTCAATTGAATGTTTGCAAATAATTGGTTTTAAATTAGGGTTGAAAGGGCAGGTGGTTACAAGTACTACAAATGGAAGAAGGGGGTGGGTGACTAGCAATTAAAGAATATGCCTGGTATGTGGTGTTACTTTGTTGGAATTTTTTTTACAAAAATTGGGTATTGCTGATACTGCAGTTGTTGCCTTGAGTCATTCAATATTCTTGATAACAAAAATTTATAAACTGTCAGATTTGTAAACAGATAGGGCAAGGGCACCATTATTAGGTAATATATGGTACTGATGTTCCATACCTTTGTAACACCTGATTGTCTGACATTAAATACTCTAATCTGGCATGTTTGTTACCTATTAAATTTAAAAGAGTTTCTTTCTTCCAATTTCCATATCTGAACTTGAAATAAAAGTCCCATTATTTTCCCTTGGTTGCAACTTGGGTATAGAAGTTTCTGCAAGCTCATTAGCAATGGCAGATACAGAAAGAATTTGGATGGCTTTTAAATTAAAGGTCAAAATGCTGGGGCAGCACAAGATTTAGGTCTGGCAAGATGCTTACCTCAGTGTAAACTGGCCCATTTAGAGCTGGTTTTATTGAGGATGCAATGACAGCAACACAAGGGAATAGAAGTTTTCCATATGTGCATAAATTATGGTTGCCCTTTCACTGCCTGTTTTAGCACATTTATTGGAGAGGAGGGTTTTCTAGAAATGGATTCAACTTGTCAGGACCTCATCTAAATGCAGAAGTGTCAGTCACCAATTTTCAGTGAGTTTGAACATCAAGTTTTGTTATTGTTGTAAACATCATTCTTTCATGGAGTATTCCTAAAGGTCCATTTATAGGAATAGATAATGTATTAGCAATAGTCTGAAAAAAATGTATTGAACTGTACTGAAAAAAATATTGTGTATTCATCATGCATTCAACAGCTGACACCCCATACATTCATACATATGTACATACATACATGCACACACACAAACATACAAATATACATACACATATATATATATATATATATATATATATATATATATATATATATATATATATATATATATACATACACACACATACACATATACCCACACATACATACCCACACATACATACATACATACATACATACATACATACATACATACATACATACATACATACATACATACATACATACATACATACATACATACATACACACACACACCTACCTACCTACCTACCTACCTACCTACCTACCTACCTACCTACCTACCTACCTACCTACATACATACATACATACATACATACATACATACATACATACATACATACATACATACATACATACATACATTGCCAGTTGTACTGTGTTACTGAAATAATACAAAAAATGATTCCAGCTGGCTGAGTTGAGTGTAATTTGGGGGTTGGTGTTGATAAATTTATATGTCAACCAAAATCAAAATCAATTAAAATTGTAACACATGATTAAACTTTCTGATAATAGTTCACTTAAAAATATTGTTGAGTCTGCATTTTAATAAAGTCAGTGCAACAAAATGTCTGCATTATATTCATCATAGAAAACATTGACATAAATAGTAATACGATTAAGAGAATTGAACCAAAGGATCAAATTAATTTTGCTCTTTTTTTTTAGATAATGTAGCTCTTAAACTATTTTTTTAAATATTAAAATATGGACATATAAAGAGGGGCAGATGGATGAAGTTATGTCAGATCATAAAGACTTGTGTCTGACTTTAAAGACTAATGTCCAACCAAAACAACTGGTGTCTGACCTTAAAGACTAAATTCCAACCAAAAAGACTGGTGTCTTACCCTAAAGACTAATGTCCAACCACAGAGACTGGTGTCTGACCTTAAAGACTAATGTCCAACCAAAACGACTGGTGTCTGACCTTAAAGATTAATGCCCAACCACAAAGACTGGTGCCTGACCTTAAAGACTAATGTCCAACCACAAAGACTGGTGTCTGACCTGAAAGACTAATGTCCAACCACAAAGACTGGTGTCTGACCTTAAAAACTAATGTCCAACAACAAAGACTGGTGTCTGACCTTAAAAACTAATGTCTAACCAAAAAGACTGGTGTCTGACCTTAAAGACTAATGTCCAACCACAAAGACTGGTGTCTGACCTTAAAGATTAATGTCCAACCACAAAGACTGGTGTCTGACCTTAAAGATTAATATCCAACCACAAAGACTGGTGTCTGACCTTAAATATTAATGTCCAACCACAAAGACTGGTGTCTGACCTTAAAGATTAATGTCCAACCACAAAAACTGGTCTCTGACCTTAAAGACTAATGTCCAACCACAAAGACTGGTGTCTGACCTTAAAGGTTAATGTCCAACCACAAAGACTGGTGTCTGACCTTAAAGATTAATGTCCAACCACAAAGACTTGTGTCTGACCTTAAAGATTAATGTCCAACCACAAAGACTGGTCTCTGACCTTAAAGACTAATGTCCAACCACAAAGACTGGTGTCTGACCTTAAAGACTAATGTCCAGCCACAAAGACTGGTCTCTGACCTTAAAGACTAATGTCTAACCAAAAAGACTGGTGTCTGACCTTAAAGACTAATGTCCAACCACAAAGACTGGTCTCTGACCTTAAAGACTAATGTCTAACCAAAAAGACTGGTGTCTGACCTTAAAGACTAATGTCCAACCACAAAGACTGGTGTCTGACCTTAAAGATTAATATCCAACCACAAAGACTGGTGTCTGACCTTAAATATTAATGTCCAACCACAAAGACTGGTGTCTGACCTTAAAGATTAATGTCCAACCACAAAAACTGGTCTCTGACCTTAAAGATTAATGTCCAACCACAAAGACTTGTGTCTGACCTTAAAGATTAATGTCCAACCACAAAGACTGGTCTCTGACCTTAAAGACTAATGTCCAACCACAAAGACTGGTCTCTGACCTTAAAGACTAATGTCCAACCACAAAGACTGGTCTCTGACCTTAAAGACTAATTACCAACCACAAAGACTGATGTTGACCTTAAAAATATGTTTGGTCAACCAGAAGTGCATGATGTACATTCAAGTTCATTTGTGTGCATTGCATATTAATAATAATATCAAACAAACATGTGGCTAACACAAAGGTGAGGTCACATTTCAGCAAAGACAGCTTCTGGCATTTTAACCAATCATAAAACAGCAAATTGTTAAGTCCTATAACAATGTATTGGCTGGTCAATATCTGTGTTGTTTATTTAAAGGAAGATCAAGGTCTGTGTTGTTTACTTAAAGACTGATCAAGGTCTATGTTTTTTTAAAGACTGATAAGGGTCTATGTTTATTTAAAGACTGATCAAGATCTGTGTTTTTTTAGAGATTGATCAAGGTCTATGTTTATTTAAAGACTGATCAAGGTCTATGTTTATTTAAAGGCTGATCAAGGTCTGTGTTTATTTAAAGACTGATCAAGGTCTATGTTGTTTATTTAAAGACTGATCAAGGTCTGTGTTTATTTAAAGACTGATCAAGATCTATGTTTATTTAAAGACTGATCAAGGTCTATGTTTATTTAAAGGCTGATCAAGGTCTGTGTTTATTTAAAGACTGATCAAGGTCTATGTTTTTCTAAAGACTTATCAAGGTCTGTGTTGTTTATTTAAAGACTGATCAAGGTCTATGTTTATTTAAAGACTGATCAAGGTCTATATTTATTTAAAGACTGATGAAGGTCTATGTTTTTTAAAGACTGATCATGATCTGTGTTGTTTATTTAAAGACTGATCAAGGTCTATGTTTATTTAAAGACTGATCAAGGTCTGTGATTATTTAAAGACTGATCAAGGTATATGTTGTTTATTTAAAGACTGATCTAGGTCTATGTTATTTATTTAAAGACTGATCAAGGTCTATGTTTATTTAAAAACTGATCTAGGTCTGTATTGTTTATTTAAAGACTGATGAAGGTCTTATGTTTATTTAAAGACTGATCATGGTCTGTGTTGTTTATTTAAAGACTGATCTAGGTCTATGTTGTTTATTTAAAGACTGATCAAGGTCTGTGATTATTTTAAGACTGATCAAGGTCTATGTTGTTTATTTAAAGACTGATCAAGGTCTGTGATTATTTAAAGACTGATCTAGGTCTATGTTGTTTATTTAAAGACTGATCAAGGTCTGTGATTATTTAAAGACTGATCAAGGTCTATATTGTTTATTTAAAGACTGATCTAGGTCTATGTTGTTTAGTTAAAGACTGATCAAGGTTTGTGTTTATTTAAAAACTGATCTAGGTCTGTATTGTTTATTTAAAGACTGATGAAGGTCTTATGTTTATTTAAAGACTGATCATGGTCTGTGTTGTTTATTTAAAGACTGATCAAGGTCTGTGTTGTTTATTTAAAGACTGATCATGGTCTGTGTTGTTTATTTAAAGACTGGTCATGGTCTGTGTTGTTTATTTAAAGACTGATCATGGTCTGTGTTGTTTATTTAAAGACTGATCAAGTTCTATGTTGTTTATTTAAAGACTGATGAAGGTCTATGTTTATTTTAAAACTGATCAATGTCTGTGTTGTTTATTTAAAGACTGATGAAGGTCTATGTTTATTTAAAGACTGATCATGGTCTGTGTTGTTTATTTAAAGACTGATCATGGTCTGTGTTGTTTATTTAAAGACTGATCATGGTCTGTGTTGTTTATTTAAAGACTGATCATGGTCTGTGTTGTTTATTTAAAGACTGATGAAGGTCTATGTTTATTTTAAAACTGATCAATGTCTATGTTGTTTATTTAAAGACTGATGAAGGTCTTATGTTTATTTAAAGACTGATCGAGGTCTGTGTTGTTTATTTAAAGACTGATCAATGTCTGTGTTTATTTAAAGACTGATCAGGGTCTGTGTTGTTTATTGAAAAACTGATCAAGGTCTATGTTAATATGAAGACTGAATAAGGTCTGTGTTGTTTATTTAAAGACTGATCAAGGTTTATGTTTATTTAAAGACTGATCAAGGTCTGTGTTTATTTAAAGGGGTCTGTGTTGTTTACTTAAAGACTGATCAAGGTCTATGTTTATTTATGACTGATCAAGGTCTATGTTTATTTAAAAACTGATCAAGGTCTATGTTTTTTTAAAGACTGATCAAGGTCTATGTTTTTTTAAAAGACTGATCAAGGTCTTTGTTTTTTTTAAAGACTGATCTAGGTCTATGTTGTTTACTTAAAGTGTGATCAAGATCTGTGTTGTTTACTTAAAGGCTGATCAAGGACTGTGTTCATTTAAAGTGGACAGTCCCTGCTTTGATAGCATATGATGGCCAATTGGACCTGTGTGATTCCCATTTCTTTTGCATAAACTGACCCCCATGGGGCAAACATTACCTCTATTTTACAGAGATGACCAGTTTATGAAGGTTTTATTGCACCGATTTTATTGAGTCTAAAATTTGTGACTGTGCAGTATGATGAGGAAACTAGTAGGAGAGGGGCTGGTTTTGGGAAGTTTGATGTGTTGGGATAGAGGCAGCCACATGGATGTAAGATGGTCCATGATGCTGTAGATCTACAGGCTAGACAGGGGAGGAAAGCATTCAGCTTGAGTTCTTGAGGCTTGCTAGCAATAATTCCAACATGCTAATTACTGCTTCAATAAACATAGGAAACAAGGGTAAAATTAAAGAGTGGTATATGGTGGTGTGGATCTCCATCTAAATGTAAATAAAGCAGTAAAGTTGGTACTTTTATTTTTCATATTTGTTTGGGTTTCCTTGAAGAATTTCTACTTAATAGCATTTTACACTTTAGGTTCTCTTGTATACTGCAATTCCTGTTCATTCATACTTTATGATCAGTTTTCATGACAAGGCATTATAACAAAAATGGTCATTAACAGCATTCAGTAACAATGAAGGCAATAAAGTTCATGGTAACAAGTCCTAGATGTATGTATTTCTGATTTGAAAATTGTAAGATTAATTTAAATACAGTATAAATAGTGAATACATGTAAAAACAGTTTATAACCTAAAATTACAATTATATACCTTTCTGATCCTACCAATATATTTTTTAGTGTTTGAAATTTTTGTACCCAAGATATGGAGTAGCTGATTAATACTGTTTTCCCTCAATACAGTAGAACTTTATCTGTCACTATTAACCATCAGTCTATGTTAACAATCATGGCACTGTACATGAGAATATTCCAAATAGGTACATATGTAGATATTATGATTTTTTTGATGACCAGATCTATTGTATAATATTTTTAATGTACTATTCTAATATCCATCTATTCTCATATGTCATGGAATTGGTCCATACCCTGATGGATATTTCCCTTGGGGAAGAATAAAGAACACTGCTTTGTGATGAAGTACACAATATTCCCTCATTATAACAATCAATGGGAACCATGAAGATGATATATTATTCCCTCATTATAACACTCATTGAGAGCCAGAAAGTAGACTGCCTTATAATTAAATGCATGATAGAGTAGTCATTATAATTGTCCATGGTAGTAATATAGCACATTGTCTTTTAATGGAGTATATATAATGAAGTACAGTATAATACTGTATAATGAAGTACATACTACAGTAAATGCAGTTCATTGAAACCACATAGTACACTTTCTTGTATTGAGACTGCCTTATAATGAAGAACATAATAAAGTACTCCCATATTATGTTATCCATAAAGGTTCTAGAGTATACTGTCTTTTAGTGAGATTTCCTTATAATGAAGAACATAATAAAGTACTCCCTTATTTTAATGTTGTCCATAAGAATCATAAAGTTTACCATCTTGTAGTGAGACTGCCATATAATGAAGTATAATATTTGTAATGACTGTATCTGCCTTGTAAAATGATCTGACTTATAATGAAGGCCTTATAGTGAGGGAATGCCAGTATTGTGAAGTAGCAGGAATTTCTTCCTGATGTAATATTGCTTATTGATCAGTATATGGCATAATTTTTGGATTAACCCCAGATTATATGGCATTTTTGGGATGAGTGACCCTAGAGTATATGGCATAATTTTTGGAATGACCCCAGAATATATGGCACATTATTGGATTAACCCCAGGGTACATGACATAATTTTAGGAGTCAAGATTCTATGAATTTGTTGTCTCTTTCAAGAATTGCATCACATATCTAGTAATCTCTTACACAATATCATTCACACAGCTTTCGATATAAAATTGCAAAACTTAAATTAGTTCTTTAGTAGGTCTTCATATTTAGATTATGTAATATCAACAGTGGATTATTATTAATTGTCTGCATTAAAAGATAGTGAAATGTTTTCTCCTCTCTTCTTGACATACATGTAGTCAGACATTATCAGACATCAGGATTGTTGTTAATTACATGTTTAGTCTGCACCTGAAATATACATGCATGATACATGTGAATTTCATTATGAGCTACATGGGGGCACCTGCCAAGTACCTCATTTATAAGATTGAATATCTTTTTCACCTTATCTCCCCCTCCCTGATGTAGATTTACTTCATTTACCAGCCACAGTCCCTTATGTACATGTCTATGGCAGCTGCAATAGACTTTGATGTATGTATGTATGTATGTATGTATGTATGTATGTATGTATGTATGTATGTATGTATGTATGTATGTATGTATGTATGTGTGTGTGTGTGTGTGTGTGTGTGTGTGTGTGTGTATGTATGTATGTATGTATGTATGTATGTATGTATGTATGTATGTATGTATGTATGTATGTATGTATGTATGTATGTATATTGTGTATTAGACATTTGCACAATGGCCTGGCCAACATAGGGGAATGTGATTAACACTTTTAAGTAAACAAGTAAATCAAAGTTAGACTCCAAATTTGCTGAAAATTCACACTTCAGAGTCAGTGGGCAGTTGGAGACTCTTCTCTAATAGTTTAGCAGTGATCAATGATATTCTTTAAAGTTTCTTTGATTGGACATTTACTGTGGAGTTCACAAAGAATGGATTATGGCATAGCATTTAAGCTACTAATTTAACAAAATCTATTGCATGAATTTTAATACCTAAGGAAACTATAAAAGATTTTGGTGTGTGCTTTAAAATGGCATAAACATTGCTATATATGTTTTTTCCTCTTCAAAAGCATGTTATGTGTGATTTACTACATAGGTTGATTTTCACATTAGTCCTGTTGATTACTGGAAGGCACAAAGTCTTGTGTTTATACAAGTGAAAATAGGTTGGATTGTAATTTCTTGACAGCATCACTATGACTTATGACTAATTAATTTTCCTCAGTTGAAGTATTGTCTGGAATTCACAAAGTTGACTTTCAGCAGATTTCAGCTGACTATATATGCTGACTTTTGCTCCTCTGGTGAGTCTGGAATAGTCCCCTAGTCCTATGGCAAAGTTACTGTTCTATTGATCCATCCATAGAGAGGCCACTATGGTACTTCTCTCTGATAGCAATGGTGTAGTGCAACAGTTCAATGGGTAAATGATTGTAAGCTTGGGCTTCATTGTCTTGAACAGAAGTTGTGTGTTTGCCTCTCTTGATGGTGGTGAACAGGACTGACCAATATAAAACTTACTGATTGGACAGCCAAATGGCTAGATAATATTTTGTTGAAATTGCTGTGAGTGGAAATACTAGCTGCTGTAACTCCATGTGATTAGGTACTTCTCATCTGAAATTGACTGATACATTGACCTGTGGAGAAACTTAGTTGTAGCTATCTGCCAATGTAAGTAGTTAAACACACAGCAGTGGGAAGTAACTAAAAGATAAGGTCTGACCAAGCTATGGAATACAGTATATTCATTCTGTGGAGAAGATAAAGGTGTATTTTTTACCATGAGTTTAACCAGGTGAGTTCATTATCTACACCATACTTTCACAACTGTTTTTAGATGAAAAAAGAAAGGAAGGAAATAACTTGTGGATCTTGAAAATGAAGCACATACATTTGAAGCAGACAGGAATATGGGTAGATATGTTGGTAGGGCTGTAGGTAAACCAAGTTTCATGTCTTGGAAATCATTTGTTATTATTTGACTTCTTTCTCCCATTTTTATGAGCATTTTTTATAAAGTAATGTGTGGACAAGTCAATAATCAGTTACAATTCTAGACAAGTCAAAAATCAGTTAAATGTTCTTGAATTCTTCAAATTTATAAAACTTGGCTACTGGATTGTTTTCTATTTTTACATTGATAGAAATGAATGAGCATTAGGATGTATACAATTATCCAAACTGACCAACACTAACATGACCAATTTGTGAAATCCAAACTGACCAACACTAACATGACCAATTTGTGAAATCCAAACTGACCAACACTAACATGACCAATTTGTGAAATCCAAACTGACCAACACTAACATGACCAATTTGTGAAATCCAAACTGACCAACACTAACATGACCAATTTGTGAAATCCAAACTGACCAACACTAACATGACCAATTTGTGAAAACCAAACTGACCAATAACTCGCATAGCATTGACCAATTTGTAAATACCAAACTGACCAACACTAAAATGGTATTTACCAAATTGTAAACCAAAACTGACCAACACTAAAGTATCACTTACCAGTTTGTGAACCCCAACTGACCAACACTAAAATTGCATTTACTAATTTGTGAACCCAGACTGACCAACACTAAAATAGCATTATCAATGCATGAAAAGCCCCAAAACTTGACATATATTATGTATCTTATGAACCAGACTGAATTAAGGTGATAGTGAATTAGGTACCAGCTCCTATAAATTTGTTTGTATATTTGTATGCATGTCCAGTCATGTATTTAATAGTGATGGTGGCTTTAGGGGATAAATTATGTATGTGTTTAGAGCTAGATTAGTATCATTTGAGTGTAGGACTGTGTCTGACAGTCACATATAATGAATGGACCAGGTGAAGAGGAATCCAAGACAATTAGATCAAGTTGAACTCTTGGTCAGCATTCTTAACCCAGAGGGCAGTATTATTTTTATGCTCCCACAGTTGTAATAGAATCATATATTGCTTTGTTGCTGCCTTCTTTTTGTCTGAAAGTAACAATATGTATATTATTGAAATTCCATACATTTTTCATTATAGGTTTGTTTATATTTTTATTTTCAACTAAGTCAGAATTTATGGGTGTTGTTCTTTTATGGGACCTCCTGTCTGCATCAAGTTTCCACAAGTTTGTAGGGTTAACTTTTAAACTTGGACAAGAATTGTCCTGATATTAGCTGTGCAAGGTGAGAGGTCAACAAGGGCCATGAGAGTGACATCAAGCCTACTTTGGTCTCTGCTTAATTTTCTGTAAAATTTACTGCACAAATCAATTGAGTTGCTCTGCCATGATCCCCAGTATCATCATTTTGCAAATTTTATTTAATTATTAACTTATTTGACTCCAACCCAAAAAAAGATTGTTTCAGGTTTCCCTGAAAGGCCTCTGGACCCAGAAGGATCTGACTGATGATGTGTAGCAACACTGAAAATATACATGTTTCTAAAGACCTCTCTGTAATTTACTGACATGTTATGTGTCCTAAATACTCCTACACCACTAACTCCCTTGGATATAAAATAAGGATTTAGACATCCCTTGGGTATAAAATAAAGATTTAGACATCCCTTGGGTATAAAATAAGGATTTAGACATCCCTTGGGTATAAAATAAGGATTTAGACATCCCTTGGGTATAAAATAAAGATTTAGACATCCCTTGGGTATAAAAAAGGATTTAGACATCCCTTGGGTATAAAAAAGGATTTAGACATCCCTTGGGTATAAAATAAGGATTTAGACATCCCTTGGGTATAAAATAAAGATTTAGACATGATTGAGATCAATATTTATAGACACCATATTCAGTGTAATACCATCACTTCTAAAATCACTACATGTACATGGAAAACAGGTCAGATTAAGGTATAGACACCATATTCAGTGTAATACCATCACTTCTAAAATCACTACATGTACATGGAAAACAGGTCAGATTAAGGTATAGACACCATATTCAGTGTAATACCATCACTTCTAAAATCACTACATGTACATGGAAAACAGGTCAGATTAAGGTATAGACACCATATTCAGTGTAATACCATCACTTCTAAAATCATTACATGGAAAACATATCAGATTAAGGTATAGACACCATATTCAGTGTAATACCATCACTTCTAAAATCACTACATGTACATGGAAAACAGGTCAGATTAAGGTATAGACACCATATTCAGTGTAATACCATCACTTCTAAAATCACTACATGTACATGGAAAACAGGTCAGATTAAGGTATAGACACCATATTCAGTGTAATACCATCACTTCTAAAATCATTACATGGAAAACATATCAGATTAACGTATAGACACCATATTTAGTGTAATACCATCACTTCTAAAATCACTACAAGTACATGGAAAACAGGTCAGATTAAGGTATAGACAACATATTCAGTGTAATACCATCACTTTTAAAATCATTACATTGAAAACATATCAGATTAAGGTATAGACACCATATTTAGTGTAGAACCATCACTTCTAAAATCATTACCTGGAAAACATATCAGATTAAGGTATAGACACCATAGTGTAATACTATCACTTCTAACATTATTACATGGAAAACATGTCAGATTAAGGTATAGACACCATATTCAGTGTTAAAAATCACTTCTAAAATCATCAGATGGAAAACATGTCAGATCAAGGTATAGACACCATAGTGTAATGCCATCACTTCTAACATTATTACATGGAAAACATGTCAGATCAAGGTATAGACACCATAGTGTAATACCATCACTTCTAACATTATTACATGGAAAACATGTCAGATTAAGGTATATACACCATATTCAGTGTAATACAATCACTTCTAAAATCATCACATGGAAAACATGTCAGATCAAGGTATAGACACCATAGTGTAATACCATCACTTCTAACATTATTACATGGAAAACATGTCAGATCAAGGTATAGACACCATAGTGTAATACCATCACTTCTAACATTATTACATGGAAAACATGTCAGATTAAGGTATATACACCATATTCAGTGTAATACAATCACTTCTAAAATCATCAGATGGAAAACATGTCAGATCAAGGTATAGACACCATATTCAGTGTTAAAAATCACTTCTAAAATCATCACATGGAAAACAGGTCAGATCAAGGTATAGACACCATATTCAGTGTTAAAAATCACTTCTAAAATCATTACATGGAAAACATGCCAGATTACAGATAAGTCTTAAGCTGACAGTGTCAAAACTGCTGTACATACTAGAAGAGTTAGCTGACTTTTCTGTCTCAGTCTCTCAGCTAAATACATCTAAACTCCATTTTTGACATCTATTTAACTCTCAGAGTTGAAGTCCAAGCAGTCATAAGGCATGCTTACAGGAATATTATGTTTTAGGTGAGTTTTAATCAATGTATAATGCTCCTGCATTGCATGTCTTTGTCAAGAATCAGGACACATCTGCTAAAAATAAAAAATGTTACGTTGATCAAAGAGATGATCAGTAGGTAATGTGTTGATTTCTTAATTCAGCAGGAAATGAATAATGTA
The DNA here is from genome assembly GCA_016746295.1 of Potamilus streckersoni. Taxonomy (NCBI): domain Eukaryota; kingdom Metazoa; phylum Mollusca; class Bivalvia; order Unionida; family Unionidae; genus Potamilus; species Potamilus streckersoni. The sequence continues at coordinate 1,908,070 of JAEAOA010000564.1, forward strand.
GTTGTACCTTTAATCCTTGAAAAACTTTATAATGAAAGCCTTTGAATACAGTTTGTGCTTATTAATGATTCTTTGTCTAATTAACCAAAGTTTCATATGTTTCATATATATATATATATATATATATATATATATATATATATATATATATATATATATATATATATATATATATATATATATATATATATATAATTCTTTGTAATAAAAATCCTATATACCTGGATTTCTTTAATAGGAATATGGAATGAATTTGCACATATATGAGAATTAATCACTAGGTCTTTAGTGAGTGTCTGTTACATGATTTTATATAACACTGATTCAGTGCCATCATTTTTGTGATGCATGCTTAGTCATGACAGGATATGGGCTGGTGTATGCAGGGAGGCGATGAGTGCCATTTACTTTCCTGAGTTGGAAACTCCATAGAGTATGAATTATAGTTCCCTAACCTGTATGATAGTATTATTTGTATTAAATTATATATATATATATATATATATATATATATATATATATATATATATATATATATATATATATATATATATATATATATATATATATATATATATATATATATAATGTATGATCTGCCCATGGACATACACTGTACTGTTGTCATATAATTATTATCTGGCACAATGACATGCTGTATTTTGCACATGGATATACTTTTTTCATATATACATGTGTGTGTGTGTTGAAATCACACATGGGTACACACATCATCTGAATATCTATTTTACGGGGATTTTTTCCCAAGCATTTTATCTTTATTTGGGGCATGGGTTCCTGACAAAGATAAGGTGCATTTTTTAATCCCAATATTAACCCTGTTTGTGAACCATGGTATGTCCTTGGACAAAGAATATGACTTGCATTGACACTAAATAACCTATTTGTGTTGATGTGCTGTATATTGCCAAACCATATCACAGACATTTAGTTTTAGGCCATATTTTGTTATATTTGTATTTTATTTACAACTGAAATTTTTTATGTGTCCATGAAACACACATCACATTATTGGCTGTTATTTTTAAGGTGCATTTTTTAATCCCAATATTAACCCTGTTTGTGAACCATGGTATGTCCTTGGACAAAGAATATGACTTGCATTGACACTAAATAACCTATTTGTGTTGATGTGCTGTATATTGCCAAACCATATCACAGACATTTAGTTTTAGGCCATATTTTGTTATATTTGTATTTTATTTACAACTGAAATTTTTTATGTGTCCATGAAACACGATCACATTATTGGCTGTTATTTTCAGTAATTGGTTGTAAGTTACCATTCATCAGACAGTTATGATTGGTTTAAAGTTACCATTCATCAGACAGATATGATTGGTTGTAAGTTACCATTCCTCAGACTGTTATGATGTAACCTAATTTCAGCACAGTTGTAATAGTTTGTAACAATGTCAGGAGGGAGTCAAAACAAGAGGAAATACATTATAATAAACATTGACCCAGAGAGCATTGATGGAGTCATGCCAGCACATTATAATAAACATTCACCCAGATAGTATTAATGTATAGCAATGCCAGCACATTATAATAAACATTGACCAAGATAGTATTAATGTATAGCAATGCCAGCACATTATCATAAACATTGACCCAGATAGTATCAATGGAGAGCAATGCCAGCACATTATAATAAACATTGACCCAGATAGTATTAATGGAGTGCAATGCCAGCACATTATAATAAACATTGAGCCAGATAGTATTTATGGAGAGCAATTCCAACACATTATAATAAACATTGACCCATATGGTATCAATGGAGAGCAATGCCAGCACATTATCATAAACATTGACCCAGATAGTATCAATGGAGAGCAATGCCAGCACATTATAATAAATATTCACCCAGATAGTATCAATGGAGTGCAATGCCAGCACATTATAATAGACATTGACCCAGATAGTATTAATGGAGAGCAATGCCAGCACATTATAATAAACATTGACCCAGATAGTATTGATGGAGAGCAATGCCAGCACATTATAAAAAACATGGACCCAGATAGTATCAATGGATAGCAATGCCAGCACATTATAATAAACATTGACCCAGATAGTATTAATGGAGAGCAATCCCAGCACATTATAATAAACATTGATCCAGATAGTATTAATGGAGAGCAATGCCAACACATTATAATAAACATTGACCCATATAGTATTAATGGAGAGCAATTCCAACACATAATAAACATTGACCCAGATAGTATTGATGGAGTCATGCCAGCACATTATAATAAACATTGACCCAGATAGTATTAATGGAGAGCAATGCCAGCACATTATAATAAACATTGACCAAGATAGGATTAATGGAGAGCAATGCCAACACATTATAATAAACATTGACCCAGATAGTATTGATGGAGTCATGCCAGCACATTTTAATAAACATTGACCCAGATAGTATTGATGGAGAGCAATGCCAGCACATTATAATAAACATTGACCCAGATAGTATCAATGGAGAGCAATGCCGGTACATTATAATAAATATTCACATAGATAGTATTAATGGACAGCAATGCCAACACATTTTTAAAAAAAAAAACATTGACCCAGATAGTATCAATGGCTAGCAATGCCAACACATTATAATAAACATTGACCCAGATGGTATCAATGGAGAGCAATGCCAGCACATTATAATAAACATTGACCCATATAGTATCAATGGAGAGCAATGCCAGCACATTACAATAAACATTGACCCAGAGAGTATTAATGGAGAGCAATGCCAGCACATTACAATAAACATTGACCCAGAGAGTATTAATGGAGAGCAATGCCAGCACATTATAATAAACATTGACCCAGATAGTATTAATGGAGAGCAATGCCAGCACATTATAATAAACATTGACCCAGATAGTATTAATGGAGAGCAATGCCAGCACCTTTGTGTAAGGTGAACTTGGAAGCTTGCATACCTGCCTCCTTTGAAATCAATGTCTGCCTTTTGAATATATCTTATATAAGAAATGATGGCATAGATTTTTTTAATTAAAAAATTGGAATGATTTTTCATTAGCTCTTGTTTCTGAAGTAGCATTGCTGGAGTTATAAAATGCATAATTATAATTGTATGTAAAAAGCTGGTCTTTATATTTGCTCTGCCATGACAGTGAAAGTGTCAAGTTTTTGTCTTCTTTCTGCCACTTTTTTTTAGCTACTTTTTGATCATGTCCAGCACTGTAGTGTGTTATTTATAGCTATGACATTAAAACCTTATTATACCAGACCCCATTTATCTGAAGCCTTATTATACCAGACACCATTTATCTGTATCTTTGGATCTGAATGACAATTATTGCAAACAGATTTTCTCCATTCTACTTTGAAGTGATTCATTAAACTATTTTTTCTTCACTTCAAACAAATATTTGGTAAAAGAAGCCAACAGGTATAAAGGGTTGTCTTGTACATAGAAGGTTAACCCAAAAGATAAGACTCTTTCATCAAAGGAGTTACATCTGAGTTGAACAAAAAAAAACTATTGAGTTTTTCTTGTTTCATTTTTATGGATTTGTCAATTTACTTGGTCATCTTTATGATTCTAATTTTGATTCTTGGATACGCCATGCACAAGCTTTCATGTTTTCCTAATATTTTTGATCATCATACATAAACCTTTTTGTTTGTCCAATATTTTATTTTGTCCAATATTTTAGACTGTAGTACACAGACCTTTTCTGTCCAATATTTTAGGCACCTGTACACAAACCTTTTGTGTCCAATATTTTAGATCACTTTTCATTACTATCTATTTCTGTAGTTATACTTTTGGTTTTGCTTGCTTTGGTGCTTTATGCCACAGCAACACAGGTAGGTTAGTTAGTGCTGAGACACAATTGGAGTAATGTCCCTGGCCCGAAGACACACAACAGTAGCTGATGCAGGCTGGTCATACTCTTTTATATCATTAAGCAATGTATAATGTTTTGATATAAGACAAAAAAAACCAAACACAAGTGTCAAATATATAAACGGATAACACATAAGTAAGATACATAAATAGATAACAGTAAGATACATAAATAGATAACAGTAAGATACATAAATAGATAATACTAGTGTAAGATACATAGATGGTGCATCATTAAGATATATAAATATAAAACACTTCTGTCATACACATAAATAGATAACACTTTGGTAAAATACATAAAATATACACAGATGCATCTGTAAGATGTATAAATAGATTATACCTGTGTAAGATACTTAGATAACACATTAGTAAGATACATAGATAGCACATGTGTAAAACATAATTAAAGACAACACACCAGTTAGATACATAAGTAGATAACACATCTGTAAGACATTAGTATAGATAACACATCTATAAGACATTATAGATAACACATCAGTAAGATACATAAATAGGTAACAGATCTGCAAAACATAATTATGCACAACACATTTGTAAGACATGAATATAGATAAGACAACACATCAGTAAGATACATAAACAGATAACACATCTGTAAGACATAATTATAGAAAAACACTCCTTAAGACATGATTATAATTAACACATCAGTAAGATACATAAATAGATAACACATCTGTAAGACATAATTGTAGATAACACATCTGTTAGATATGATTATAGTTAACACATAAAAGATACATAAGTAAACACATCTGTAAGACAATTGTAGATAACAGATCTGTAAGATATGATTATAGTTAACACATCAAAGATACATAAATAGATAATACATCTGTAAGACAATTGTAGATAACACATCTGTAAGATATGATTATAGTTGACACATTAGTAAGATACATAAACAGATAACACATCTGTAAGACATAAGTATAGATAAGACAGCACATCAGTAAGATACAAAAAAAAGATAACACATCTGTAAGACATAAGTATAACTAAGACAGCACATCAGTAAGATACAAAAAAGATAACACATCTGTAAGACATAAGTATAGATAAGATAGCACATCAGTAAGATACAAAAAAAGATAACACATCTGTAAGACATAATTATAGATAAGACAATACATCAGTAAGATACATAAACAGATAACACAACTGTAAGACATAAGTATAGATAAGACAATACATCAGTAAGATACAAAAAAAGATAACACATCTGTAAGACATAAGTATAGATAAGACAACACATCAGTAAGATACATAAACAGATAACACAACTGTAAGACATAAGTATAACTAAGACAGCACATCAGTAAGATACAAAAAAAGATAACACATCTGTAAGACATAAGTATAGATAAGACAACACATCAGTAAGATACATAAACAGATAACACAACTGTAAGACATAAGTATAACTAAGACAGCACATCAGTAAGATACAAAAAAAGATAACACATCTGTAAGACATAAGTATAGATAAGACAATACATCAGTAAGATACATAACATTTTAATCTAACATTATCAGACTGTTCTTATTATCATCTATGCTGTATCTACTCACTTGTAAGTCTACTCCAACTACAAACAACATAGACTCTGATCTGCTATTATATAATGTACCAGTGTCTTTGTTTTACTTATAACAAACTGTATAGACTCAGAGATGCTGGCATGTTATACAATGGCAGATTTGGGTCTTTACACTTAAATCCAGCCTATACATTTCTGTATGCACTAAATGTCTCCTCTGAGAGTGGGAAAAGCAGGACAACACCGTAGACCCTAGGAAAATGGCAAATGCCCTATTTATTTGATTCTGATGGCATGAGACACAATAGGCTACAGTTTCTTTATGAAATATACATCATGGCATTTGTGCAGATCTGTAAATGTTTTCTTGTAAATTCATAAAAAGGAAGAATCACATTTTAAAGAAACAGGAACACCCTGAATATTTGTTGTTCAGGCATGTTTCCAAATTTTATTATATTAATTGGAATAAATGCTTATGGTTTATAACTAAAATGGATTCAACTAGATCTGATAAGAGTATGACACAATGGGGACACTTCATTTTTTGCCAGGTTTATATATATATATATATATATATATATATATATATATATATATATATATATATATAAAAGAAAATACATCAGATGTGTTATCTGTTATATGTGTAACATGCCAGCATCTCTGAGTCGATACAGTTTATATATATATATATATATATATATATATATATATATATATATATATATATATATATATATATTAGAAATTATATATATATATATATATATATTTGCTTTGAACACATCTTAATTTAAAGAGGAATTAATAGGCTTAATGACAAGGTTTATAAAGCAAAATGTCAGACTGCTAATAAATGAATTTGGATGTGTAAACAAAATAAACACAAATATATTCCTATACAAAATCATTATTTTTTGGAATTAGAAATTTATACTTCCAACATGGAATTTATGAGATGCAATATAATCATAAAAAAATGCATATTGAAAGAACAAAATTGGAGATGTTATCCGATTTTTGTCTCAGAAGTATTCATTTAAAATTATTGCTCCAAAACATATAAAAATTTGTCCAAGCACATGTGGACACATTTACAGGCCAGTAATGGACTGTACATTTTTAAATTCTTTATTCTTGCTTATTGATCTAGCAAATCGTACTTGCAGCCTCTGCTTTTCACTCATAGCTTCCATCACTAGGCCATCTGACAGCTATTGTTATTAGTATTTTAGAGGAACTGTATGCTGGGTGGAGATAAAAATGGGAGACAGAAATTTTCAGCAATTCATTTTTGCTGATTTATTAGTGATGTTTAAATAGAAAGGGCTTGATTTATGAAAAAATTGTAGTGGAAGCCAACGAATAATGTATGTAATTTATACTGCATGATGAAATGACATAAATCAGAACTTTTATTGATGGAGAACAAGACTTGGAACTCATGTACTTTTCAATTGCACTAGTACCTCTTTTGCTTGAAAGAGAATTCCAAAGGTAACAAAAAAGCACACAGTGTCACAAAGATTTATGTAAGACTCGATGCAAGCTAAAAAAGCCATATTTACAGTGAAAAACATCATAGTGGATGCCTTCATGTAATGAACACTTGAACTTTAAGGGCAATGTGAAGACCCTTTTCATAATTTCATTTCAATGAGTCCCTTTTCTTAATTTCATGTCAATGAATCCCTTTTCTTAATTTGCTTTTAGTGAATCATTTCTTTATTTCTTGTCAATGAGTCACTCTTTTTATTTCATGTCAGTGAGTCCCTCTTTATTTCATGTCAGTGAGTCCCTTTTCTTTTTGTGCTTTCAGTGATTCCCATTTCTTTATTTGTTGCCAATGTGTCCCTTTTTTAATTTCACATCAATGAGTCCCATTTCTTTCTTTCCTATCAATGAAATCATTTTCTCAACTTGATTGCAGTGTCCCTTTTCTTAATTTGATGTTAATACATGCCATGTGACCACTGTCAATTCTGTAAGCAATACTGTCCTCATTTGACAAGTTAAAATCCATGTTTTATTTTTCATGGTGCTATTCATGCTATATCCTGCTCTTTTTTGGAAAAAAAGAAACAACTAATGAGATTATGTAATTCTGCCTATTTGTATTTCCATCCATCCCTCCTTCAATCCATTCATCCATCCATCCATCCATCCACCAGTAATGTATGCCATTGAAAATACAAACATGTAGATGTGAACAAATGTTTTATTACTTTCAAATGAAGCCTGTCATTGGGGATGGGATATATGAAGACTGTAGGTTAGGCCAGTGGGGATGGACTATATGAAGACTGTGAGTGATGTCAGTGGGGATGGGGTATATGAAGCCTGTCATTGAGTCCAGTATATGAAGACTGTGAGTGAGGCCAGTGGGGATGGAGTATATGAAGACTGTGAGTGAGGCCAGTGGGGATTATTTGAAGCCTGTGAGTCCAGTGGGGATGGAGTATATGAAGCCAGTGAGTGAGTCCAGTGGGGATGGGGTATATGAAGCCTGTGAGTGAGTCCAGTGGGGATGGAGTATATGAAGATTGTGAGTGAGGCCAGTGGGGATGGGGTATATGAAGCCTGTGAGTGAGTCCAGTGGGGATGGAGTATATCAAGACTGTGAGTGAGTCCAGTGGGGATGGAGTATATCAAGACTGTGAGAGAGGCCAGTGGGGATGGAGTATATGAAGACTGTGAGTGAGTCCAGTGGGGATGGAGTATATCAAGACTGTGAGAGAGGCCAGTGGGGATGGAGTATATGAAGATTGTGAGTGAGGCCAGTGGGGATGGGGTATATGAAGCCTGTCAGTGAGTCCAGTGGGGATGGAGTATATGAAGCCTGTGAGTGAGGCCAGTGGGGATGGGGTATATGAAGCCTGTGAGTGAGTCCACTGGGGATGGAGTATATGAAGACTGTGAGTGAGTCCAGTGGGGATGGGGTATATGAAGACTGAGTGAGGCCAGTGGGTATGAAGTATATGAAGCCTGTGAGTGAGGCCAGTGGGGATGGAGTATATGAAGATTGTGAGTGAGGCCAGTGGGGATGGGGTATATGAAGCCTGTCAGTGAGTCCAGTGGGGATGGAGTATATGAAGCCTGTGAGTGAGGCCAGTGGGGATGGGGTATATGAAGCCTGTGAGTGAGTCCACTGGGGATGGAGTATATGAAGACTGTGAGTGAGTCCAGTGGGGATGGGGTATATGAAGACTGAGTGAGGCCAGTGGGTATGAAGTATATGAAGCCTGTGAGTGAGGCCAGTGGGGATGGGGTATATGAAGACTGTGAGTCCAGTGGGGATGGAGTATATGAAGACTATATGAGATGAGTGGAATTTTTGCACTCTGTATCAGGATGGTTTGTGTCTTAAAACACTACTCAGTGATAGGAAAAGCGGTCATTTTCATTATTTTACATTTTAAAATCTTTGACTACTTTCATTCATTATTAAAACAAAGGTAAATTGAAAACAATTACAATCAAGTAAATTGAACACACAATTACAGTATCATAAATGGAACACAATTCATGTGTATGAACACACAATTATAATCATGTAATTTGAACACACAATTTCAATAGCATAAATGGAACACAATTCATGTGTATGAACACACAATTATAATCATGTAATTTGAACACACAATTTCAATAGCATAAATGGAACACAATTCATGTGTATGAACACACAATTATAATCATGTTATTTGAACACAATTTCAATAGCATAAATGGAACACAATTCATGTGTATGAACACACAATTATAATCATGTAATTTGAACACACAATTTCAATAGCATAAATAGAACACAATTCATGTGTATGAACACACAATTATAATCATGTGATTTGAACACACAATTGCAATAGCATAAATAGAACACAATTCATGTGTATGAACACACAATTATAATCATGTGATTTGAACACACAATTACAGTATCATAAATGGAACACAATTCATGTGTATGAACACACAATTATAATCATGTAATTTGAACACACAGTTAACAATAATGTAAAAAGAACACAAAAATTACAATCTAGTATACATCAAGTCCAGATATGTTATCAGTATAAATTCCAGAAAAATTTTCATCAAGGCCATGTATTGAAAAAATTCAACTTAAAAGTTAAACAATTATGCCAGTCTATAAGATTACTTAAAATGGATTTTAAATTGCAGAAATGTTCTTACTTGTGTTGACCCTGTGTATGGTAAATTACTTGATCAAACTTTATATTACCCTTGATATGGCTGGTTTGGGATAGATTTCAAGCTTTAGACTTGAAAGATTTCAAACTGTTTTAATTAAATCAAAATTAATTGGCCTTGATTGAAACTTAGTACATCCAGAAGCCATTGATGTTTGCATAGGAGTTGAATCTGGTTGCAAAATGCATAGACCAAACTCTGCCATCATGTAATTCACTGGCTAACCTTTGTCTTTGTGTTAAGACTAATCAGTTGAACACACAACATAAACCATGATCTGCTGGCACATTATTTGACTGCAGATCTCAGTCTGTCTTATTTGTAATTGGACTTATAGGTGAATATAGATGGTTGTACTGGTATTTTTTTACCTTCTGATTTAGAGAGGCTAGATACCACCCTTCCTGTTGATTTCATTGTTTCTGAAATAGCTCCTGTGTTACAAAAGATTAATACATAATTATGGAGTGGTGATATTTGCTTCTAGTAGCATTTGTTATGGACTTGTTGTGTATATTCTAGAGTTGTATATAGCATTCTCCTATGTCTGTGCTATCCCAGGGAATTGGATGAGCCTTTATGTTGAGAAGTGTTGGAGCATCTGCAGACTGCATTTTAACAGCTGGCAGGGCAATAAAAGTGAGGAGCTAAATATAATGGCCCCAATGAAAGAGTTCTGCCTGCATAGGCCACTTATGGGGCAAGGGAAATCCTTGATGCACAAGTCTTTTAGACTGTTGATGATAGAGGTTGTGTATAGTGTTACTACATGGGATTTATTCCCCCATAATAGAGCATTCAAGGGGGGATGGAAGTAGAAGTGGAAGGGACAGGAATTTGAGGGAATGAGGACCATATAGATTAATATTGTCAGTATTAAATGGACACCATAGGACAAGGCCAGAGAAGGTTAAACATAACTTTTTTTATCTGTATTTTAAACAAATGTTGATTTTTTTTTTGTAAAGCTATAGTGTTAGAATTTGTCTGACTTATTTTATACTATTTTTTTGGTTCAATTGGTCACAGAATATTAGAGCTTAAAAGATGGTCTGTTGTCCTTTGTCCATAACCAGTCGTTTGCACAAGTTTATTATTGCTACTCCACCCGACATTGTCATGAGCTTTATACAAATTCATTCCATGGCCTTGTTGGTCCTAAATGAAAACAGTGATGGCCACCATGAGAGCAACATGGATTTTTCAGATGATGCAAAATTAAAATGGTGTTGATCTAGTATGACCACCATAGCAGACATCTTAAAATTCTTGCTGTTGCTAATCATTCAGAATGGATAGACACATCAACATAGACTTAAGATGTATACTTGGTTCTAAATGAAAATAATGCTGATTTTATGTCCAATATGACCATCTTCATAAATATAATGTTATTGCAAATCTGCTTAAACAGAAAAAAATGGAACTGATCTAAAAAAAAATCCAATATGGTCATCCTGAAAATCTTGTTACTGTTATACATTCTTAATATTGTTATCTCTGTTCCTCACCAAATGGATGGCAGTATCAGTGTTCACCAATCGACTTTATGATACCTAGTTGGTCATACCACTCTGGTGGCCTTATGGTTAGAGCATCCAACCTCAAATGCGGGAGGTCATGGGTTTGATCACTGGTCGAGTCATACCAAAGACTTACAAAAATGGTACTAACAGCTGCCTTGCTTAAGGCTCAGAATTAAGAGGTTAGTGGTAGGACTGGTCAACCTGGTATCAGGAAAATGTGACTGGGTGGGACATCATACTACATGTCAGTGGCATGATACCCCAGTGCTAGACATCACTATGAATTGCCACACTGCAGACATCATAGCAATATGACTGAAAAATTGGTATAGCTACATTAAAAATCATTATCACATCACATGACCTAGTTGATCCTAATAGAAGATGATGCTAATTATACTTTCAATATGGCTGCATTGATGACTGTCTTAAAAATCTTGTCATGCCTTTCCAAGAATGAATGATAACGATAATGGAGTTTTCACAAAGTCCTTAATGAAACTGGTGCCAGGTGTACATCAGAAATTTTTGCCATCACAACTGTCATAACTGTTTTGTTGTCATTAATTCCCTAAATGGATTTATGAAATGTGCATTTTCACCAGAAATAAAACTTATGATGATATCTACTTTGTTGTAATTAAAATCGGTGCCAATTAGAGATCTGGTATATATACCATAGCAGTTACTTTGAAAATATTGTTATCACTGAAGAATATCAGAAATGGTTTCAACACTTAACTCTCAACAGATAAAAAGAAGAAATGGTCTTATATTGAATTCCTTGAAATTCTTTTCCACAGTTGAGTGTTGGTCCGTTGGAGGGTGTTTTGATTTGTACTGAAGTTGGGTTTGGGAAGTGGTTTTGATATGGAATAGGTCTTCCTCCCTGTAGATTCCAAAAATGAGTTTTACATTATATTTGCATCCAGACTTCCTGTAATATACATGTATACAAACACAAATTCACAAGCATATATTTATTAGATGGGCAATTTTCATCTCTAGACTGAACACAGGAGGTAACTGAGCAGTATTTTTTCTATATAACTTCATCAGTGGGCATATGTCCTAAAAAATGCATATTATAACATTATGATGTCACCATACTTTTTACATTTAGCCATAATCCAACTCATCCAATTTTTTGGCAGGAAATAAACAATATTACAAATGAAGCTGATTAAATTAGAAAAAAATTTAATAGTTGTAAACTTGTCCTGTAACTTGTCCTAAAAGTAATGTAATTAGATCAGTAACTAATGCTAATTGTAAACCCACATGCCAATACAACTTGTCCAGTCAGAATTGCGAAGTTTAATTCCACAATTCAATACAACTTGTCCATTGACTGTTTAATAGCAGCAATGGACTTGTTATGTTAAAGGCAAATCATCATCTGCCACATGCAACTTATCTCCCACCCCCAATAACAGACAGTACTTGTATAATATAAATGTGTAATGTGATAGTACTATTAGTCACCTTGAAGCTTAATTTTTTTCTTTTCAAAATATTATTATATTAAGAAAATAAATTAATTGCAAAGGATACTACAAATGTCATGATGTTACAAAATATAATTTGCAACTTGTTATTATACAGATTTGACTGGTATTTCTTGATTGCCTGCCCCCTCTACTTCTCGTTCTCAACACACATCTAATTTTCAGTGATTTATGCTTTTCATTGGTTTTCATTATACTTCATGTTGTTCAGTGTAATTTCTTTTTATACTTTCAACACATTATCACAGATCTTAGAGGATTCATAATTGTAAAATATATTCTTCATATTAATTCCCCCAATCTGTTTTGCATGCAGAATTTTAACAGTATATGGTAGTAACATTACTATTAGATATGACTATTGCTCCGTGTGCTTTACTCCTGTGTATAACAGGACTTAAGTAACATCAAGTAAAAAATGCATCAGATGTATCTAAGAGATGGCTCCATTTGTCACCCACCACCCTGCCAACTATGGTGTGTCAAGAAAGATGGTTTCATGAAAGAGGTTACAATCCTGTGTGGCAAAATTGATCAGTGAATGAAGAAGCTCGGAACGGCATGTTTGTTTTGTTAGTTTTGTTTCACTCCACCAAAACACCGACTGTTGGTGGTTTGACCCCACCAAAACGCTGACTGTTGGTGTTTTAACTCATTCTACCCCACCAAAACACTGATTGATGGTAGTTTCACTCCACAAAAACATTGACTATTGGTGTTTTCACTCTGCCAAAACACCAACAGTTGGTGGTGGTTTCATTCCACCAAAACACTGACTGATGGTGGATTCACTACATCAAAACACAAACTGATGGTGAAGTTTTGGGCTGTTTTAATTAACTGAATATTGAAAGATTGAAAATGTTCGTTAAAGAGAACCTGCCTGAAGAAAATACAATAAGAATTTCTTTCCATTTTCGAAAACATTGTATTTGTGGATGGAGGTAAGATTTTATATGTATTATAAAATATTCATTAGTGGTATTAGATTTATAAAATTATTTCAAAATTATAATTTTCTTTGCAGTGATATAATTTCATTTTGAAGTTTGTCGCGTGGGATTTAAAGATTTTGTTACATTGGTAATTACTGGACAAATGTTAATTTTTTTTACACCTGGTAATTACTGGATGACCTTTAAACTTTTGTTACACTTTGCAATTTCTGGGAGAACTTTAACACTTGATAGGCAAATGATGTAATAGGTGTGAGCCAATGTATAAAAAGTTTGGCAAACACCTTATATGCACCCTGATTTATGACAAATTATTGCATGTACTAAGAGATACCATCTTTTGATGTAGGAGTTTTCTCCATTTTATCAACCACTACTCTTGCTGGGCAATTAAAAATACTACCCAGTCAGAAAGTCAGTGGCTTGTCCTGGTACTCAACAGTATCCATTGTACTTAAAAATACTACCCAGTCAGAAAGTCAGTGGCTTGTCCTGGTACTCAACAGTATCCATTGTACTTAAAAATACTACCCAGTCAGAAAGTCAGTGGCTTGTCCTGGTACTCAACAGTATCCATTGTACCATGCTGCTGAAACTGATTAGCTTTGCAATGAAATCTGACATCTCTAGCTTGGGACTGAAAGACAAGTACAGAATCCTGTATCACTATCTGGTTATACTTATACTGGTGTGGATGTAAGAGTTATGGGAAACATTTGTCTTGTCACACCTTGTTATTTTAGTCCCTGCTTGATACATTGGCTTGGGATTCTTGGGGCAGAACCTCACATTTTGTGCCTTTAACTTGAAATACTAAGATTTGTCAAAACTGATTAATCATGTCATTAACATCTTGTCAAACATGCCTTGATAAAAAGACAAATTAGAAATGTTGCAAATGATTGTTTACTCATCAAGAGTACTTTATGAAAAGCTTCTGTGACCTGTTTTAGAAACTAAATTTTTTTGATCAGCTAAATAAACTAAAATCTTTAAGTGATTGTGATTTATTTATATATCCCCAATTTTGGATACACCTTGAAATTTTAAGTGTTTTTAAACTGACATGCATTTGCAAGATGGTCAGTGTTGAATACTTGTCATGCTTTAATGTAAACAAATTGTTTTGTCTATTAGTTATCTCACCAGCACCAGCCAGTGTCATCTTGATTTCAGTGTATGGAACATTTATCATCTTTCATGCATGCTGGTTTTATTGTCTATTTTACAGAACAAATGACTAAAGTGTTTGTTGTCTCATTTACCAAACATGTACTCAGAGTTTGTTTTCTGGATAATATATTTGGACTTAAATGTATTCTGGTAACGTATTTGGACTTGATTTATATGGATAACAAATTTGGTATTGATATTTACTGGTAACATATTTAGACTGTTGAGGGATGCTGGTAATATATTTGGACTTGATGTCTACTGGTAAAATTGGTCTTGATGTATATTGGTAACATATTTAGACTTGATGTCTACTGGTAACATTGGTCTTGATGTATATGTGTAGCATACTTGGACTTGATGTATATGGGTAACATATTTAGACATGATGTCTATTGGTAACATTGGTCTTGATGTATGTGGGTAACATATTTGGTCTTGATTTATCTGGATAACATTTGAACTTTATATACATGGATTTTTGTTGTTGTTGGGCTTAACACCATTTTTCAGCTACTCATGGTGGCCAGTATTAATGGTGAAGGAAGAAACTGGAAATCACCAGAACCACCGACCCACCCACTGGCAAGCTTTCTCACATATCCACATTCACAGAATCAATCCTAGACTCAACCCAGCAGACAGAGGTGAGATGGCAGTGATCCATAACAGACATGCTTTAGACCACTCGACACTCTGGGCCCCTTTATATACATGGATAATATATATACATCCAATCCAAATATGTTACCAATATACAACAAGTCCAATATACATGGATAATATATGAGGACTTGTTGTATATTGGTAACATATTTGGATTTGATGTATACATGTACTAGAAAATATATTTGGACTGTTGATGTATACTAGTAACATATTTGGACTGTTATCCAACTTTTTTCAAACATTTAAATCTCATAAATATTTAATTTTATTTTTGTTTGCAGAGCTGCTCAAAAAATGGCGAGGAAGAAAAAGCGCCAGCATCAGTCTGAGCCTGAACCTCCACCCTTTCCCACTCGATATGCGGAGGTTCTACTCCTCTCTCAACCACCATGCCCTCCCTGCCTGATCCGAACAATCTCCAGAAACCAGCTTCCAGCAACAGGAAAAGTAAGTCCCCCCCAATCAACTGCATGTTGCCATTCTTGTTTATGCAAAATGTGTACACACTGCATAAATGCAGATATTACAAAATCAATGTCATTGATAATTATTATTCATTTGTCTTTTAAAATATCATCAGAGACAGCTGTACATGCACTTATTTATGTCAGTAGAAAAGCTGAAAAATGTTACAAACATCCATTTTCTTCTACAAATTAAAACATGGTGAATAACTCATATGATTCAAATCTGGCCCCTCCCCTTCACTGATTCCATACTAATTATTTTATCATGACATCATATCTTGACACTGATAACATTGAGCAGTGTAAAGAAGACTTTTCAGTTATGTTTTCTGTATATGATACAAGTATTTGATCATTTAATAAGTACTTTTTCATCACATTTCTATGTTGCTTCTCATCTTGTCTACTTTGATAAGTTAGAATGTGTTATACTTCTGGAAAGTCACATAGTGAAATATGTTATATTCACTTTGGTTGGAGATTATTGTGTGATAGTGAAATATGTTACATTCACATTGGTTGGAGATTATTGTGTGATAGTGAAATATGTTACATTCACTTTGGTTGGAGATTATTGTGTGATAGTGAAATATGTTATATTCACTTTGGTTGGAGATTATTGTGTAATAGTAAAATATGTTACATTCACTTTGGTTGGAGATTATTGTGTTCTCCAAGTCCAGGGAAAAACTGTAATCACCAATCAGAGTTTACTGTAGCTTGTTCACTGCATGACACACAGGCATCCATACTCAAACCAAATAGATACAGAGCAACAGAGAAACTTTCCACAGAAGTATGGGATCTGTATAGGATTTGGGTGTTTGAATTGTACAAGGGGGACAAGTTTGTTAGAATTTCTCCTTTTATGCTGATATATGTAATCAGCAACTGAACATGTGAACAGGATTAACAAAAATTACCAGATTCATCACAGGGGTGGATTCCAATAGCTACTTTGTTAA
Source organism: Potamilus streckersoni (assembly GCA_016746295.1). Classification (NCBI taxonomy): domain Eukaryota; kingdom Metazoa; phylum Mollusca; class Bivalvia; order Unionida; family Unionidae; genus Potamilus; species Potamilus streckersoni. The sequence continues at coordinate 1,925,033 of JAEAOA010000564.1, forward strand.
TTTGAAAAGTGGGAGTGTATGTCAATAATTTTCTTTTGTGCTAAAAGAAACGACTGTACTGTGGGAATAGCAATTGTTTTGCATTAGCTGGAAGGAAAGGGTCTCTGGTTGTTAGTAACCCCACTCCCATGCTCAGTCTTGTTCCCCACTCCCATGCTCAGTCTTGTTCCCCACTCCCATGCTCAGCCTTGTTCCCCACTCCCATGCTCAGTCTTGTTCCCCACTCCCATGCTCAGTCTTGTTCCCCACTCCCATGCTCAGCCTTGTTCCCCACTCCCATGCTCAGTCTTGGTCCCCACTCCCATGCTCAGTCTCGTTCCCCACTCCCATGCTCAGTCATGTTTTCCACTCCCATGCTCAGTCTTGTTCCCCACTTCCATGCTCAGTCTTGTTCCCCACTCCCATGCTTAGTCATGTTCTCCACTACCATGCTCAATCTTGTTCCCCACTCCCATGCTCAGTTTTGTAGACACTATTTCATAATATGAGAGTGAGGCACCAGAAACTGGAAGTCCTTGAAACATGATCCAAAGTCTGTGTAGTTGAACACTAAGCCAGTAAGGATACCCACTTCATGGTGACACCTTTTTTATATAGCAGTTTGCAGAACTCCTGTTTTTTTTCAGGAACAGAAGACTATCCTTTCAAATCCTTTCATCTGGATTAGATAATCACTCAGAAAACAAGAATTTTCATTGTCATTAATGAACATTGCTTCTAGAAAGATATGTTGAGATCAGGTCCCTTAGGCTGAATCTTGCTGTAGGGCATGGGGCAAATAGGTCAGATTTACAAAAGGGTGTTAACCATTGGGCATTTTATAAGACTGCGCTTGTATGAGGCTGTTAGAACTATTCTGGTAATCTGATACTTGCATTCTTGTGCAGGCAAATTGAGCAAAGTCTTGCCACATGTAATCTGTACTTGTTGTAATCTGTACTTACTAGTACAGACCTGTTTTCCTGTACATGCCATGGGGACTTGGATAACAGTTGTCAGTCAAAAGGAATGAAATCATTCTAAATCTTAATATGAAATTGAACTTTTGCCCAGAAAGAGATCCTTGTCTGTTAGTATAACCATGAGCTATTGTGAAAGCAACATTTGCATCTAGTCAATACAGGCCAAGTATTATTTAAGTGTCAACCATGTAATGTACATATCTGGTATCACTGGCAATAATTCAAGCATAAATTTAAAAACTAAATACACAAATTGACAATATTTAGGCACAAAATAGCTGAATCATCCCATTAGCTGCAAGTTACAAGATGTTCATCAGCCATGTATAAATGAGATTCAAATGGATAGGTAGTCAATTAAGATTTCAGCTAGGTTTGAATCATTACATGGCCAGGTGGCCAGAAAAGAGTTTACCTAATTGTGTAGGACATTGCTTGTTGTCAAACAAGTTTGCCTAAATGTGTAGGTCATTGGTAAGTGGCCAGACAAGTTTGCCGAAATGTGTAGGACATTGCTAGGGTGGCCAGACAAGTTTGCCTAATGTGTAGGACATTGCTAAGTGGCCATACAAGTTTGCCTAAATGTGTAGGACATTGCTAGGTGGCCAGCCGAGTTTGCCTAAATGTGTAGGATATTGCTAAGTGGCCAGACAAGTTTGCCTAAATGTGTAGGACATTGCTAGGTGGCCAGACGAGTTTGCCTAAATATGTAGGACATTGCTAAGTGGCCAGACAAGTTTGCCTAAATGTGTAGAACATTGCTAGGTGGCCAGACAAGTTTGCCTAAATGTGTAGGACATTGCTAGGTGGCAAGATCAGTTTGCATAAATGTGTAGGACATTGCTAAGTGGCCAGACAAATTTGCCTAAATGTGTAGGACATTACTAAGTGGCAAGATGAGATTGCCTAAATGTGTAGGACATTGCTAGGTGGCCAGACAAGTTTGTCTAAATGTGTAGGACATTGCTAGGTGGCCAGATAAGTTTGCCTAAATGTGTAGGACATTGCTAGGTGGCCAGACAAGTTTGCCTAAATGTGTAGGACATTGCTAGGTGGCCATACAAGTTTGCCTAAATGTGTAGGACATTGCTAAGTGGCCAGACAAGTATGCTTATATGTGTAGGACATTGCTAGGTGGCCAGACAAGTTTGCCTAAATGTGTAGGACATTGCTAGGTGGCCAGACAAGTTTGCCTAAATGTGTAGGACATTGCTAGGTGGCCAGACAAGTTTGCTTATATGTGTAGGACATTGCTAGGTGGCCAGACGAGTTTGCCTAAATGTGTAGGACATTGCTAGGTGGAAAGATGAGTTTGCCTTAATGTGTAGGACATTGCTAGGTGGCCAGACAAGTTTGCCTAAATGTGTAGGACATTGCTAGGTGGCCAAACAAGTTTGCCTAACTGTGTAGGACATTGCTAGGTGGCCAGACGAGTTTGCCTTATTGTGTAGGACATTGCTTGGTGGCAAGATCAGTTTGCCTAAATGTGTAGGACATTGTTAGGTGGCCAGACAAGTTTGCCTAAATTAGTAGGACATTACTAAGTGGCAAAATGAGATTGCCTAAATGTGTAGGACATTGCTAAGTGGCAAGATGAGTTTGCCTAAATGTGTAGGACATTGCTAGGTGGCCAGACAAGTTTGCCTAAATGTGTAGGACATTGCTAGGTGGCCAGATGAGTTGCCTAAATGTGTAGGACATTGCTAAGTGGCAAGATGAGTTTGCCTAAATGTGTAGGACATTGCTAGGTGGCCAGACAAGTTTGCCTAAATGTGTAGGACATTGCCAGGTGGCCCGAAAAGTTTGCCTAAATGTGTAGGACATTGCTAAGTGGCAGGATGAGTTTGCCTAAATGTGTAGGACATTGCTAGGTGGCCAGACAAGTTTGCCTAAATGTGTAGGACATTGCTAAGTGGCCAGATGAGTTTGCCTAAATGTGTAGGACATTGCTAGGTGGCAAGATCAGTTTGCCTAAATGTGTAGGACATTGCTAGGTGGCCAGACAAGTTTGCCTAAATGTGTAGGACATTGCTAAGTGGACAGATGAGTTTGCCTTAATGTGTAGGACATTGCTAGGTGGCAAGATCAGTTTGCATAAATGTGTAGGACATTGCTAAGTGGCCAGACAAATTTGCCTAAATGTGTAGGACATTACTAAGTGGCAAGATGAGATTGCCTAAATGTGTAGGACATTGCTAGGTGGCCAGACAAGTTTGCCTAAATGTGTAGGACATTGCTAGGTGGCCAGATAAGTTTGCCTAAATGTGTAGGACATTGCTAGGTGGCCAGACAAGTTTGCCTAAATGTGTAGGACATTGCTAGGTGGCCAGACAAGTTTGCTTATATGTGTAGGACATTGCTAGGTGGCCAGACGAGTTTGCCTAAATGTGTAGGACATTGCTAGGTGGAAAGATGAGTTTGCCTTAATGTGTAGGACATTGCTAGGTGGCCAGACAAGTTTGCCTAAATGTGTAGGACATTGCTAGGTGGCCAGACAAGTTTGCCTAAATGTGTAGGACATTGTTAGGTGGCCAGAAAAGAGTCTACCTAATCCTGTAGAACACAAGGATTTAGTTTACTATAAAATATATCCCTTTTTCAACTTTTCCTAACATCATTATTTTTCTTTACATTTTCGTCTAATTTTTACAATACACTAATGAGTCCACATTAATTCACTTTGAAATTTTTCAAAGACTAAATGAAAAAATTGGTTTTGAAGGAAAATATAATTAAATGAGTCCACATTAATTCACTTGGATATTTCTCAATGACTAAAGGAAAAGTTGGTTTTTAAGGAAAATTTAATCAAATGAGTCCACATTAATTCACTTGGAAATTTCTCAATGACTAAAAGAAAAGTTGGTTTTTAAGGAAAATTTAATCAAATGAGTCCACATTAATTCACTTGGACATTTCTCAATGACTAAAGGAAAAGTTGGTTTTAAAGGAAAATATAATCAAATGAGTAGAAAGAGTGATCTGCATTATTTTAGGGAGTCCTTAAAATATTTCCTTGTCAGTCAAACTCTTGCCTGGATTACCAACCAATACTGACATCTGCAAAACTGACAGGAGTCACATGATCTACAGGCAAACTGGCAGCTTGTCAGACCTTTAAACCTAATGTCTGTCATATAATCACCCCTATATCATTTACAAATCAAAAATCTTGAGAATTTCACCATTTTCAACCATTCTTGATGACATTTTTAGTCCATATTTTAAATTAATAAAGGTAAAACTATTTGTAACATGGACATTTATATACTACTAATAAAACTCATGTTTACATTATATTGTAAGCAAAGCTTAGCTTGAAAATTAATAAATGTCAATAGGAATAGACCTGCGTTGAGTGCAGTTTGTGGGTTTCCTGCAATTTTGTATTCCATGTCTTCCAAATCTTGTCTCCCTTCTCCATCAAGGAAAAGTCTAAAATTCCACCTACTAATTTTCTTTAATAAACATCTGTCAAATCTGTGTTACTTCTAGCAGTGGTCATAGTCACTAAAGGTAATTCAAACTTCAAGGTCAGGGATCATTACCTGCTGAATGTGTTCACTAACTAGCCTATGGACAAGTGTAGGCTCCCAATTTACTAGTCCCCAGGAGATTTTAGTTGTCTACCAAAAGAAAGGTAAGGTACCTTTGTGGTAAATTCTTCTCAAGAATTTCTTCAGATTGAACATTCTGTCATCAAAACTTGCCTATAATTAAAAATTAACTTGATAAATGCCAAGAGATTGTGGCATTTTAAGGTCTGTAATTTAAAATTACCTTTTAAAATGCCAAGGGATTGGAGCATTTTAAAGCCTTTAGTTAAAATTACCATGAAAAAATGCCAAGGGATTGGGGCATTATAAGGCCTTTGGCATTGTCAGACCTGTAATTAAAAGTTACCTTGAAAAATACCAAGGGGCTGGGGCATTTTAAGGGCAATACTAAAAAATTAACTTGAAAAATGCCATGGTGTTATGTCATTTCAGGGCTGTAATTAAAAGATACCTTTGAAAAATGCAGTTTAATCTATTTCTTTCTTACATATTTTTGTTTTTTTTAAGTTTTGTTTTTACTAGTTGTCTTCTTTAATACAAACCACAAGCCAATTTCTAATAATAATCCCTTGCATTTGTACTAAAAACACATGGGCATCCATACTAGCTTAAATGTTTGCATTTGAAAACAACATTTATAGCAACCAAAATACTCAGGGTTGTAGTAAATTGCAATGAAAGTGACTAGCAAGGAGGAATGAATGACAAAAATGACTAATTTTTGGCATGATAAACTTCCAGAAATACATTACATTATTTGTTATTTAATCAGTAAATCAAAATAGTTTAGAAAACAATGAAATTTTTATGATAATTGATAACCAGTCAAGTTAAATGAGAGCATGATTAAGGATTAAGATTTTTGCAGATTTCTTCATTAAATGATAACAATAAGACAAGTCAACAAGGAAAGATAACAGTGGAGTGCAGATGACAAAAGAATGGGGGAGATATCAATGTAAATAAGATCATTCCCTTATTTTGCCACAACTAAGTACCATCTATTGTATTTCTTTGTTGCTTTGAAAATTTGTTTCTTTTGAATTTGGATGATTCAGGAACCGAATGTTTCCTGCACTGGGGACACAATGTCTTGGGAAAACAAGGTGCAACCCTAAACAGTTTTATACTATTATAGTCAGTTCAAGATTGTAACCTTATAATATATGCTGTATTAAGTGATAAATTTAAGAGATGTATCCAGTCTTCCTTTTTTCTTAGCAATTAGGATTTGGCTTTAAGTATTTTAGAATTTTAACTTTTAATCTAAAAAACACTGTATAATCAACTTTGTTTCAATGTGGAGTTCTGATTCATTTTCATTAACATGATCTCTCTCTCTCTCTCTCTCTCTCTCTCTCTCTCTCTAAAGGTAAAATATTGTAATAGCTTACAAATGTCAAGGTATCATCTTGTCAATTGTATCTTTTAATCTGTGTGTTATAATTCATTACAGTGTCTACTGGATACATTATAATGTTACAATTCATTACACTGTCTACTGGATACATTATAATGTTACAATTCATTTCAGTGTCTACTGGATACATTATAATGTTACAATTCATTTCAGTATCTACTGGATACATTATAATGTTACAATGCATTTCAGTGTCTACTGGATACATTATAATGTTACAATTCATTTCAGTGTCTACTGGATACATTATAATGTTACAATGCATTACAGTGTCTACTGGATACATTATAATGTTACAATGCATTTCAGTGTCTACTGGATACATTATAATGTTACAATGCATTTCAGTGTCTACTGGATACATTATAATGTTACAATGCATTTCAGTATCTACTGGATACATTATAATGTTACAATTCATTTCAGTGTCTACTGGATACATTATAATGTTACAATGCATTTCAGTGTCTACTGGATACATTATAATGTTACAATGCATTTCAGTGTCTACTGGATACATTATAATGTTACAATTCATTTCAGTGTCTACTGGATACATTATAATGTTACAATGCATTACAGTGTCTACTGGATACATTATAACATTACAATGCATTTCAGTGTCTACTGGATACATTATAATGTTACAATTCATTTCAGTGTCTACTGGATACATTATAATGTTGCAATTCATTTCAGTGTCTACTGGATACATTATAATGTTACAATTCATTTCAGTGTCTACTGGATACATTATAATGTTACAATGCATTACAGTGTCTACTGGATACATTATAACATTACAATGCATTTCAGTGTCTACTGGATACATTATAATGTTACAATTCATTTCAGTGTCTACTGGATACATTATAATGTTGCAATTCATTTCAGTGTCTACTGGATACATTATAATGTTACAATTCATTACAGTGGCTGCAGGATACATTTTACCATGTCTTACAATGCATTTCAGTGGCTGCAGGATACATTCTTTTAAAAGTCTGCATGATACATTATACTGTTTACAATTCATTTCAGCATTTATAAGATATATTGTATCATATCTTAGTGCATTTCAGTGTCTGCATTATATACTGTACCATGTCTAGGTGCATTTCATTGACTGCATTATACACTTCATGTCTGTCTACAGGATACATTGTACTGTCATACACTTCATGTCAATGTCTACAGGATACATTGTACTGTCATACACTTCATGTCTGTCTACAGGATACATTGTACTGTGTCATACACTTCATGTCTGTCTACAGGATACATTGTACTGTGCCATTACTGAATGAAATGTTTACTAAAACTATCATACCTCTCCTCTCTACTTATTAAATTATGTCTGAACATCTATTACAACAATTTTAAATTTTTATAGAACTGTCAGCAGAGCCCACACAAAAGCTATGATACATTTATCACATACCCTATCTAGGCTTAGGGATGTAAAAATAGTCTTGATATTACAATTATCACCCACCCCATGCAGGATTACAGATGTAGAATAAATCTAGTTCACCCTTTCCATTGTCATTTGAAGTGTAGAATAGGTCAGAGGTGGTTGTTGAAGGCAGGAGTTATGGTGTCTTTGTGGGTAATGTGTTGGATTGGTGACTGAATGGACCTGGGTTCAGCATTGACTGTTGGATCAGCACAGGTTAGTAGTAATACTTGAACAAGGAAATTTAATTCCATAGTACTATACATCTGATGCTTTGCAAAAGAATGGATTTGAAAGGTAACTGTAAGTTATTTTGATGAATACCTTTTTTTTCAACAAATCTACATACAAAAATTGTCAAGCAGTGCAACAGGATTCTCCATTTCCAGATCAGTGCTACATTTTGCATAAGACATCGGTAATGTATGCTGAAATGGGACACAATTTGGGAATCTTGGAAAGAATGGCACAGATTCCAATGCTGTCAGAGTAATGCTGGTTTGGAGGTTGGGGGTGGGAGTATCACATAAGAACTAATCCTCACAATGCAGTGCTGTTGATGTAATGTACTAACCACCAATCAAAATCAATGAGCCCTCCATCAACATTCATCTTTCTAAATTGCTGAGAAAATATTTTTTATTTAGCATATCATAGATGTTACATAGGACTTGCCTGAAATGTGTTTTGGTATTAGCACATCTCAGTTTGTATTAAGGAGTCTGGCTTCAGTCTTTCTCTCATCACTCAGCCATTGACACATCAAGAAGGCAGGCATAACAAAACTGACAGCAACAATAATAGAAAATGATGAATGAGCAAAGATTGAATTCAAGATCCCTCTGTTTTGTGTCCCTGAAATTTTGATTTGGTTTCAGGATAATCAGCTAGGAGCATGTTGTGTAACCACAAAAGGCTTATCTTCCTTCTGATACCAATTGTAGAACAACACTTATTAATTACCATAGAACAACACTAATTAATTACCATAGAACAACACTAATTAATTACCATAGAGACAGAGTGTTGATATAGTTCTTGATTGTTCATTCAATTAAGGGCTGTATGCCCATTAAGGTGGTTGTTCACTTATTTAGTGGAAATTTGCGCATCAGTGCAATATATTAGGAAGGAGTAGGAAACGTTTTGACATTGATTAATAAAGGCTACACATTCTATATTGACATTGATTAATAAAGGCTACACATTGTGTTCTGATATTGATTAATAAAGGATATACCTTCTGTATCTTATTTAATGGCTAGCTTTATGCTCATCTGGTTGCTCTATCAAGAGTGTATTAGTTGAAAGCATCATTGTCACTAGAGCTTTAGGGATAGAGGGAACTCAATCAGGAAAAAACACATTCTTCTCTGATGTGTTAAGACAAAAGTAATCTAACCTCTGCAATTGCCTGTCAACGGAGCCAGTCATGCAAATACAGTGAATGCTATTTGTTCACATTGATCTGTCACATCTTGCACACTTCACATAGCTCAACATGTAACAGACCTGCAAGAAAAAAAAAATGAAGAAAACATCATAGTTACATTTCAAAAGTTCTATTGGATTTTCAAATGGCCTCTACTGTGTCTGTTTTTCTATTATTGCCCATTAGAAAAGAACTTTTTTGTTTGTACACACTGGAATTTTCTAAGACCATCAGTGGTGCCATAAAGGCCTATATTCTGTTTTTCAAAATGATATGTTTTACTTGAATTTAGTTATAAAGTTTTCAGTTATATTTTCAGTTAATTATGACAGTCCTATTTTTCCAGCGCCATCAGTTTACAAGATAATTATTTTTTGTCCTTTATTTTCTTAATACAAATAACATTCATCTTATATATTAAAATTGATAATTTTATCTTTATTAATTTTGTCAAACTTTCTTACAGTTATTATAGCAGATTCATGGAAAACATTAAAATCACATTGATCTTTTAACCTTCACCCCCAGGTCACATTGATCTTTTAACCTTCACCCCCAGGTCACATTGATCTTTTAACCCTAACCCACAAATCACATTGATATTTTAATTTTTTCAGTACCTTATTTACAAACAGTTGTGAAAAGCCTGTACAAGAGATATAACTGAAAATGACAGTTTTTAAGTCCTGGCCTTATGGTGTGCTTCTTTATCATTCATCATTCATTATCTATTGTCTGTTTACAGTTGTTGTTTACAACTGCTTTTCAAATTTCACATGACCTATTTGAACAGTAATCTACTTGGAGTATTCAGGCTTTAAATAGAGGATCTCAAATGGTTACAATTTGATATTGAATTTATGAAACTCGTTGAATAATGTCCAACATTTGTGAGCCTCGACTTGCAAAAGCTGGTAATTATTCAACTAGTTTCATAAATTATACATGACATAACAAACACTGTGGGGTAAATTGTCTATGTTCAGGCAGCTGAGATAATTTTACCTCAATTTCCTCTCCCCATTTTGAGTTGAAAAATGGCCACCAAAATGTTCACTAAAAACAAAACATTCCAGAAGGTGACTTTAAAAATGTTTTCCCAGGTTGCAGCAAGTCAGTAAAGAAAAAAAATGCACAATAATTTCATGGGCATATTTGGAACAATCATAATCGCATAAAGTGATATGTTCACATGTCATAATATCAAAAGTATGATACAGCACACACAATAGTCTAAATGTACTGACTATGTGATGAAAATCATTTAAGTAATTCATAGTTTGATGAAAAGCACTCAACATGAATGGCATTGAAAAGCTCTCAACATGAATGGCATTGAAAAGCACTCAGCATGAATGGCATTGAAAAGCACTCAACATGAATGGCATTGAAAAGCACTCAACATGAATGGCATTGAAAAGCACTCAACATGAATGGCATTGAAAAGCACTCAACATGAATGGCATTGAAAAGCACTCAACATGAATGGCATTGAAAAGCACTCAACATGAATGGCATTGAAAAGCACTCAACATGAATGGCATTGAAAAGCACTTAACATGAATGGCATTGAAAAGCATTCAACATGAATGGCATTGAAAAGCACTCAACATGAATGGCATTGAAAAGCACTCAGCATGAATGGCATTGAAGTATGTACAAGTGAGGATGATCCTCATTCAGATTCCGCTGCCATTTAAGAAAAATGAATTTTTTTAAAGGAAAATACAAAGATGGTAAACCTTAAACAATCTAATCCTCACTTAATTAATTAATTACTGGAAGAAATATCACCATCCTTCTGACCCACATCTCTAGACCATCTTTTTTGTACATGTGGATATTAGGCAGATGTCAGATACATGATGGATCCCAAACTCAATTGGGCCGTCCTGAACATAATGCTATGGTCCTATATACATTTGTGTATCATGCATCCTTTAAAGTTCTTTAGTTTAGAAAATATGGAGCAATTTTCTCTAAATTCAGCAGAATATTCAGGCATGAAGGAGGAATAATGTCTATTGCCATGGCATTTAGCACATTACTAAAAACAGAGAGCCTTTAAACAACTCCAAAACCTCATAACAGAATTAGACCAAATTAGGCAGAAAGAGTATTTGATTGAAATGGCTTTAAAACTGTAAATTGACCAATATGGCCACTATCACAAAATGAAAAATATAATTGATATGACTTCACTAAAACTATTTAACAGAAATGGTCAGAAATCATTCTGCTATAAAGTGCTTTCAGACGTTTACAAATGATGCAGTCAACAGACTAGTTGGTAAGAAAGCATACTGATATAAAGGGTTTGGAATTTTGTTCAAAATGATGTCCATGTGCCTTGAATCTGATCAAATCCTCAAAACACATCCCTCTCAAAAACTGCTCTACAGAACATAACCAACATAAAGCATCCTGCAGACTAAGATTTACTGACCAAATTCTTTTGCATTTGGTGAGCCATCTCAAGCCTCTATGGGCCTCTTATTCCTATCAACACAATGATTGAGCATTTTACCTACCCAGAAAGTTATCTCTTGCATCACTTACATCATTGGTCCTTTTGGTGCCCAAGTGATGTTGCCACTAGTAATAATGTCAGACTCTTACATTAATATTAGCAGGGTTTAATTGGCTAAATCATCTACTAACAATCTGTTTTGTGGATGTTTTCAAATTAATATTCAATCTTAATTTATCTCTGCCATTTTTTTAATATCAAATTTTTCTGATAGTGGGGCTGTGGAAGAGCTGCATCAGTACACAGCAGGATGTCCATCATGATTCTTGCAAACAATTAAAAAAATCCATCTTAATTCTAGAGGGCTCCAGTGAGACTAATAGAAATATGAAAGTTGCCAAATGAATTGAAGAGAGTTTATGTACATAAAATGTGCTATTGACTTAGCAGCCATTTTGAAATGTTACCAGTAATAACTTTTATCAGTGGTTGATGATGGTGTGATTCAGTGTACTTTGGCAGTAAACAGTTTTAGTGTTTATTCTATGGTAGGAAAGCAACAGTGGTCTAACTCCAGTAACTTGTTATTATTAACACACACTTGATATTTCATAAACTCTGACACTTTTATGACCCAGGCCAGAAGATAGCACATTTTACAGATTCTAGGAGATTGTCCTAACCAAAGGAATTACCATATATACCAGCATACAAGATCACAACATTTCATCTCCCTTTTTCCTGTTAACTGGCAAGCCCTGTACTGTATTGGCAGCATGTTTAGCAGATAATTTTAAAGAAAAATGGCATCCACCTTTTTTTAGACAGCATTTTGGATTTGTTTTGTTGATTGTCTATTGTCCCAGGTCTGAATGCTAGTTGCACATGATAGTGCAATATGGACAATATGGTTTGGGTCTATGATTTTCACAGATGGTTGTATGTGATACATTATAAATGCAGGACTTGGTGAAATCCAAAGAACAGAGATATGATGGACTAAATCTATATCCATAATGTGCAGGGTTCTGGACTGAGGGAGGTTGGCTTTGTTTTGTGGTACACCAACACTCTGAAGGTTATATCAGGTCAAGGCAAGTAGAATAAAGTGGCTTGCTACAGGTTCATGGCACTTGGCTGATCTTCTGATTTCAACCTTCTGAGTGGAAATCCTTTAACCACTGTTCATGGTTCTGGTAGTCAGTGTAGAAAGTGCTTATTTTAGCGTAGAACCTTTTTATTGATAGATATAGAAGATTTAAATGAATTTCAGTGTTGTTACATTAGTCTTCATTCAAAACATGCTGCAACAAGAAATATTCCTCCAACTAGAAAGAAGGTAAATTTCATTGACGTTAAAGAATCAATCTTAATAACTTGATCTAAATGTATTTTGTTTACCTGATGTACCAACCATATGAAATGTATTATAGCATCACTCAACCTCTATGAAAAAATGTGTCGGCATAATTTGCTAAATCAGCTACACATCAGTTTAATTATCAGTTGAATTAGCTTTACCTAGTCAGTCAGTCTCACTTATAAACAATCAGCATGTACAGGAAACTATTTGAGTTTTCTTGAGTAATTTAAATAGTACAGAATCTGAAGACTGAAAGTGTATGCTATATAATGCAAGTCTGTAATCGGTTTAATATTCATAATAAACTTGCACACTTGTGATAATGTACATATTACATTCATTAGATAATATCATGAATTCTTTTGGCTGCCTGCTGAAAAAGTTATATCTGCCTGGCCCACTTAAATAATTGAATTATCAGATGTATACTCTATGTGTAAACTTTGCAGAAGCTTCTCTGAAAACAAACCTAAAAATTTTATATAAGCCATTATAAATATCACAAAGACTTTTCATGTTAACAGATTATCTCCCCTACTGCAAAATTTCATCTTCATGGTTACAACAGACCAGAAATTGTTCATGGTTACCTGAGATTGGCACTTAGTTTGTGGAAAGCAGCTCATGTAGGTAGAAAAAGAATAACAACCATTTTGTACTTGTCATGCTAAAACACCTGTTTTTCATCTTTGTATTGAATTATATATCTTGAACAATGCAATCACCCCCCACCCACCCCAATTGTGCTAATGTACATTGAGTTGTGCTGATGAAATTTGACAGTGTTCTATCAAATACAACTTCAGTGTTGTGGAAATGTTGTGAAGAAATTTGTAAATAAAATAACAATGTCTTGGATATTCTATAACTTTAGAAGACAGTAATTAATTGGCAGTATAGATATATGTTACACAATGTTCTGGTTTGATTTTAGACACTGACTTCAGCCTATGATTTGATAGCAGGTAGGATATGATTCAGTGGCTAGGAATCCCCTCCTGCCCCCCCCCAATATAAATCAAGGCATTGTGTAACTATAATTATCCAGATGGTCAGTAGAGGAATGCCAAGAAAACTACAAACATTCAAGACCAGTTTTTATAAGTATTTATGTTTGCAATAAGTATTAAACAGGCTAATCCTATCTGGCATTCCTACAAATATCTAAAACTCTCAGAATAACTTACAGCATTGATACCACACTGTTAGTGCTACCCCCACCTAAGCTGTATGAATGATTGACCAGAAATGGGATACACCCATTCATGTATGGTCTAGTTGGCCCTAAACAAAAATAATGCTGTTCAGACATCCAAGATGGCCACCACATTGGCCATCTGAAAATTGTAATGAATGGATGGTCCTATCAGCCTTCATATGATGCCTGGTTGTTCTTAAAGTTGTCTGTCTGTCTGTCCAATTTCATATTGACAGCCATTTTGAAAAGCAATTGTTATTTGCTACCCCACTACTCCTCTCTGACATCCAATATGGCCACCCTGGCAGCCATCTTTAAAAGTTATTATAACTCTACTTGAACAGAAATTCATGTTTATGTGGGTTTATTAAACAAGATTTCTTTTGATGTCTGGTTGGTTTTAAATTAAAATGTTGCAGGTGTAACATCCCAGTGTAGTCACCCTAGCAGCCATTGTGAAAATCTTGTAATTGTCACTCATGAATGGAAATACTAAAATATTATTATCCAAATGGAAGGGTGGGCTTTAGACCAGGATACTTCTTATGATACCTAGTTAGTCCAGAATGAAAATGGCACCTTCGATAAATCCATAAAGATTATCATAAAAATCTTGTCACACTTTATGACACCAAGTCTTCTGATGATCTCCATTTTGTCCTGACTGAAAAGTTTGCCTGGCTGACATCCAGTATATGTACCATGACAGCTTTTTTGAAATCTTGTTAACACTGAAGAATACCAGATATGGTTTCAACACTTGACAGTTCAAAGGAAGAGATGCTGGAAATTTTTGTTGCCCAGTCTATCATCAGTATGTTTGTTGTTTGGTAAACTTAAAAGATTGTGCAAGATCTTGGCTGGACTAATCCCAGACCAAAACAGTTGCATCCATTAGCTCACTCGTTCAACACACAGGAGGTGGCATTTGCATATGTACATCCATATGTACACAAACTCATTATGACAGCTTCTCAGCATTTTATTTTAACATCAGTTTAGGAAAGCATGAAAGAATATGTATATGACCACATCAGCAATTACATATTTGCATTTAGCTTCTTTCTCATTAAACTGTACTGAGACTTGACTTGAAATCAGTTGAATTTGAGAGTATCTGTGTGGAAATTTCTCAATATAATGCAAAATCATTCCTAGTTGGTTCCATTTATAGGCCACCTTCATCCAAAGCAATTTGAAGTGATAACTTTTTGAAACAAATGGATAATGTTGACATTGATATAAATATGGACCTTCTCAATACTCAAAAAAGGATGGAATTTATTGAATCATTAAGCCTACTTCAGCTGGTAAATGAGCCCACAAAGGTAACAGAAAAATCAAGCACTCTTATTGATCACATTTATACCAACCTACCAGACAATGTGACTTGTGTGTTTATGTACCGAATGTTGGTCATAGTGACCACTATCATACTATTTTGATACGAAAGGTTAAATGCAGGAAAAATAAGAAAAATACACACAAAACTATCACTTAGAGATTTTTAAAAAAGTTTAATGAAGAAAAATTTCGCAATGACCTATAAAAAGTTTCATGGTAAATGATCCAAAATTTGTTTGACTTAGATGAAACACTGTGTGTGTGGACTGACTTATTTATGGATGTAGTCTCTAAGCATGCACCTATGAAAGTAAATTGAGTAAAGAATGAAATCCAGCCTAATTGGCTTACAACTGAAATTTTAGATGCTTTGAAAACACAGACCAATTCAAGATTACTATGGGAAACCATACACAAAAAAGTATGGAGAAATAAAATAACAAGCATGATTAAAAAATCTAAAAAAACTATCAAGTATCAATCAATGCTTGAAGACTACAAGAGCAACACAAACTCCATTTAGAAAGTCTTCAATGAACTCAATGAAGGAGCACAAAAAAAACAGACAAATAAAATTCACTCACTTCTGATAAATGATACCATAGTCACTAAAGACAGTGACATTGTAAATGTTTTCATTGATTTTTTTCACCAACATTACCACAAAGGTAAAAGAACCAGCTATAGAAAACAACTTTAATGAATTGAAAATGTTCTGCAGCAGCAAAATCTCTAAGGAGGTATGTTTCTCTATACCACTGCTTTTGTAGATAGCATAACATTCATAATCAATTTAAGTATTGCAACCTCATCTGTCCCCAAAATAGGAAAACTACGAAAGTAACTCCTATTCACAAATTTAATTCTAAGGATAATGCAGATAACTACCAGCCAATTTCAATACTACCAAACCTGTCAAAATTTGTTGAAAAACATCTATGACTTATTCATGTAGTATTTAACCAAATACTTGCTGCTACACCCTAATCAATCAGGCTTTAGACAGAAACATTTATGTGAGATTGCTTTGATATCCCTAACTGATAAATGGCTTCAAACTTGATCAAGGTAAAATAATAGGATCTGTATTTGTAGATTTCAGGAAAGCTTTTGACATGGTAGATCATGAAATCTTTGAAAAAGCTGAAAATCTACCAATGTGATAAAAGCAGTTAGGTGGTTTACTTCATACTTAAGTGAGAGAAGACAACATGTTTATATAAATAATGTTCTTTTCAAGTCTAGAACAATTATATATGGAGTACCACAAGGTTCAATTCTAGGTCCATTACTATTTATTTTATGTATTAATGACTCTAATGACGCAGAGATGGAGTGATCCTGAACAGTGAGCACTTTTGACCATTTGGGGCCCCTATTTAAGTGAGAGAACGAAATGTGTTTATATAAAAATATTATGTCTGAACCTGGATTAATTAAATATGGAGTACCATGATGCTCAATTCTAGGTCCATTAATATTTATTTTATTTTTTTAATTACCTGCCACTTTTACTGAGAGACTCAATATCATCTACAGATCTCTGCAGATGACACAACAATGTCAGACATCCAAAACACAAAGCATGAACTAGAAGTTTCTTTACATGATGCCCTAAACAAACTGGACAACTTGTGCACATGCAATGGCATGGTGGTAAATATTGGTAAAACTAAAATATTACTTAACACAGCAAAAAGGACAAATCTGGATAGTGTTGAACTATGACATTGAAGATAAAAATTTGCAAATGGTCTGTTATGATAGACTACTTGGTGTTTTGGTAGTGTTACTATATGTAATTTAATTGCTTGTGTGTTACTTTTAAATTTGTTTTTTATAGTTTTATTTTTGTTTCATTATATTTTAATGTAGTAACAATTTTCATTGCATTTAAATCTTTTTTTCAGAAAATTCACTTAACTTAATTGGAACATAATAGTTACCTTATCAATATTAAATTAGTAAACACTAAGTGAAAATGATTGTCTGTTTCCTAAGGCATGTGCGGCAGATGGGTTACCCATATTGTTAACAGTTTTTTTATCTTATTCAATTTTAGCATAGTTTTTTGTTTAGATAGGCTATTCTAAGCCATGTGACAAATGGCATTTTTTTTATTGTGATTTTTAATCTAGAAATCATGTAGCCTGTCATGTGAAATACCATGTGATCTAAAATCAGGCTTAAAACTTACAGTTGGTATTAAAAGTATTTAGTCATAAAAATATCTTCAGGTTCTCAGGGGTATTTTATGTCAATTGCAAGTTATATGTTATTTAAGAGTAATTTATATTCTCTGGAAAATAAGTGCTTCTTCATCAAAGTCTTGGACAAAGACATTCAGTGGAAATTTGTTCTGGAATTCTATACGGAAACATAAACTGATTCAATCAAGGATGTGTTACCATCAGAACAGACATCATCTGACATCATCACCTCCATATTGGAACTTCATCAAGATTTCAACCTGGATTTAATAGAACTGTTTAGTGATAAAACATATTTCAATCATAGGATTAAATTTTAGATTATTTTTACAAACTGTAAGCCCTGTTTTCGATTTTTACATTGTGTTCTAGGAAAATAAATTAGTTTTGTTAAAACTTACAAAGCTTGTAGACTTCACTCTTTTCTTTTGTTACATTTGTACAAGCCTACACATAACAGTAGATAATAACCTATCATGGACTGAACACATAAGTACAAAAGTCAGCTCAAGTTTATGGCTTCTCACTTCTCAGTAGAATAAAACATTTCTCCCTGAAAGGCACAGAAAACTACTTTAAAACAGTTACATACAACCCTCTTTAAACTACTGTAGTACAGTATGGGGTAATTCAAATGATAAAAACATAGCAACAGTATTGGGTAATTCAAATGATAAAAACATAGTAACAGTATTCGGTAATTCAAATGATAAAAACATAGCAACAGTATTCAGTAATTCAAATGATAAAAACATAGCAACAGTATTGGGTAATTCAAATGATAAAAACATAGCAATAGTATTGGGTAATTCAAATGATAAAAACATAGTAACAGTATTCGGTAATTCAAATGATAAAAACATAGCAACAGTATTCAGTAATTCAAATGATAAAAACATAGCAACAGTATTCAGTAATTCAAATGATAAAAACATAGCAACAGTATTCGGTAATTCAAATGATAAAAACATAGCAACAGTATTCGGTAATTCAAATGATAAAAACATAGTAACAGTATTCGGTAATTCAAATGAAAAAAACATAGCAACAGTATTCGGTAATTCAAATGATAAAAACATAGTAACAGTATTCGGTAATTCAAATGATAAAAACATAGCAACAGTATTCGGTAATTCAAATGATAAAAACATAGTAACAGTATTCGGTAATTCAAATGATAAAAACATAGCAACAGTATTCAGTAATTCAAATGATAAAAACATAGCAACAGTATTGGGTAATTCAAATGATAAAAACATAGCAATAGTATTGGGTAATTCAAATGATAAAAACATAGTAACAGTATTCGGTAATTCAAATGATAAAAACATAGCAACAGTATTCAGTAATTCAAATGATAAAAACATAGCAACAGTATTCGGTAATTCAAATGATAAAAACATAGCAACAGTATTTGGTAATTCAAATGATAAAAACATAGCAACAGTATTCGGTAATTCAAATGATAAAAACATAGTAACAGTATTCGGTAATTCAAATGAAAAAAACATAGCAACAGTATTCGGTAATTCAAATGATAAAAACATAGTAACAGTATTCGGTAATTCAAATGATAAAAACATAGCAACAGTATTCGGTAATTCAAATGATAAAAACATAGTAACAGTATTCGGTAATTCAAATGATAAAAACATAGCAACAGTATTCAGTAATTCAAATGATAAAAACATAGCAACAGTATTGGGTAATTCAAATGATAAAAACATAGTAACAGTATTCGGTAATTCAAATGAAAAAACATAGCAACAGTATTTGGTAATTCAAATGATAAAAACATAGCAACAGTATTCGGTAATTCAAATGATAAAAACATAGTAACAGTATTCGGTAATTCAAATGAAAAAAACATAGCAACAGTATTCGGTAATTCAAATGATAAAAACATAGTAACAGTATTCGGTAATTCAAATGATAAAAACATAGCAACAGTATTGGGTAATTCAAATGATAAAAACATAGCAACAGTATTGGGTAATTCAAATGATAAAAACATAGCAACAGTATTGGGTAATTCAAATGATAAAAACATAGCAAAGCTTGCACATCTTTAAAAAAAAGAACATTTGGGCTAATATGAATCCAGAAAGAAGGCAAGGAAAATTTAGCTGGTAAGTTAAAAATATTACCTATTAAAGACCAAATCTGTTTGAGAAAAGCCAAATTAATGTAGAGGATATCCAATAATAGTGCTCCTGAATATTTACAATCACTATTCCAGTATAGGCTACCTGGCAATACTCCCCACCTGCGATCCATGTCTACTAAACATTACAAAATTCCCAAACCAAAAAGGGAATTATTTAAAAAAACATTTCCAGTACTCTGTAACTATGCTCTGGAATAGTATTCCAGTTGAGATTAGAAAGCCCACTCTATTTCCTCTTTCCAAACCCTGTATATCCAGTGGCTTTAGAGATGCTGTTAAAATAAATTCCTTTGTACCTTAATATAGATTAGTTCTTAGCTAATTGTGTTAACCTCCTTATATAAAGAAAGTCATCAATATTATTATTATTATTATTATTATTATTATTATTATTATTATTATTATTATTAATTATTATTATTATTATTGTTGTTGTTGTTGTTGTTGATGATGATGTTGTTATTTAGCATGATCAAAGTTACCATGGTATGATGACCAAGTTTGGTCAGTGTTACTATGATAACTAAATTTGATTACTGTTACAGGTTCAGTCAGTGAGTCATTATGCTTTAAGACCATTGCATATTGATCACATTTGCATACCTTGTTATCAATAAGTCACCTTGCTTTTAGTGTGATAACACTGTCACATCTTTTTATGAATTGGTCATCATGCTTTCAGGTCATTGCAGAGGTATCACACTGTCAGCTCTTAACAACCAGTCATCATGCTTAAGGACCATTGTAGAGTGATCAAACTCTGATATGCTTAAATACATTACAGAGTGATTGCACTCTGATATGATTAAACACATTACAGAGTGACCACACTCTGATATGATTAAACACATTACAGTGATCACACTCTGATATGATTAAATACATTACAGAGTGACCACACTCTGATATGCTTAAACACATTACAGAATCATCACACTCTGATATGCTTAAATACATTATAGAGTGATTGCACTAACACATCTTATTGACCAGCCCTAAGTGTTAAAGACCATTGGAGAATGATCACACTCTGATATGCTTAAACACATTACAGTGATCACACTCTGATATGATTAAACACATTACAGAGTGATCACACTCTGATATGATTAAATACATTACAGAGTGACCACACTCTGATATGATTAAACACATGACAGAGTGACCACTTTTAATGTTGCTTTACAAGTATTAATGGACATTATCTTATGGAAAAGTTTGCTTCATTAATATGCACACATAAAGAAAGCTTGCAAGAAAGAATGTTTGTTTACAGATACACACAGGAAAGAAGTTTATGGTAAAGGTTGTTTGTTTACAGATACACACATGAAAGAAGTTACGAAAAGGTTGTTTACAGATACAAACATTAAAGAAGTGTACCTAAAAGGTTTTTTGTTTACAGATAATATTCATACATGAAAGATGTTTGCAGAGGAGGTTTGTTTATAGTAATATACACATGAAAGAACTTATGTAATTTTGTGTATTTGAAGGTAATAAATTATATCACTTTGGTCTGTCCTGTCCACAACTGTACACAACTGTAAAAATGGCACCATTTACTGCATTTTATGAAAGATAAAGAATGGTATCCAATTGAAATCCAGAGTTCTGACCATGATTGTAAGGTTCCAGAAAGATTGCCAACAAGAAATTACAGATATTAGCACCCCAGAGTGTGTCTGGTGCACTGCCCATTGTTACTGTGCTGATCTCTGTTGCCAAAGATCAGACATGACAGGAATGGTGTAGAAGAGGTTTTCCAGATGTAATTAACTAATAAACTCCCCAGAGGAGATGGCACATTTGATGAGTGCCCTCTATGATTGGAGGAGACATCCAAATACTGTCAAATTTAGCAATCATAAATTTATACCATGTCAAGAATTCTTCATAGACATGAAACAATGTTTTTTTTTTTATTTCGGGTGCAAGGTATCAAATCTTGCCATTCCGCTGTCATATCCTCCTACAATGTCAGGAAATGTGTTCCTAATGTGAAATAATATACTTAATGGACAAGACATCTTAAAACTGCTGTATATAAACTTCTTGTCAGAATGTTCAAATTGAACAGTTTTCAGACTGAGTTCAGGTCATAAATATATATTCAATCTAAAAATAGGACAATATTCAGGTATAACCTATGACTTGCACTTTAATTGCAAACATTTTACATAAATGTCAGTAACATCATTTTTTACCAGGCTAATGCTTAAAAAATGGGACACCTTTGCTTTCCAGGCTAATGCTTTAAAAAATGGGACACCTTTGCTATCCAGGCTAATGCTTTAAAAAATGGGACACCTTTGCTTTCCAGGCAAATGCTTTAAAAAATGGGACACCTTTTCTTTCCAGGCTAATGCTTTAAAAAAATGAACTAACAGATTTTTGTTCTTGTATAAGACACAGTATGAAATAATAGACTTGTGTCCTACATTACATAATGCAATGTAAGATCTAGGTCTACAATACAGTTATTTCACTGATTTCAAGTAAAATAAAAACTTATTTGAAAACACATTTTATAAGTGCAGATCTGGGTCTTTGCTGTTTGCATTTGTTGTTAGCATAGATAAATTATGCCATGCCAAGATATGTTTCTGACTTGCAGTCATAAAGCTTGGTAAAATGGAGTTTTGCTTTAAGGAATGTCCAATAATGTCATTTTATTGGCACTACATTGTCATAAAACTAGAATCTTTGAATATTAACTTGTTGGAAGAAAAGCCAAAAGACTTTCAATATTGACTACTATATTAATAATAATAATAATAATAATAATAATAATAATAATAATAATAATAATAATAATAATAAAAGAAGGAGAAGAAGGACTATATTTAAAGAGGGTAACATAATTAGCATTAATTAGCATAGAATTAATCTACCTTGAGGCCCCATACAAAGGAATCTATTTTAGCTGCATCTCTGAAGCCACTGTATATACTGGGTTTGGAAAAGGGAAATAGAGTGGGCATTTCTAATCTCAACTGGAATACTATTCCAAAGCAAAGTTCCAGAGTAACTTTTTTGAATAATTCCTTATTTGGTTTGGGAATTTTATAGTTTGGTAGACATCGATCACAGGTGGGGAGTATTACCAGGCAGCCTATATTGGAATAGTCATTGTAAATATTCAGGAGCACTATTGTCGGATTTCTTGTACATTAATTTGGCTTTTCTCAAACAGATTCGGTCTTTAATAGGTAATAATTTTAACTGGCCAGCTAAATTTTCCTTCCTATCTTCTTTCTGGACTGATATTGGTCCAAATGCTCTTTTTTGAAGATGTGCTAGCTTTGCTATGTTTTTATCATTTGAATTACCCTATACCGTCTGTATTACAGTAGTCTAAACAAAGTTGTATGTAACTGTTATGATAGGTTATTATCTACCAAGACACCAAGTACCGGTAGTCTATCATGACAAACCATTTGCAAATTTCTGTCCTTCCATGTAGACATAGTTCATCACTACCAAGATTTGTTCTTTTTTGTCATGCTGAGATAAGTAATATTTAGTTTTATTAGTATTTACCACAATGTCATTGCATGTGCACCAGTTGTCCAGTTTGTTTAGAATAAATGTTTCTAAAGAAACATTTAAGTTCATGCTTTGTGTTTTGGATGTCTTACAATGTTGTGTCATCTGCATAGAGATCTGTAGATGATATTGAGTCCCTGAGTATAAGCGGTAGATCATTAATAAATAAAATAAAAAATGGACCTAGAACTGAGCCTTGTGGTACTTCATATCTAACTGTTCCAGGTCCAGACAGAACATTATGTATATAAACATGTTGTGTTCCCTCACTTCCTGAGTGGTCTTGGGATCTAAAGCTCTCACCATTCAGGATCACTGCCATTTCACCTGTCTCCTTGGATTCAAGTCTCAGGCTTGGTTAATGTGGGTATGTGATAAAGCTTGCCAGTTGCTTATTAGCTAATCATTGGGTCAGTGGTTCTTCCTGGTTTTTCCAAGCTTTTTCCTTGCTCAGATTATACTGGCCACCATGTATAGCCTATCTTGTGCTCAAAAATGGCAATAAACCCTACAGCAACAAAAACAACTCACTTAAGTATAAAGTAAACCATCTAACTGTACTATCATCCCATTAGTAGATTTTCAGTTTCTTCGAAAGGATTTCATGATCCACCATGTCAGAAGCTTTAATAAAATATACAAATACAGATCCCATTATTCTGCCTTGGTCAAGTGCTTGAAGCCAATTATCAGTTTGGGAGATCAAGGCAGTCTCATATGAATGTTTCAGTCTAAAGCCTGATTGATTAGGGTGTAACAGTAAGTGTTTGGTTAAATATTACATGAATAATTTCATGAATTACATGGTTATGTTTTGCAATCAATTTTGACAAGTTTGGTAGTATTGAGATTGGCTGTAGTTATCAGCATAATCCTTAGAACTAGATTTGTGAATAGAAGTTACTTTTGCAGTTTTCCATATTTTGGGGGCAGATTGCAATAATGAAATTGATTATGAATATTTTACTATCTCAAATAGCAGAGGCAGAAGATTTAATGAGTCATGGACCAATCTGTTTAACTTGTTTTTTGAAGAAAGCCAAATTTTGCATTTGCATCTAGCTTTCTGCTCATTTGTTGTCTAAACTTCCATAGGAATGATTGGTGGAGACAATTGGGTAAATATACTTTAATTGATGCACTGCATTGCTGTACAGGGGATACATTCATTTTGTATAGAGGTAAATGGGTGCAGGACATTACTGGGTACATTCATTTTATAGAGGTAAATAGGTATATTACATTGATGGATACATGGGGTACATACAATTTGTAGAGAGTAAATTGATGCACTACATTGCTGAGTACATTGGGTACATACACTTTATATTAAGGTTAATGGATGCCATATATTGTGGAGTATAGTTGGTACATACACTGTATTAAGGTAATGGATGCCATATATTGCGGAGTATAGTTGGTACATACACTGTATTAAGGTAATGGATGCCATATATTGCGGAGTATAGTTGGTACATACACTTTGTAAAAAGGTTAATGGATGCATTACATTGTGGAGTATAGTTGGTACATACACTGTATTAAGGTAATGGATGCCATATATTGCAGAGTATAGTTGGTACATACACTATATTAAGGTAATGGATGCCATATATTGCAGAGTATAGTTGGTACATACATTTTGTATTAAGGTTAATGGATGCCATATATTGCGGAGTATAGTTGGTACATACACTGTATTAAGGTAATGGATGCCATATATTGCGGAGTATAGTTGGTACATACACTATATTAAGGTAATGGATGCCATATATTGCAGAGTATAGTTGGTACATACATTTTGTATTAAGGTTAATGGATGCCATATATTGCGGAGTATAGTTGGTACATACACTGTATTAAGGTAATGGATGCCATATATTGCGGAGTATAGTTGGTACATACACTATATTAAGGTAATGGATGCCATATATTGCAGAGTATAGTTGGTACATACATTTTGTATTAAGGTTAATGGATGCCATATATTGCGGAGTATAGTTGGTACATACACTGTATTAAGGTAATGGATGCCATATATTGCAGAGTATAGTTGGTACATACACTTTGTATTATGGTTAATGGATGCATTATATTGCGGTGTATAGTTGGTACATATACTTTGTAATAAGGTAATGGATGCCATACATTGCAGAGTATAGTTGGTACATATACTTTGTAATAAATTAATGGATGCCATATATTGCGGAGTATAGTTGGTACATACACTTTGTATTATGGTTAATGGATGCCATATATTGCAGAGTATAGTTGGTGCACACACTTTGTATTATGGTTAATGGATGTCATATATTGCAGAGTATAGTTGGTGCACACACTTTGTATTATGGTTAATGGATGCATTACATTGCGGAGTATAGTTGGTACAAACACTATGGTTTATGGTTAATGGATGCCATATATTGCCGTGTACATAACTATTCCATCCCAGTAAAACCAAATATTGCTTGCTTAGCACTTAAATTCATTTACCATGCAACTTGACCTGTAAGAAGCCACTCTTCTCCAAGTTCATTGGAGAGAATTGCGGTGATTTAATACACCACACTAATCTTGGAATGATATGCAAATTGGATTTTATGCACTAAATAAAGTCAAACTTTCCATTAACTTGGACTTTAATGGTTGTCACTTCCAGCCACAGTAGGGTTTGCAACACTCTGTTTGGAATAAAATCATTCTATGACAATTTGATGTGACAGTTAAGATGGGATTCACTCCAAACTTCTCATAAGCAGAGATAAAAGAAAAACATACATAGCTATATAAATTTAGATAATTCTGCATACTTGATAACACAAAAAGATATTTATATTTTTTGAAGAATGGATGTTAAAAGTATTACTAACAAAATGAACTTTCTTAACCCTCAATAATTATTACAAAGTTTCTAAGGCCTGGACATCATAAGGACAGTGTACTCAGCCTAGAAATGGATTTCAAGTCCAGTTCCATCATATAAAAAGATAATTAGCAACCCAGCAAAGGTCAAGATTTTTTTTTTGATTCTCCAGTTTGATTATTAACTCTTTTCATATTTAAGTAAGAACTGTTATCATTCTAAGATTTTGTTAGAGTTTTTAGCTTTACTGGTTATAGACAGAAAAGTTTATTAGATGGACTTTACTCATTTGTCTGTTGTCAATTCAAGATTAGCACAGGTTAATTATTGCTATTCATATTCAACCATTTTGAGTGTTGCCACAAAACGTTACACACACACATATATTAATCCTATGGCCCAGTTGGTTCTCAATGTGTTGTTTGGATATAAAATAGGACCACCAGAATGGCCATTTTGAAAATATTCTTATTCCGTCTAAAAGTATTCTCATATTAAAATCAGGTTTTCACTCAAAGCTCTCTGTATGATGTCTAGTTCATCCTAATAAAAATGGTACCAATCTGAAATCCAATATGGCCACTGTATTTGGTCACTACATGGTACCAATCTGATATTCTATACCAGCACTTCATGGTATCAGTCTGATATTCTATACCACCACTTCATGGTATCAGTCTGATATTCTATACCACCACTTCATGGTACCAATCTGATATTCTATACCACTACTACATGGTACCAGTCTGATATTCTATACCACCACTACATAGTTCCACTCTGATGTTCTATACCATTATTAAATGGTACTAGTCTGATATTCTATACCACCACTTCATGGTACCAATCTGATATTCTATACCACTACTACATGGTACCAGTCTGATATTCTATACCACCACTACATAGTTCCACTCTGATATTCTATACCATTATTAAATGGTACTAGTCTGATATTCTATACCTCCACTTCATGGTACCAATCTGATATTCTATACCACCACTACATGGTACCAGTCCAATATTCTATACCACCACTACATGGTACCAGTCCAATATTCTATACCATTATTAAATGGTACTAGTCTGATATTCTACACCACCTTTACATAGTTCCACTCTGATATTCTATACCATTATTAAATGGTACTAGTCTGATATTCTATACCACTACTACATGGTACCAGTCCAATATTCTATACCACCACTACATGGTACCAGTCCAATATTCTATACCACCACTGCATGGTACCAGTCCAATATTCTATACCACCACTGCATAAGCCCTCTTAAAAATCTTGTTACTGCTGCTTCTCTAAAATGCAAAGGCCTGTTGACATGGGATTTTCAACAAAAGACTTTTTATGATGTCCAGTTGGTTTTGAATGAAAATGCAAGTTCCTGAAATTGTATGAATTGAGTTGCCATTTATTATCATTGGATCTTGATTACATCTATGTATATGTATGTACTGGTTCATAGAAGGATGTTTGTATTTCTTATGTTTAGCAATCATGTTGTATGTTGTCTAGATTCTATATGGATTCCTGGAAAGTATTATTATGGGTTGGCAGCTCTGCAGTCTGAGCAGTCTGAACGTGTCTTCATTTTTCTATTTTATGGATTTTTTGCATTGGTATTTGATATGTGGAATTTTTGCCATGATTGAAATGTTTTTTTTTTCTTTAGAATTCGTGTCTTATTCTCTTAATTTTGTCATCAACAGTTCTGTTGTAGCACAAAATATAGCAAATCAAAGGATAATTTTTTCAAAAAATGCAGTAAAAATGAAAATTGCTATTACATAAGTGTACATTATTCCAGCAACTCTATTTCTTTTTGATTTCTCGTCAATCTGCAAATGTGTACATCAGTATGGAAGCCTGTGGTCACCATGGCATCAAGTCTCCATATCTAATTATTCTTGCATATTAGGTATAGAAGAAGTGGAAAACCACAAGAAATTCATATGCTTTAGACCATCATATATAACATTTCATTGCTACAAGTCCCTTCATCCTAATACTACAAATCATTCTAATAATCCCAGAATTCCCTTCATTACAGACCACTCCGGTGGCCTGGAGGTTACAGTCTATGCCACTGGATGTGGGAGGTGGCGGTTCGAACCCTGGCTGAGTCATACCAAAAACTTTAAAAAATGGTACTAACAGTTGCCTTGCATGGCACTCAGATTTAAGAGGTTAGTGTTAGGACTGGTTGGCCTGGTGTCAGGATATTGACAGGGTGGGACATCATGCCACATGTCTGCGGAATGATGCTCCAGTGCAAGACATCACTATAAACTGTCACAATGCAGACATTGTAACTATATGACTGAAATTTTTTAATGCTACATTAAATATCTAAATCACACACAACTCACACACACCCTTCATTACAACATTCCCTTACTATAAGTCCATTCATTACAACATTCCCTTACTATAATTCCCTTCATTATAAAATATTTTTTAACAAGTCTCCTTGTTATAACACTACTAAAATTTCTCTCATAAAAACTCTTTCTTACTATATGTCACTTAATTAAAACACTTCTTTACTATTAGTCCCCTTATAAATAACTATTTCTTACTATATGTCCTTTCATTATAATGCTCTCTTACTATCAAGTCCCTTCATTATAACACAGCTTTATTAATATCCCTTAATGTCTCTTACTGTATGTTCCTTCATACAAGTACTCTTACCATATGTCCCATGTTTATAACATTTCCTGTTATAAGGCATGGATTCCACTAGGATGAATGTATGGTGGTCTTGCTGTAAGGTGGTACAGGACTCCCTCACTATAAGGCATTTTACTCCATGGCCTTCATGGATAGTGTTATATTGAGAGTGTGCTATATTATGATAAACTCAGCATTGTCTAAAATAGCAAATTTTCAGTTAGAAAAGCATGTTCAGTTTTCGCGATTTTGCAATTTTCATTATCCTGTTCTGTTTCTGAGAGGTTGAATTGTGATTTTGACCTGAATTTTGTGTCTTGTTTCCAAGAGGTTGAATTGTGATTTTGTGTTCTTTTTCCAAGAGGTTGCATTGTAATTTTGTGTCCCATTTCCATGAGGTTGATTTATGATTTGTTGTTTTGATTGCAAAAGGTTGATTGTGATTTGTGTCTGTCTACACAATGAAAAGGGAAGAAATATCTTACAGTCTGACTCATTTACTTAATAAATCAGTCAGTAGTATAGTACACTGTATTGGAATATTTATTACACTATATTGGAATATTTATTACACTGTATGGGAATATTTATTACACTATTGGAATATTTATTAACTAATAGTTTCTTGCAGTTACTACCAAGTTTAA
This sequence comes from Potamilus streckersoni, assembly GCA_016746295.1. Classification (NCBI taxonomy): domain Eukaryota; kingdom Metazoa; phylum Mollusca; class Bivalvia; order Unionida; family Unionidae; genus Potamilus; species Potamilus streckersoni. The sequence goes on from JAEAOA010000564.1 coordinate 1,954,361, forward strand.
ATAAAACATTGGTATTACAGGCCAACAATTTCATGCAGTAATAGTAGTTGTGAGAAGCAAATTTCTTCTTGGAATGCTACTTAATGTAAATAGCATAATTAAGTTAGACCACTAACCCTGACCATCAATGTAAGCAATAAATCTGAAGACTGCTCTCCATTGGACAGATAATATATTGATAACTGTTGCCTCTTTGATGCTTCCTTATATTCTCAGATCAAGTGAGATTCATTTTTCAGATGAGTTTATAGGGAAAAGCCAATTCTGAATTCCATTAAGGGAATCCAGAGGGCCATAAAATTTGCTGAGTGAATTGAAGCTTGCTATCATCTTCACTCACAGGCTGGCTGTTAGGATCATCCTTATTATTGTAAACAGATTAGCTACCTTATCCTTCTTTTAGTTGAAGGTCAGTGCCTGCTTTTTAATTGGTAGGTAGAGGACTCCCAGTACTAATTCAGTTCCCATAGTAAAGCTATGCAAAGACCATAATATTAAGAATTTATTAACTTTAAATTTCTAAGTGCCCATCATCAAACTTATATTTATCAGTATGGATGAAACCTGGATGTCAGCTTCTGTGTAGAGGAAAGGATATGAGCCATGGCATTTTCTGGACCTGCATGTGTGTGAACCATGTGCCTTCAATTTCACACCAAAGAGTCAGCTGCTAATTTTAGTAATGAGTGTTCCAAAAGTCAAGACTGTTAAAGGAATGAAATTAATCAATAAAACGTCTATATTTTTTTCACTTACAACTAAGCAAAGCTCTCAAAAAAGTCTTTTTCATAAAATGCAACTTACATTATTAACCAATCCTGGCCAAACAAACCTATATATATATATATATATATATATATATATATATATATATATATATATATATATATATATATATACTCATTTTTTATGTTCACCCATTTCCAGGCTGGTTCCCATTTTTCCATACAATTAGTACCATGTGTCCTGGAAGGGAATCCTTGTATCTTGATCTGGTTTCAATGCTTTGCATTAGTAAAATAGCACACATCTTTTAAATTACACTTGCATTAATAGTATAACTTGAATAGCACACATCTTGTAAATTGTGCTTGTATTAGCAGTGTAACTTCAGTAACACACATCTTGTAAATTACACCTGTATTAGTAGTATAACTTGAATAGCACATGTCTTATAAATTACACTTGTATTAGAAGTGTAATGTCAGTAGCACACATCTTGTATTATTACATTATATTAGTAGTGTAACTTGAATAGCACATGTCTTATAAATTACACTTGTATTAGAAGTGTAACGTCAGTAGCACACATCTTGTAAATTACACCTGTATTAGTAGTATAACTTGAATAGCACATGTCTTATAAATTACACTTGTATTAGAAGTGTAATGTCAGTAGCACACATCTTGTATTATTACATTATATTAGTAGTGTAACTTCAATAGCACACATTTTGTAAATTGCACTTTTATTATTAGCATAACTTGAATAGCATACATCTTGTAAATTACATTTAAGTTGCACTTATTTTGGAAATTAATCACTTGGGGTAAAACAATTCATTGATATATCAGTGCATTGTTACTTTTGCTGGAGAAGAAGAATCAATACAAAACTATATTTACTGTATATGTTCTTTTAGTCTTAAGCAGTTATGAATAATTATTATTAGTTCATCTTCTTATTTCATTATAGAATTCATCTGATACAGACTTTGCAGTCCTAGGCACTAATTTTTATTAGTAAAAATGCAAAAGGCTATTTGAGAATACTTGCTCACCATTGGCAAATTCAAACAAAGTGATATGATTCATAATCTGCCCCTCCCCCAATTCCATGCTAATTATCTTACTCCAGTGGCATGTTCAGCATACAGGATAAATTTTAAATGTGTTCCACTTGCATAATGAATATAACAAAGTTCTTTACTGGTCATTTAATAACCAATTTTATGCAAAGTTTCTACATTGAATTTGATCATGTCTTTGGCTGATTTGAAAGCTACACTACCAGCATGTGACACACTGAAATATGTTACATTCAAATGTTATTGGTGGTGACAGCTTGTTCCAGTCAATGTTAACTAATAACTACCAATCAGCAATCAGCATACCTTATTCCTTAGTGACAGACAGGATGTACACTCAAAGTGACAGAAAAGCTTCACTCTAAAGTCATTGATAAATACACTGTCAGGGTGCATGATAGCATGAATCCTGTATAAATTATTATATGAAAATGTACTACATGAATTATACCATTTTTATTTAAACATTCTTTTTGCAACATGTTTTTTTCCAGGTAGACAGCTGTTGACACATCTGGGGTCTTTCAATTATGACAAAAATGATTGTTAATCTAAATATGAATGGCACATTGTGCATTGGAATAAGTGTTATGGTGTAGTTTTAACTTTCATGAAGGAAGTTTTACAAATGTGCATATAAAATATAGGCTACATAGAAAACTCAATATGTCTAATTCCAGACTGGTTCATTGTGTTTTCGTTTGCCAAATGGTGATAATGATGATGACTATAATTTTTCAAGTTATGAAGTATATTGGATTATTGGAGCTGGGAAATTGCTAATGGAGATACCAGTGAGTGATTTTGAGACTGAATTTTTTTTAAAATGCGAGTCCAATATACATAATGGATATAAAAAAATAGAAGGCATGACAGTCAATCTCCCTTGCAACAGTATTTCAAAATTAAACATGGAAAGGGCAGAATACTGAGCCTAATTAAAATACAGACAATTTAAAAAGAATGCAGTTTTCATTTTTTTAATCAATCAATTTTGCATTGTGAATTATATGCTACAAACCATATATCCATATCAGGGTAATGATAAACTGAATAAATAAGGACAATGAAAATGAAATTAACAAGTAAAGATTTGAATACCTCAGTCAGAACAAGCAGACTATGACTTTGATGGACTAAAATCTCTAATACAGTATTATGCGACAGATAAGAAGTCTGGCATGGTTATCAGAAAACTTTTGATTCCAGAAGGAAGCAAGTTTGTGTTAGTGAGAAATCCAAAAGATAATATCTGTGGAAAATTCTAAATGACAGTCACAGCTTCTTCAAGCTGAGAAACTTATCTATGCATGTGCCTTTCAGAAGAAAGCACAAAACAATATTCATACACAGATAATGAACAGATTATGGCCAGAAATAATTAACAAATTGATACTTATACAACTAGAGCTGACATCTTTTAGAGATTTTGATTTCAATAGAACTCTTAAAAGGTGGAGTATTGAAGTGTTAAGTAAATTATTGAGCCATGACTGTTTCTTCCTGCACCTGCTTCTTTTCTACCCTCTCCTTCATTCAATAACCAAAGGTGAAGTCCCCCATAAGATAAAATCCTGGCAGCATCTGTCTTGAAATTGTACATGCAGAGCAAATTTATAATTTTTGTTTTTATGCAAAGATATTTAACTAGTGAATGAAGATGCTGATGGAATAAATAAAATTACCACAGAACCAGCAAGAGGGCAGATTTCATACAGCTAAAGTTTATCACCTTGTGTAAAATTAATTAAAAAAATTATAGAATAGGACTGGGTGTTGTCAAAAGTTTTCCTTCTTCACTAATAAATACAAGTACCTGTAACCACGGCAGTCTTTTGCATCTTAAAAAAGTACAGTGTGATAGATTTTGCTGGCATTCATCTTCATTCCCATACCCCATTTGTTCTAGAGGAGATTTTACTTGCACAAGAAATCAACACACAACAATTTTATTTGTTCTGTTTTGAAGATAACATTGTAATGTCTTCCAAGTTTAAGTTAGATATGAAAATTGTTTTCAAAGCATTCATGCAGTGCAAAAGAAAGTTTCTAAAGTGAGTTAAATATGAAACCAGCATTAAATCCTAAAATGCTGAATAAAATTCACTGACAACCAACAAGTAGTCTGAAAGTATTTTTGTTTTCTTGTCATCGATGAGAATTGCATATAAATGTATGATAACTCTCTCTGTCTGTAATCAGAATAGTGGAAATACAACCAGTATGTCAAAATACATGAAGGGGCACCACCTACCTTTCAAAGATAGAAAAGACCATCAGCTGTATCAATATGTATTGCATTGTAGGCTATTTATCTTTGTATTGTATTGTAGGCTGTTTATTATGATATGTGGCAAATGTGTATTGTTTCACCCCAATAAATTACACTAGTATTAGTAATATAACTTTAATAGCACACATATTGTAAATTAGACTTGTATTAATAGTATAACTTCAATAGCACACATCTTGTAAATTGCACCTGTATTAGCAGTATAACTTCAGTGGCACACATCTTGTAAATTACACTTATATTATCAGTATAGCTTCAATAACACATATTTTGTAAATTACACTTGTATTACTTGTGTAACTTAAGTAACACACATCTTTTAAATTATTTTGTATTAAGAGTATAACACAAATCTTGTAAATTACACTTGTATTAGTTGTGTGACTTTAGTAACATATATCTTGTAAATTAATCTTGTATTAGTAGTATAACTTCAAAAACACACATTTTGTAAACTACAGTTGTATTAGTTAGTATAATTTCAGTAACACACATCTTATAAATTCTACTTGCATTAATAGTATAACTTTGATAGTACACATTTGTAAATTATAATTACATTGTTTAGATATGCTCATTTGTTTCTCCATTAACTTTACTTTGTCAGAATCATGCAACATTTTCCCATATTGCATGGCTTCATATTGCATGATGTGCATCTAAATAAAGTACATGTAGTTTATTAGGAACAACTTTATAAATAAGTCATGTACACTCATGTAGGTTTTAGTTTATTAGGCTTTTTTGTGGATGAACTAAAGATAATATCATTCTGATCATTTAAACAGTTATTGAGGAGAAATGTTTGTTGCTTTTCATAAATGAATGGATTAGTCTCTTACCAGTGCTAATTTGACTGTATCAAAATAACATAGAAAAGCATATTGAGGCCAAGGGCTATCATACATTTATCAGAGACATATCCTTTTATAAGTCAAAGTACTAAATTCTACAAAACAAAATTCAGCTGAAGGTTTTGGTAGAAAGTAAAGGTCTCAAGAGCCAATTAACAAATATGATAAAAAATATTTCTGCTGGCTGAATGGACTGTTACACACCAGCTGCTTTGCAATTTTCCATGTTATTGTCAATTTTCCATGTTAACTTTTTTGATACAATGTTTTGGATTTAGGCTAGCAATAAAAGCCATACTAAAGATGAGATCATTACATAGGTGGGGTCTCTACAAAGAGCATGCTACTGAAAAGGCTTAAACATGTATTCTTTAGCTGGTAATAAGAATGGCAAAAAATATACTTACAGTTTTGCATCTTGAATTTCCAAAAAATAGACTTTCTTAGTTTTGCAAATTTAAATTACATGAGCTATGTCATGACTTCTGAAACTTGATTATACACAACAAAATTTTGACTACATTATTTCCAACTGCAATCACATTCTTATTACTGTACTCTGAATCAAATGATATTGCATAGCATGCTTTTGATAATTTCAATTAAAAGAGTTCATATTTTTCCTATATTACTATTCCAAACAATCAATGATGGAAAAACAAATGCAGCTGATTCAAAGTGGGTCCCACCATGCTAAAAACACATGTATTTTTATGCAGAAATAGCACAGCTAATAAATCCAGTTTATCACAAGCAGAAAAGCAGAATTGAGTTGAATCAACCCAAAAAATTCAACCCATTCCAGATCAACTGGAAAAGTTATTGCAATGTGTATTCATTCACAAGATTATTCCAAATTTCAGAGTAAGTAGACCTAAATGACTTCTTTTTTAAACTGAGGTCAAGCATGTGATGAAGTTCAAAGGTTGCTGGGTTGTTTTGTGTGAACATTAATATTGTTATTGTGTATTGATGAATCTATGGTTGTGTATTTATTTTGAAATGGAGTGTAAGTTTAATTATTTTGTTTCTTGTAGTGCATTGTTTTGTAAATAAGTCTTTGGTAGAAAAACAAAATGAGTATGGGATAAAAAGGTTACTGTATTTTGTTATGTATATGTAATTCAATTGTTTGTTTGTTTTAATTTTTTCTTTATTTTTATTTTATTCCATTACATGTTATTGTAATGACAATTTTGTGGATTTTATTGTTTTGATAATTCAATTCAGTTCTATTTAACCTGATAAAAGCCAGCAGTTTGAAACATTGTATCTAATTGTTGACCTTGATTCAGAAATCAGATAGAGCTTAGATTAAACACTTTTTTAATTCATTCTAAGAGTAATTTTCATTTAGTGAAATCAAGAAAATACCTGGAGTACATGACAAAAAACATTTGTTTATTGTTTCAAACATTTGATTTTTCCAGTGGGATGAATTTTTGACCCCATCTGGGAATCTGTTATGTGTTTTAGTCAGGCTTATGACTCATGTTATCATTTAGTTGTGCTTTAAACTTTTGTAGCTCAAACATGGGTGCCTGCAGGATTTATTGCAAGGGGGTGGTCAGATTTTTTTTCCCAGGGGAAGTCTGTCAGTCACAGCTAGGAGAGTTAGTATAAGCAGTCCCAAACTAAAGCTAGTATTTATTAAGTGTTTTGAGCAGAATCTTGTGACATATGTTCAGCTTCATTTGCATGACTAAACTTGCCGCAGTTGATACATATATTATTTGCAGTGTGATTTCCCAGGAGGGGAAACATGTGACCCCCTTGACCCATGCTGCAAGCACCCATGAGCTCAAAGGTGTTTTGTTGTGACCAGTTTGAGTTGAATTTTTTATTTTTCGGAATTAGTAATTCATTTCTCTGGAAAAGATATACATAAGTGCTCCTTACAGAATTTTTGGACAAAAACATTGAAAATTATTTAGAATTCCAAACTGGAATATTATTCTTTGGGATTCAACAAAGAACTGTTGACACATCAGGACAAAGCAAGCCATTGAAGATGTCGCCTTCCATCTTGAATTTCATTTTGATTTGAACAGTGATTCTTTTGAAACTTTTACTGATAGGACTTATATTTTTTAATTCTTGGATTAATTATGGATTTGACTATGCAGTCTGAAATAAAGAATTCTTATTCTTATTCTTATAAACTGTAATTTTTTAAAATTTTTACCATGTTCTTCTAGGGAAATATGTTATTTGTTAAAGTTCTCTAAAGCTTGTTGTCTTCACTATTTTCTTGTTACTTCTCTACAAGCCCAGACATGTAACAAAATGTATTGGAAAATATAAACTCTGTATTTTACATGAATACTGCACTGCCAAGGTCATGCAATGTTACCCAAAGTAAACTTGTTCATATTTTGCACTAACCTTTTGATACTATACCTTCAATGCTACACATCTTGTGAATTATAATTATATTAAAGGAATAGGGAATGTACATGTTGGTTTATTATTATTTGATTGCCTGTCTTGCAAAAATATATTTTATCTTATTTCCAGTACTCTGTTCTCAGGCCATTTAGTTACTACAAGGGAATATTTAGGTTATCAGCAAGTGCCTTGAGAGATAATTAGATAGGTATTACTGGACAGTAGTGACATCATAGAATCTATAGCTTCCACCCAAGTGAGCTAACTACCAAGACTGCTAGCGTAATTCTGATCATTTATTTTCCCTTTTACATCATGGAAAATAGCGAGAATGATTTCCCTGACTTCTGTAAGCATGAACATTTTAAATATCAGTTTGAACCACATTTTAATCACAATCAACGAAGAGGGCACAGTAGTAATGACACTGTGTCAGGTTCTTCGAATGATGAGGATATTTTGCCGAGTAAAGAAGGACCATAATATAATTTAAATACCACACATTTTGTAAACTACACATGTATTAATGGTATAACATCAATACCACACATCTCATACATTACATATATAATGGTATAACCTCAATACCACACATCTTGTATATTACACATGTAATGGTATAACCTCAATACCACACATCTTGTATATTACACATGTAATGGTATAACCTCAGTACCACACATCTTGTATATTACACATGTAATGGTATAACCTCAGTACCACACATCTTGTATATTACACATGTAATGGTATAACCTCAGTACCACACATCTTGTATATTACACATATAATGGTATAACCTCAATACCACACATCTTGTAAGTTACATATATAATGGTATAACCTCAATACCACACATCTTGTAAGTTACATATATAATGGTATAACCTCAATACCACACATCTTGTAAGTTACATATATAATGGTATAACCTCAATACCACACATCTTGTAAGTTACACCTGCATTATTGTATAACTTCAATACCACACATCTTGTAATTTATATATGTATTACTGGTATAACTGCAATACCACATATATTGTAAATTTTACATATATAATGGTATAATTTAATTATCATATATCTTCTAATCCTGGCTGTTAACAGATTTTCTTGGCAAGCATGATATTGAAGTCTTTGAAGCATGAGCCAAAATATCTGTGAAAATACACTCAGAAGCTTCCACCATTAGGGGGCTATATTTGTATTAATTGAAACTTGAGAAATGAAATGTGCTCTAAATTGCTATTTGGAGTTAGTCTTCCAGGCTGTGGGTTTGTTTTTTTTTTAGAATTAGGCTATGTATTTTATGGTGGTCCAGGCTATGTTTTGTTTTGGTACAGGCAATATGTTTTCTTGTGGTCCAAGCTATACATTTTGTTGTGGTCCAAGCTATGTATTTTTATTGTGGTCCAAGCTATATATTTTATTGTGGTCCAAGCTGTGTATTTTTATGGTGGTACAAGCTATACATTTTATTGTTGTCCAAGCTAAATATTTTACTGTTGTCAAAGCTTCACATTTTCTGTGGTCCAATCTGTACATTTTATTGTTGTCCAAACTATACATTTTAAAATGGTCTAAGCTATATATTTTATTTTGGTCAAGGCTATAGATTTTATTGTGGTCCAGGCTGTACATTTTGTTGTGGTCCAAGCTACATATTTTATTGTGGTCCAGGCTATATATTTTACTGTGATCCAAGCTGTACATTTTACTGTGGTCCAAGCTATACATTTTGTTGTCGTCCAGGCTATATATTTTATTATGGTCTAAGCTATACATTTTATATTTTGGTCCAGGCTCTAAATTTTATTGTGGTCCAAGATGTACATTTTGTTGTGATACAATCTATACATTTTATTTTGGTCCAGGCTGTACATTTTGTTGTGGTTCAGGCTATACATTTTACTGTGGTCCAGGCTATATATTTTTTGTGGTCCAGGCTGTACATTTTATTTTGGTCCAAGCTATACATGGTACTGTGGTCCAAACTACATTTTATTATGGTCCAGGCTGTGAATTTTAATGTGGTCCAGGTTATACATTTTATTTTGGTCCAAGTTATACATTTTGTTGTGGTCCAGGCTATATATTTGACTGTGATCCAAGCTGTACATTTTACTGTGGTCCAAGCTATACATTTTGTTGTCATCCAGGCTATATATTTTATTATGGTCCAAGCTATACATTTTATATTTTGGTCAAGGCTCTAGATTTTATTGTGGTCCAGGATGTACATTTTATTGTGATCCAAACTACACATTTTATTTTGGTCCAGGCTGTACATTTTGTTGTGGTCCAGGCTGTACATTTTATTGTAGTCCAGGCTGTACATTTTGTTGTGGTCCAAGCTGTACATTTTATTGTAGTCCAGGATGTACATTTTGTTGTGATCCAAGCTATACATTTTATTTTGGTTCAGGCTGTACATTTTATTGTGGTTTAGGCTGTACATTTTATTGTGATACATACTATACATTTTATTGTGGTCCAGGCGGTACATTTTGTTGTGGTCCAAGCTATGCATTTTCTTGAGCTCCAAACAATATATTTTCTCATTTTCAGGCTGTATTTTCTTGTGGTCCAGGCTGTATTTTCTTGTGGTCCAGGCTGTATTTTCTTGTGGTCCAGGCCAGTGTTGTCTTGACTTCATTGCAGGCTTTGGGCAAAACAATATCCTCTACTGGCCATTAATACCATGTGTAGATTGATGCCCCTAGAAGTGTGACACCACTTGCATCTGTCCAGTATGTCCATGGACTAAGGCAGCACTGGTCCAGGCTATATGTTTTCTATTGCTCCAGATTATGTGCTTTAATGTGGTCAAGACTATGTTTTTATTGTGGTTCAGATTATATTTTATTGTGGACCAGTTTATTTGTTTTATTGTGATCCAGATTATGTGTTTTATTGTGGTCCAGACTTTTTATTGTGGTCCAATTATGTGTTTTATTTTGGTCTTGATTATGTTTTATTGTGGACCAGTTTATTTGTTTTAGTGTGATCAAGATTATTTATTTTATTGTGGTCCAGATTATGTTTTATTGTGGTCCAGATTTTTTATTGTGGTCCAATTGTTTTTTTGTGGTCCTGATTATGTTTTATTGTGGACCAGTTTATTTGTTTTCTTGTGGACCAGTTTATTTGTTTTATTGTGGTCCAGATTGTGTGTTTTATTGTGATCCCGACTTTTTTTTAGCTCCAGGCTATGTTTTCTTGTGGTCTTTGTTATATGTTTTGTATTGGTCAAAGGCATATTTAGGGTGTGGCAAGACACCACATGTGCCATGGGCACCACTTGTTTTTCTTGTGCTGCAGTGTTTTCTTGTGCAACTGGGTATGATGTCATGTGCTTCAGGCTGCAAGTTGCTTGGTGCCCCAGGCTGTGAGTTTTCAGATGCTTGAAATTTGTTGTTTGCATTGGGTCAGTATATGATAAAATCATTGTTGTCAGGGGATGATAATAGCATAGCCAAGCTAGCATGGGCAGCTATAAATAATTGGTAGCTAAGGGATATTTCTTAAAACAGCACAATTTTTCATAAAGAAGACAACTGAAATTAAGGAATACTTTCCCTGCCAACATCCTTGCCAAACAGTAGATCGTAATTGGAACTCTTCCTTTCTTAGTTTTGAACACAATGAATGTACTTGAGTTAATTGAGTCTGTTGTACAAATAATGCAATTGTTTTCTTCACTTGTCAGTTGTACAAATAATGCAATTACCTTTTCTTCACTTGTCTGTTGTACAAATTATGCAATTACCTTTTCTTCACTTGTCAGTTGTACAAATAATGCAATTACATTTTCTTCACTTGTCTGTTGTACAAATTATGCAATTACATTTTCTTCACTTGTCTATTGTACAAATGATGCAATTGTTTTCTTCACTTGTCTGTTGTACAAATAATGTAATTATGTGTTTGGGCCCAAGTGGTCTGAAGCCTGTCTGTTATGATCACTACCATCTCACCTCTGTCTGCATGAGTTCAAGTCCAGACTTGGCTAATGTGGGTAAGTGAGAAAGCCTGCCAGTAGCTTTTCGTGGGTCGTGGGTCTGTGGTTTTTCCCAGGAGTTTTCCAGGGTTCTTTCTCCACCATTAATTCTACCTGCTTTTTATAGCCTATCTGGTGCTGAAAATAGCATTAAATCCAACAACAACAACAGCAATTATGTGTTCTTCACTTGTTTGTTGTACAAATACTTCACTTGTCTATTGTCAGGTAAGTGTCATTTGTCATGGATGAAATAAAGGAGTTATAATGGTTTGTTGAAACCAATGTCTGATTTTTTTTGTAACTGAATTCTCAAATTGTAGTTTAACCTATAAAAAAAGACTTCAAATACTATTAAAAATATTGTAAACTCTGACTAGTTCTATGAAATATACTTGATCTATGTCTGAGAAATAAACTATTTCTATAAAATATACTTCACTTGAAAATTTTGTTTATATGACACTATTTATGTGAAATGTACTTCACTTGACAGATATGTCTGTCTGACAGGTAAACTAAACTGTCTGCCTAGTTGTATCAAATGTACTTGACAGATATGTCTGTCTGACAAGTAAACTAAAATGTCTGTTTAGTTGTATGAAATGTACTTCACTTGACAGATGTCTGTCTGACAGGTAAACTAATTTGTCTGCCTATTTGTATCAAATGTTCTTCACTTGACAGATATTTCTGTCTGACAGGTAAACTAAACTGTCTGCCTAGTTGTATCAAATGTACTTTACTTAACAGATATGTCTGTCTGACAGGTAAACTAAACTGCCTAATTTTATTAAATGTACTTCACATAACAGATATGTCTGTCTGACAGGTAAACTAAACTGTCTGCCTAGTTGTATCAAATTTACTTCACTTGACAGATATGTGTGTCTGACAGGTAAACTAAACTGTCTGCCTAGTTGTTTCAAATGTACTTCACTTGACAGATTTATATACATCAGACACATCTAAGAATTAAAAACATGGACTTTATTGTCACAACCAGATGGACTTTGTCACAAGCAGATGGACTTTAATCTTTTTTGTCTCTTTGTTAAGTCTAATACCAAGAGGTCTTTGGTTTGTTAATATTTATAGCAAATAAAAACTAATGAAAATACAAGTATGCAAACTTAAACTGACATACCAAACAGGTGTAAAGGACAGGTGAGTGATACAAAATTTGTATTTTTTACTATTGATAGAGGGATACATCAAAAATAAAAAATAACACTTTTTGAAGATTGCAATGGTGTAGGAAATCATATAATGGAGGAACCATTTTATAATGCCTAAATTTGTTGACCCATACAACAGAATTAACACTTGTGCTGACCAGTCTGTGGATACAAAATATACTGTATAGACAGAAAAACATACTTTTTGCAAACAAATAAGGAAAGAGAAGACAATGCCTGAAAAATTCATTTGTTTGATAAAGAGAACATGACTATACTTAAAATCCACAAGTGGCTTAATTCAACCTCCCATTGGAATGTCAAATTATTCCTTATAGATTGGAAATTTAATTCCCTGTGATATGAAAAACTGCAGGCTAACCCCAGTATCCTACGGGAATGATTGATTGGAAGTAAGCCAGTTAGTTAGTAAAGACCATGTCCTTCTCTGCATGATAAAAACTTCAACCCTGCTAATTGATCTGCAATTAGTTCAACATGGTGTGACAGCTGATGTGAAGACACTCCTAGGCTCTACTTTAGGGACCTGGGACAAATTGAACAGAATGTCAAAATATTGCTGAAAATTTGTGGTCAAATTAGAATGCTTAAGGACTGTCTGTCAGTCATATCCTTATTTCACTTACAGTTTTCTTGGTGGAATCTATGGTTTCAAGTATAAGAATTGTTCCATCCATCAATCAAAACATTTCATTAAATGGCCTTACTACACACCCTATCATCAATGTTAGAAAACAATTCCAGATATTGATTTGGTCAGTATATGCAACAATATAAACTGACTCTAAAGGAACATTTTTGTATTGGAGGACAGACACTGTCATTTTATAAAAAATATATCAGTATTTGCTCTTGAATTTGATAAAAGGTATACTTTTTTTGGTCATAATAAAAAAGCACACTGCTGTTCGAAATGAAAAGTATACTTACTGTTGTTCAAAATAAAAGTACACTTACTGTTGTTCAAAATAAAAAGTACACTTACTGCTATTAAAAAAAAATGTATATGTTTTGCTGTTCAAAATAAAAAGCACACTTAATGTTGTTCAAAATGAAAAGTACACTTACTGCTGTTCAAAATAAAAAGTATACTTACTGCTGTTCAAAATAAAATGTACACATTTTGCTATTCAAAATAAAAAGTACACTTTATGTTGTTAAAAATGAAAAGTACACTTACTGTTGTTCAAAATAAAAAGTACACTTACTGTTGTTCAAAATAAAAAGCACACCTACTGTTGTTCAAAATAAAAAGCACATTTACTGCTGTTGAAAATAAAATGTACACTTATAGCTGTTCAAAATAAAAAGCACACTTTGTGCTATTAAAAAAATATACACATTTTGCTGTTCAAAATGAAAAGTACACTTACTGCTGTTCAAACTAAAAAGTACACTTACTGCTATTAAAAATAAAATCTACACATTTTGCTGTTCAAAATAAAAAGTACACTTTATGTTGTTAAAAATGAAAAGTACACTTACTGTTGTTCAAAATAAAAAGTACACTTACTGTTGTTCAAAATAAAAAGCACACCTACTGTTGTTCAAAATAAAAAGCACATTTACTGCTGTTGAAAATAAAATGTATACTTACTGCTATTAAAAAAATGCTGTATTTTTTATGTATCTTGGATTGACCTTTAGCCAGGCCTCAAGGTTAAGATTATAACCATGCAATTAAGTACAAAAGTTTTCCAGCAGTACTCTCCCTATTGGCTTCAGGAATGTTCCCAGGAAATGCACCTCCTGCATGTTGTACTGTGTTCTATAGTCCCAGGAAATGCACCTCCTTCATGTTGTACTGTGTTCTATAGTCCCAGGAAATGCACCTCCTGCATGTTGTACTGTGTTCTATAGTCCCAGGAAATGCACCTCCAGCATGTTGTACTGTGTTCTATAGTCCCAGGAAATGCACCTCCTGCATGTTGTACTGTGTTCTATAGTCCCAGGAAATGCACCTCCTGCATGTTGTACTGTGTTCTATAGTCCCAGGAAATGCACCTCCTGCATGTTTTACTGTGTTCTATAGTCCCAGGAAATGCACCTCCAGCATGTTGTACTGTGTTGTATAGTCCCAGGAAATGCACCTCCTGCATGTTGTACTGTGTTCTATAGTCCCAGGAAATGCACCTCCTGCATGTTGTACTGTGTTCTATAGTCCCAGAAAATGCACCTCCTGCATGTTGTACTGTGTTCTATAGTCCCAGGAAATGCACCTCCTGCATGTTGTACTGTGCTGTATAGTCCCAGGAAATGCACCTCTTGCATGTTGTACTGTGTTCTATAGTCCCAGGAAATGCACCTCCTGCATGTTTTACTGTGTTCTATAGTCCCAGGAATGCACCTCCTGCATGTTGTACTGTGTTCTATAGTCCCAGGAAATGCACCTCCTGCATGTTGTACTGTGTTGAATGGTCCCAGGAAATGCACCTCCTGCATGTTGTACTGTGTTGTATAGTCCCAGGAAATGCACCTCCTGCATGTTGTACTGATGAATGCAGGAACCAATATGGTTATGGATTGACTGCTGGAAGCAGGAACCTTCATGGTTCATTGGTTTAACCCTTTCATCACTAAGTAACTTTGTAGGCATAGAGTCCTCAATACTAAGAAACTTTGGAGTTGTAAAGCAAAATGACTTGTAAACTTTGAAACAACATAACTTTGCCAATGTTAAAGATATCTAACTGGATTAGGTGTCAAAATCAAGGTTAAAAATCATATTTTATGACTAATTAAATAAAATGTGCATATCTATTATAACTGTTAAAATGCAGGTACAAAGAGGTAACACAACAGGTAAAATACAAGTAATTATTTTATTACTTCTTAGAAAACATAGAAAGTTCTCAAAACTTGTTCAGTTGACCCTAGATGTACTAGTGAATAATCACAGTAACAACACAAGTCTTTCTTTCATGGTGTCCATAATATATAAGATTCTATAAAATGAACCAAAATGATCTCCAAGGTGAGATCTGTCCACACACCTATAAAGCTCTGCCACATTTGATCGTCCCATTGAAGTTCATTAAATGGACAATTTTTCCAAAACTTCATCTGAATAGAATATTTGAAAATATGCCGAAGCTTTCCTTGAGCCATCTAACACTTGAGTGTGCCAAATTCTGTCAGAAAACTGAAACAAATCTCTTTGGTTTTTCAGCTTGGTCCAAACAAAACCACGTAGCATACAATTCTTCTAGTTCAAAACCTTCAAAAGTCCTCTTAATCGTCATCACTATCACCCACAAATGTATTACATTGTCTCTCCATTCTTCTTCTCTCATTTTCATCCAAATTTACCAGGTCAAAATTATTAAAAATCCTCCGATAACTCTCTGAAAGTTCTTCAAATACTGCCATTTTGGATACAAATTTCAGCATTCGGAAAACACGTTAAAAGTTTCTACTTTCTTCGATATTTCTAGTTGTATACAAGCTAAACTCATGAGATCATCTTAATATAACATCTACATTACAATATGGAAGTTATTAGAGGTACCCCAAAAGTTATTTAGTTGGGTACTATAATGTTAAAGAAGAACACTGCCCCAGAATGAAAAGTCGGTCCATAGTGTTTACAGACTTACTTCCCCCTGACCGGTTTTACGGTCCGCTGTGTTGAAAGGGTTAATTGCCAGACTTCTGACCAAAATAATAAATATTTAAATCCTACTACAGTCAAACCTACTTATCTTGACCTTGGTTATTTCGACAACCTGCATATGTCATCATTTTGGTCTGGTCCAGAAAAAATCCTTTTATTTGCAATTTTTTGCCCACTTATCTTGAGTCCTAAGTCGGTATGTTTCAGTTTGAAGTGACATGTTGACCCGATGGATGAAATATAACCTTTTAACATCAATCGGTCAGAAATTATACAAGAAATGGTCAGCAAAAGTGATCGATTTTCACTTTTCATGTATACTTTTAATAAGTTATGGCAGCAGTCACATGTTTATTAGCATTTTTTCTATTTTTAGTTCCAAAGAGAAGCTTAATCGATTAATTTATTAAAAATATATCTTCTTCAGTACATAAAATATTTAAGGGTTTACAAAGACAAAGAGTGTGCACAAATTGCAATGTAACTTAATTTTACGAAAGCACAGAATCATAGACATCAGCTACATGTCAGCTATATATTTCCTTTTGCTTCTTAAGGTACAATTAAGACCTGAATTATATTCGGAAATACATGTATAAAAGAAACAACAATAGAGGAGATAAAAGTAATGATATTGTTAATCATTGTGCAGGTGGAAAATTGCTGATTGCCTGAATATTCAAAAGACATGAAATTATGCCATATGCACATAATATCATGACGAATTATTTTATAGCATTTTATGACAAAATAGCCAAACATGTAAGCAATATTTTCAAAATATCTAGGAATTATTAACATCATAACCTGCACTGCATTATATGTTTTAGTAAATATGAAGTAATATCAGTCTGCTTTTGTTTAATCCAACCCTGATTTGTAAAAGTGATTCAAAAGTGCGTTTGTTTTCTTACATATGCTCGGCACTGGTGACACTTGCCACAAACTTAATGGATTCATACATTTCATAAAACAGCATATACATGTAATTGTCAACAGAAAATAAACATGTATTGATCTTTATTTGCAAGATTTTGTCATATATTAACTTAGATAAAATACTATCTTGGTTATTTTTCACCTAACACTGTGTTGTGCATAAATGGGCAAGTGCCTGAAAGCAGTCTTCTTTCTCTCTCTCTCATTTGTAATTTTCTTGGATCTATTTTTCAGTCACATAACATATTCAAACATCTGAGTACAGCCAAACAAGATTTCTTTTTCAATGCATCATGTGTTATGGTATAGGTGATGCACACTACAGTATGAATGCATGCACTACATGTGATATAGAGTTCATATATTGTTTCTTTAATATATTGCTCATGATGATAAAAAAGAAATAAATAATAACAAAACCAGGTTAGTTTCTTTAATTTTATTATCAATTAATCATTTTTTTGTATTTTATTGTAACATGCAATGGGAATGAATTACAGTTAAAGACAAGAGCAAGAGACTGGAGTAATGGTCAAGGACAACTTAAAAATTATGTTCTCCGGTTTTTATGAACCCAGATATCTCCAGACCTGGTTATGTTGACGATTTTTTACACCCAAGACTTAACCCCCCACCCCCAACCTGTGGTGTATCCATGGGCAAAACACTTCTAAATGCCTCAGCAGTCAATAATGTAATATAGGTACAGACATGCTGTCATGTAATGCATTGTAGTTCTAGACCTGCTATCAAATAATACAGTGTAGATCTAGACTTGCTGTCACATAATACAGTGTAGATCAAGATCTGCTGTCACAATAAAATATAGATACAGACCTTCAGTCATGTCATGCAGTGTAGATCTACACCTGCTGTCATGTAATGCATTGTAGATGTAGACCTGCTGTCATGTAATGCATTGTAGTTCTAGACCTGCTGTCAAATAATACAATGTAGATCTAGACTTGCTGTCACATAATACAGTGTAGATCAAGATCTGCTGTTACAATAAAATATAGATACAGACCTTCAGTCATGTTATGCAGTGTAGATCTACACCTGCTGTCATGTAATGCATTGTAGATGTAGACCTGCTGTCATGTAATGCATTGAAGTTCCAGACCTGCTGTCAGTCATGCATTGTAGATAGGTACAGACCTGCTGTCATGTAATGCATTGTAGTTCTAAACCTGTTGTCAAATAATACAGTGTAGATCTAGACCCACTCTCACATAATATAGTGTAGATCAAGACCTGCTGTCACAATGCAATATAGGTACAGACCTGCTGGCACACAATGCAATATAGGTACAGACCTGCTGGCACATAATGCAATATAGGTACAGACCTGCTGGCACATAATGCAATATAGGTACAGACCTGCTGGCACATAATGCAATATAGGTACAGACCTGCTGGCACATAATGCAATATAGGTACAGACCTGCTGGCACATAATGTATATTATGTGGCCACATATCATGGTCTTCACTGTTTTGACTTGTTCTGTTATATACACATGTACATTATTTGGCCACATATCATGGTCTTCACTGTTTTGACAGGTTGTGTGATATACACATGTACATTATTTGGCCACATATCATGGTCTTCACTGTTTTGACAGGTTGTGTGATATACACATGTACATTATTTGGCCACATATCATGGTCTTCACTGTTTTGACAGGTTGTGTGATATACACATGTACATTATTTTGCCATATATCATGGTCTTCACTGTTTTGACAGGTTGTGTGATACACAAATGTAAATAACATTATTAATAAGGGCCTGCTGTGTAGTTTAGCTGAGACTTTTTTTTTCTTTACATACAAACACAAATGCTAAATTTAGATATACAAGTATATTTAGTTTGTTAATTTCTTTATTACCTGTTTTTATGAGGAAGACTAGAATATTTTTTTAAATATGAATAAGGCCATATTTGTAGAAATAAGTAGGCTGAAGAATTGTTTCAGTAATAAGTGTCATAAACATTCTTTAATCATTTCAGGTGAAAGTCATGCTTCGAATAGTATCCCCAAATCAGCATGGTGAACAGGGATCATCCTTCCTGACCATTGACCCAAGAAAGAAGCAGGTCACAGTTTTTGATCCTGCAGCGAGTGGCTATGCTACCTCAGCTCATCGTAGAACAGCAGTTGCCCCAAAAATGTTTGCTTTTGACGGTGTATTTTCTCCAGATGACTCTCTGGTAAGATTACCCATCATTTGATGACTGTTAAAATTGTACATCATCTAATCACTGATAAGATTACTCTTCATTTGATGACTGTCAGTATTGTACATCATCTAATCACTGATTAGATTACTCTTCATTTGATGACTGTCAGTATTGTACATCATCTAATCACTGATAAGATTACTCTTCATTTGATGACTGTCAGTATTGTACATCATCTAATCACTGATAAGATTACTCTTCATTTGATGACTGTTAAAATTGTACATCATCTAATCACTGATAAGATTACTCTTCATTTGATGACTGTCAGTATTGTACATCATCTAATCACTGATAAGATTACTCTTCATTTGATGACTGTCAGTATTGTACATCATCTAATCACTGATAAGATTACTATTCATTTGATGACTGTCAGTATTGTACATCTAATCACTGATAAGATTACTCTTCATTTGATGACTGTTAAAATTGTACATCATCTAATCACTGATAAGATTACTCTTCATTTGATGACTGTCAGTATGGTACATCATCTAATCACTGATAAGATTACGCTTCATTTGATGACTGTCAGTATTGTACATCATCTAATCACTGATAAGATTACTCTTCATTTGATGACTGTTAAAATTGTACATCATCTAATCACTGATAAGATTACTCTTCATTTGATGACTGTCAGTATGGTACATCATCTAATCACTGATAAGATTACTCTTCATTTGATGACTGTTAAAATTGTACATCATCTAATCACTGATAAGATTACTCTTCATTTGATGACTGTCAGTATGGTACATCATCTAATCACTGATAAGATTACTCTTCATTTGATGACTGTCAGTATTGTACATCATCTAATCACTGATAAGATTACTCTTCATTTGATGACTGTCAGTATTGTACATCATCTAATCACTGATTAGATTACTCTTCATTTGATGACTGTCAGTATGGTACATCATCTAATCACTGATAAGATTACTCTTCATTTGATGACTGTCAGTATTGTACATCATCTAATCACTGATAAGATTACTATTCATTTGATGACTGTCAGTATTGTACATCTAATCACTGATAAGATTACTCTTCATTTGATGACTGTTAAAATTGTACATCATCTAATCACTGATAAGATTACTCTTCATTTGATGACTGTCAGTATGGTACATCATCTAATCACTGATAAGATTACTCTTCATTTGATGACTGTCAGTATGGTACATCATCTAATCACTGATTAGATTACTCTTCATTTGATGACTGTCAATTGTTAAGTATATGTAATTTAATTATTTGTATAATAGTTTTAAATTCATTTTTTTTTTATTTCATTACATTTTATTGTACTGATAGTTTTATTCACTGGATTTGCTATTTTTCCAGAAAATTCAGTTTATTTCTGTTAAACCTGATTAGTAGAATTATTGTGTCAGAGCCATTTTTGTGTTTGTAGTAAACAACTTTTTATTTTTTTTAATTATCCAATCTTATAGTGAGATTTGTTCAGTACAATCAAATCCATACAGACCTGTACTACATGGCCTATGTGATAATTGACATATATTTCTATGTCTCTTGAAAGGAATTGATCACATGACCTATCAGGTGCTCTGTTCTTCATTGTAAGTAGGCTTAAAACATGTTTCATAATGATTTTTTTTAGCCATTTGTAATTCATACCTTCAGGCTCAAAGGTATTTATTATGTTGTTGCTAGTTTTGAATTTTTTTCTGTTTTCGGAATTAATAATTGATTTTTCCTGGAGACTTTATCTTGTGCTCATCAGAATTCTTGGACAAAGACATTTACTGAAAAGTTTTCAGAATTCTAAAGTTGGAATATTATTCTTGGTGATTCAACAAGGAACTGTTGACATGACAACACAAAAATGGTTATATAGGATATCTTGGAACTTCATCAGGATTCGAACTGTAATTCACTTAGAACTTTTTAGTGATTGGACTTATACTTTTAATTATTGAATTAATTTCATAAACTGTAAGTCCT
Organism: Potamilus streckersoni; assembly: GCA_016746295.1. Classification (NCBI taxonomy): domain Eukaryota; kingdom Metazoa; phylum Mollusca; class Bivalvia; order Unionida; family Unionidae; genus Potamilus; species Potamilus streckersoni. The sequence continues at coordinate 1,975,681 of JAEAOA010000564.1, forward strand.
TTTTCAAGTTTTGACCTTGTTTTCTAGATAAATAAATTATTTTGTTAAATTTTACAAAGCTTGTTGGCTTCACTCTTTTTTGGGTTACCTTTGTTTGAGCCTAGTCATGTAACACAATATTACCATATTTACCGCATATTTTCAGATGGAAAAAATAATTACTTTTTTGTTGTCTAAATACATATTAAATTAAATTCTTTAATTAGGTGTCCAAAAAACAAACAGGAAGATAAATTTTTGTCTCCCACCCATGTCAATAACAATGTTACCATTAACTCACATGACAATGTGCTGTGATGAAGTGTCTGTGTGTGTGTATGTGTGTGTGTGTGATTTAGATTTTTTAAGGTAGCTTTAACAATTTCTCAGTCATATCACTACAGTGTCTGCAGTGTGGCAATTTATAGTGATGTCTAGAACTGGGACATCATACAGCAAACATATAGCATGATGTCCTACCCAGTCACATTATCCTGACACCAGGCAGACCAGTCCTAACACTAACCTCTTAATGCTAAACACCAAGCGAGGCAGCTGTTAGTATCATTTTTGTAAGTCTTTGGTATGACTCGCTGGGGATCGAACCCATGACCTCCTGCTTCTGAGGTGGATGCTCTAACCACTAGGACACCAAAGCAGTCTGCCATGAAGTAAAACAAGTATTTTGTCTAACACCATTGAAAAAATAAAGAATGAAAAACAGGCATTACTTTTGTCTATTTGATACATGTCCATCCACCAGAAAACACAATCCTACATGTATTAGATCCACGATTGAGTGCATAATAACCAAAAGAAGCATATTAGTAATCTTGCAATCCACAGTTTAACCCTCTGCTAATCAGTGATAATTAAAATCTACATTACAAACACACACAAGTTTTTTTCAGTGTAATTAAGATATTAATATAAACTAAATAAAAAGATTTTGGAATTATAAATCTGAAGATATTTATGACAGAAACAGTTTAATATTTAGAGTTTAAAACTGGTACATGTATGATGGCTGATCTTAGAGGCTCCATATGGGGTGAGTCTTGTGCATATGCCTAGAAAGGGTGAAAATAACAAGCAAGTTGTAATATAGGAGCCAGCGTGATTAATATATTGGTATTTTTAAAAATAAAGGTGATCTATTTCTTGTGGTCCTCTGTTCTTATCTTCTTTTTCCACCCAGCCAAGGGTAGCTCAAAATGAGCTAATTTTGCTGACTTGAAACAATCAAGCTCAAAGATTTCAAGGTGTCAGGGTGATAATAGTATAACTTGTGGTATTTCTTTGACAGGTGTGTTTGGAAATAAAAGGCAGCCATCTGGATTTCATTAAAAGAGCACAAGATGTAGGGAATATGTAGTACCCACAATCAATATTTATTGTCTACAAAGAGGTTTATTACCTGTAGAACAATAACTATGTTTAAACTTGTGTACAGGAAACCTCAGGAATAATGAGTTTGTTTTGTTGCATGATGCCAATGAAATTTACTTATCCATACCACACTCTGAGTCACTGTTTAATGTTATAAAGCAGGGGTCATGGTTTATAATCAAAGCCATAATTGTGACTGGTTAAGATGTCTACACTGACAACCAATCCTATTTTTGTTAGCTGAATCAAGCTAGTAAAATATAAAGTATAAATAGTATACTCACCACTATCAAAAGTTATTTAAGTTTATATACTAGATAGCTTGTTGTGAAATGTAATATTGTTAGTACAGTAATTAATTTGATGGATACATTATGCAACAAGCAAGGAAGCACTAACTAGTTCATGGAGGGACTCTTCCTTGCCAAAATCATCTCCAAAAAGGCCAGTAGAAGTGACCTCAAATTAATGATTATGAGGATGCATCACAAAAAGAACCCCCTACAAAGAAAGCTGCTCTAGAAGACGAGTCTGATTATCTTAAAGCCGAGATTCCTCCAGTCGGCATGTGTTTAATATATAAATCTTATACATTAAAGCAGAGTAGCTTTAACAATGCAAAACAAATTGGAATTAGAAATACGCCAAAATGTTGAAGATTCTGAAATCCACTCTGAGTACCTGGATGAAAATTGACTATTCTGCAGATCTGAACTTTAAAGGGCATTTGCCCAAGTGTGGATGACCTGTGTCATATGGATAAGCTATGGATGTGTGGATGACCCATGTCATATGGACAAGCTAAGGATGTGTGGATGACCCATGTCATATGGACAAGCTATGGATGTGTGGATGACCCATGTCATATGGACAAGCTATGGATGTGTGGATGACCCATGTCATATGGACAAGCTATGGATGTGTGGATGACCCATGTCATATGGACAAGCTATGGATGTGTGGATGACCCGTGTAATATGGACAAGCTAAGGATGTGTGGATGACCCATGTCATATGGACAAGCTATGGATGTGTGGATGACCCGTGTCATATGGACAAGCTATGGATGATAAGACAGCTCAATGGGTGCTCACTCAGTGATACTTACAAATTCCAGTCAGTGTTGAGGGATTATGTATTTATACTAAGGAGCTTGTCTCAACAGTATTTTTAGAGAGCAATTCAGTGCCATTTATAATTGGGGAGAGGGTTTCATGATGAGAAGACATGGGTTTGTGCTCAGAAGCAGGACCTCTCTTGCCCAACATTTACCCAAGGATTTGGAAGAAAAGATTTCTTCATTCCACAAATTTGTGATGAATAGACATGAAGGGGATAAGTTTGATGACAAATTTATTATTAACACAAATGAAACACCAATGTACTTTGATCTTGTGCCAGGGAAAACGGTGGACAAAGTAGGAGCGAAAGCATTATGATTACAACTAGATCGAAAAAGAGACCAATTACAGTCATTTTAGCCATTGCATGTTCTGGCAATGTATAACCCCCAATGATTAATTTCAAGGGAAAGAGACATCTAGATCTGAAGGCATCAAAATGGTGGATTATTGCAGTTCAAGAGAAAGCATGGATGGATGAAACAATAATTCTGTGGTGGATTGAAGAAATATTTTTTCATTCACTATTAGTTATCGACTTGTTTTGGGTTCACATTGCTGATGACATAAAGAAACAGTTGCAGTGTGGAAATATGGCAGTAATAATACCTAGAGGCTGTACATCCAGATTGCAACCTCTTGATGTGAGCATCAATAAACATGTCCACTGCAGCTGGACAGAAAACATCAGGGATGCTACAAATAAAATCATCTAATGAAGCAGCAACAGATGGATCAAGTAAACAGACTAAATTGGACTGGGTTGCCTTGGGCACATTGAAGCAAAACAGTAAACAGACTGTATTGGACTGGGTTGCCTTGGGCACATTGAAGCAAAACAGTAAACAGATTGTATTGGACTGGGTTGCCTTGGGCACATTGAAGCAAAACAGTAAACAGATTGTATTGGACTAAGTTGCCTTGGGCACATTGAAGCAAAACAGTAAACAGATTGTATTGGACTGGGTTGCCTTGGGCACATTGAAGCAAAACAGTAAACAGACTGTATTGGACTGGGTTGCCTTGGGCACATTGAAGCAAAATAGTAAACAGACTGTATTGGACTGGGTTGCCTTGGGCACATTGAAGCAAAACAGTAAACAGACTGTATTGGACTGGGTTGCCTTGGGCACATTGAAGCAAAACAGTAAACAGATTGTATTGGACTGGGTTGCCTTGGGCACATTGAAGCAAAACAGTAAACAGATTGTATTGGACTGGGTTGCCTTGGACACATTGAAGCAAAACAGTAAACAGATTGTATTGGACTGGGTTGCCTTGGGCACATTGAAGCAAAACAGTAAACAGACTGTATTGGACTGGGTTGCCTTGGGCACATTGAAGCAAAACAGTAAACAGACTGTATTGGACTGGGTTGCCTAGGACACATTGAAGCAAAACAGTAAACAGACTGTATTTGACTGGGATGCCTTGGACCTACTGAAGCAAGTCAGTCAGTAAACAGACTGTATTGAACTGGGATGCCTTGGACACATTGAAGCAAGTCAGCCAGTAAACAGACTGTATTGGACTGGGTTGCCTAGGACACATTAAAGCAAGTCAGCCAGAAAACAGACTGTATTGGACTGGGTTGCCTAGGACACATTGAAGCAAGTTAGCCAGTAAACAGACTGTATTGGACTTGGTTGCCTTGGACACATTGAAGCAAGTCAGCCAGTAAACAGATTGTATTGGACTGGGTTGCCTTGGACACATTGAAGCAAAAACACAAGTCAGCCAGTAAACAGACTGTATTGGACTGGGTTGCCTTGGACACATTGAAGCAAAAACACAAGTCAGCCAATAAACAGACTGTATTGGACTGGGTTGCCTTGGACACATTGAAGCAAAAACACAAGTCAGCCAGTAAACAGACTGTATTGGACTGGGTTGCCTTGGACACATTGAAGCAAAAGCACACAATGAAATCTGTCAAGGTGTGTGGCATCAGTGTTAATGTAAGCAGAACTGAAAACGTGTTGATCAGAAATGCAGAACAATTGAACAATATGGATGATGATAGTGATACAGAATTTGAGGGCTTCTTGCCCAAGGAACTAAAAGAGGCCATGGATATGCTACTTAAAAATGAATAACATATGTAAATATATTACAGCATTAAATCATATTTCTTTTTGTTCTTTGGTATTGTTATTTATTGTGTATGACTTAATATAACAAAGTCTATTTATCAATCAATGTATATGCATGCATGCCTACATATGTATGTACATACGTAAGTATGTACATACATACATACATACATACATACATACATACATACACACACACACATACATACACATACATACACATACATACATACATACATACATACATACATACATACATACATACATACATACATACATACACACACACACACACACACACATACATACATACATACATACATACATACATACATACATACATACATACATACATACATACATACATACATACATACATACATACATACATACATACATACATACATACATACACACATACATACATATGATTAAAAATTTTAAATTTTATAATTTCATGGAAGTTCATGATCACATTAAATAATTGGCAACCAAATGAAGCAAACTTTGTATCAGTTAAATTAATGGTAAACACACTGGGAATTTTACTTTAAAACAATGCAGCTGATCTTTTTTGTGTCTAAAAACTTAAATTGTAGCTTAGAGACGTCCAAACACACTTACAAGGCATTTGAATATTATATTTATTTTAAAAAACTTTTGTCTGAAAACTGTCGAAAAACATGAAGTAAATATTGTATACATCATCTAAAAACTGATAAGACTGCTCATCATTTGATAATTCTGGCAATAATGCCTGTCATATTATGGAATCTTATTACATTTTTCACAATACAGCAATCTAGCTAGACAGTCAGTCATCTGCTGAAAATCCTAATTTACAGCTTAGTCTCATCAATCTGATGTCACAGTAAAACATCATACTGTCCTGTTTATACAGTAAAGCATCATACTGTCCTGTTTATACAGTAAAACATCATACTGTCCTGTTTATACAGTAAAACATCATACTGTCCTGTTTATACAGTAAAACATACTGTCCTGTTTATTCAGTAAAACATCATACTGTCCTGTTTATTCAGTAAAACATCATACTGTCCTGTTTAGACAGTAAAACATCATACTGTCCTGTTTATACAGTAAAACATCATACTGTCTGGTTTATACAGTACAAAACATCATACCCTCCTGTTTATACAGTAAAACATCATACTGTCCTGTTTATACAGTAAAACATCATACCATCCTGTTTGTACAGTAAAACATCATACTGTCCTGTTTATACAGTAAAACATCATACTGTCCTGTTTATACAGTACAAAACATCATACCCTCCTGTTTATACAGTAAAACATCATACTGTCCTGTTTATACAGCAAAACATCATACTGTCCTGTTTATACAGTAAAGCAACATCATACTGTTTTGTTTGTACAGTAAAACGAACATATCATATTTTCCTGTTTATGCAGTAAAACAAGAAATATATGGATGCTAATTTTAAAAGCATGACAGTCATGCAGACTAGATTCTATATTTGGAATGAATTGTTAGTCATGCCAACTAGATACACACATTATTTGGAATGAATTATTAATCATACAGACTAGATGCCTCATATGGAATGAATTATTAGTCATACCAACTATATACACAGTTTATTCAAATGAATTGTCAGTCAAGCAGACTAGAAACACAGTTAATTTGCAATGAATTGTCAGTCATGCAGACTAGAAACACAGTTAATTTGCAATGAATTTTCAGTCATTCATGTACAACAAGTATGTGTACAAAATATCTTGCATTCAGCCTGGACTAACGATATTTGACTGTTAAAATGGGAATCATTCAAAGTATCATTTTGGCCTTAATAATTTAGACCTTATTTCTAATACCTGAAGTTTACATTTTTGGAGTAGTTCACCTCCCTTTCAGAAAAAAAGGAGCACCCACAATAATCAAAGAATCCAATTTCTGACTGAAGAGGGATTATGGGATTGCTTCCTTATTTCTTAAAGGTCATGGGAAAAGGCAACTAGTGGAAGGGGTCCTTTCTTAATGTACGCCCTCCAAACTACTTGCATTGAATTAAAACATTACTGTCTGAATATTATACAGATGGAACCCTTCTTGATGGCTTTAACACACTGCCCTCGTCAGATGGGAGAGGTTTTAAATTGTCCCCGGAAACTCAATAACCACATTATGACTTGATCAGCACCCAGCCGTCACTGATTACAGTGGTTAGTTCAGTTATAAAAATTTTGAAATTAATTTTTCAAGTGGGATGGTGCTAAGCCATACATATCATCCCCAGATGGCAGAGTCATCAAAAATAGTGGTTAGGTTGGAATTTATTATAATTCTTGCCATGCAGATTTTGTTAATTATGAACATCAGACACCACATCACATTTTACAAGTTCTAAATTTGTCACTATTCTCTTTATGTAAGAAAAGTTGCATACAAAATTGAATACCATACTGAGTGTATACAACAGGCCCAACTGTTACAAACATGGACCTGGATCAACCAGCACATAATGCGTCAGAAGATCAGGGTCTATGCAGTTCATTTTACCAAGGAATTAAAGTGAACAATATAGCCCCTGGTCTACCATAAACAATGTAGTCCCTGATCTGCCTTGAATAGTATAGGCCCTGGTCTACCATAAACAATGTAGTCCCTGATCTGCCTTGAATAGTATAGGCCCTGATCTGCCATAATGTAGGACCTGATCTGCCTTGAATATTGTAGGCCCTGATATGCCATGAACAATGTAGGCCATGATCTGCTTTGAATAGTGTAGGCCCTGGTCTGCCATAATGTAGGCCCTGATCTGCCTTGAATAGTGTAGGCCCTGATCTGCCATGAACAATGTAGGTCCTGATCTGCCATGAACAATGTAGGCCCTGATTTGCCATGAATAATGTAGGCCCTGATCTGCCATGAACAATGTAGGCCCTGATATGTCATGAATAATGTAGGCCCTGATCTGCCTTGAATTATGTCATGAATAATGTAGGCCCTGATCTGCCTTGAATTTTGTAGGCCCTGATCTGCCATAAATAGATTTTTAACATAACTGTAACAATTTTTTTTAACATAGCTGTAACAATTTTAGTCATATCATTTCTGGTATCTGCAGTGTGGCAGTTTATAGCAATCTCTAGCACTGAGGTTTAATGCCAAAGACTTTTAGCATAATGACCCACCCAGCCAGATTATCCTGACACCAGGTCAACCGGTCCTAACACTAACCTCTTAATGCTGAGCACCTGGTTAGGCAGCTGTTAGTACCATTTGTGTAAGTCTTTGGTATGACTTGGCCTCGGTTAGAACCCATGATCTCCCATATCCAAGGAGGATGCTCTAGCCATTTAGGCCACCGGAGCAGTGTCATGCACAATGTAGAACCAGATCTACCTTAAACAAGTTAGACCATGATTAGCAATGAACAACAAAGACCCTAATCTGCAGTGAACAACATTGACTCTGATCTGCGATGAACAACGTAAACCCTAATCTGCCATGATCAACATTGACCCAGATATCCCAGTGCATTATGTGATGGCAGATCTCATTCTTTGCTGTTCGTGGTTTGATGCCTATTAACACAGTGGTGGCAGATCTCATTCTACACCATACCTGGTTTGATGCCAATTACACACATTGGTGGCATATCTCATTCTACACCATACCTGGTTTGATGCCTATTAACACAGTGGCAGATCTCATTCTACACCATACCTGGTTTGATGCCTATTAACACAGTGGTGGCAGATCTCATTCTACACCATACCTGGTTTGATGCCTATTAACACAGTGGTGGCAGATCTCATTCTACACCATACCTGGTTTGATGCCTATTAACACAGTGGCAGATCTCATTCTACACCATACCTGGTTTGATGCCAATTACACACATTGGTGGCATATCTCATTCTACACCATACCTGGTTTGATGCCAATTACACACATTGGTGGCATATCTCATTCTACACCATACCTGGTTTGATGCCAATTACACACATTGGTGGCATATCTCATTCTACACCATACCTGGTTTGATGCCAATTACACACATTGGTGGCAGATCTCATTCTACACCATACCTGGTTTGATGCCAATTACACACATTGGTGGCATATCTCATTCTACACCATACCTGGTTTGATGCCAATTACACACATTGGTGGCATATCTCATTCTACACCATACCTGGTTTGATGCCAATTACACACATTGGTGGCAGATCTCATTCTACACCATACCAGGTTTGATGCCAATTACACACATTGGTGGCAGATCTCATTCTACACCATACCTGGTTTGATGCCAATTACACACATTGGTGGCAGATCTCATTCTACACCATACCTGGTTTGATGCCAATTACACACATTGGTGGCAGATCTCATTCAATGCTATTTATGGTTTGATGCCTATTACATACAGAATAATGAAGTCATTTCAGATAATAATATCTATTGCCAAGGAACATTTGATCTCTTGAAACAAAAGCTTCCTTATGTGAGTTTTATTATAAATTTATATCAAACATTGTTGAATATGGTGTTTGAACAGGTTGTTGCAAGTATTATGATGCAAATCTACACTGGAAGTGTCAAAAATCAGCAGTGTGTATAGTTCATTAAAATCACTTTATCATTGTACCTTGTTCTGATGTGGCTTTTAACTGTTGCCAACTTTTCTTAATGATCTTAAATAACATGCAGTTGAATTTTGTAAATATTTTATCTTTATGAAATAAACAGTTTATCTTAGAAAATATAGGATCTTTACAAAATATGCTGTTGAGTTTAGTGTTTACACATTAATGTCAAAACTCTATTTAAAAAATAGTCTTGTTACACTACTGATAAGTCTATATCTGAAATAAGAGCACACAACAGTACCTAAGTTCGAAAACAAATTACACATTCTGACAAAATCTTGACAGGCTGTAGCATTCCTTTCATGCCATCATTAGCAGATAGCAGTTTTGCCATAATGCAGATTGCATTGTTGCCAGTGTCATCATTGGCAGAGAGCAATGTTGTCATAGTGCCATCATTAGCAGATAGCAGTGTTGCCCTAGTGACATAATTAGCAGACAGCAGTGTTGCCATAGTACCACCAGTAGCAGATAAGCATTGCCATAGTACCACCAGTAACATAATAGTGTTGCCATAGTGCAAGTAGCAGATAATAGTGTTGTCATAGTGCAAGTAACAGATAATAGTGTTGCCATAGTACCACCAGTAACAGATAATAGTGTTGTCATAGTGCAAGTAGCAGATAATAGTGTTGTCATAGTGCAAGTAGCAGATAATAGTGTTGTCATAGTGCAAATAGCAGATAATAGTGTTGTCATAGTGCAAGTAGCAGATAATAGTGTTGTCATAGTGCAAGTAGCAGATAATAGTGTTGTCATAGTGCAAGTAACAGATAATAGTGTTGCCATAGTACCACCAGTAACAGATAATAGTGTTGCCATAGTGCAAGTAGCAGATAATAGTGTTGTCATAGTGCAAGTAGCAGATAATAGTGTTGTCATAGTGCAAGTAGCAGATAATAGTGTTGTCATAGTGCAAGTAGCAGGCAAAACAACATTTAAATGACACAGTTTTTATGAATGGAAATGTTTTCATTGAAATGAAATGTGTTCTTGCTTGACAAGTGTTGAATCTTTCATTGCTATGGAACATGGCATTGAAAACATACAATTTGGAAAATGGCATTGAATTCATACAAAGTGGAACATGTTATTAAAAAACAGTATGAAACATGGCATTGAATTATTGCAAAATGGAATATGGCATTGAATTTATTCAAAATGGAATATGGCATTAAATTCATTCAAAATGGAACATGGCATTGAATTTATACAAAATTAGAACATGACACTGAATTCATAAAAACAGAAGATATTGAATTCATACAAAATGGAACATTGCATTGAATTCATTCAAAATGGAAAATGACATTAACTTCATACAAAATGGAACATGGCATTGAATTCATTCAAAATGGAATATATCATTGAATTCATACAAATCGGAACATGGCATTGAATTCATTCAATATGGAATATATCATTGAATTCATTCAAATTGGAACATGAAATTGAAATATTTCAAAATGGGAACATGATATTGAATTTATTCAGAATGGAAAATGACTTTAAATTCATACAAATTTGAACATAGTATTGAATTCATACAAAATGGAACATGGCACTGAATTCAGACAAAATGGAACATAGTATTGAATTCATACAAAATGGAACATGGCACTGAATTCAGACAAAATGGAACATAGTATTGAATTCATACAAAATGGAACTTGGAACAGAAAATTCATACTAATTTGAACATGGCATTGAATTCATACAAAATGGAAAAATGCATTGAATTAATGCAGAACAGAACAATTCATTGAATTCATACAAAATGTAATATGGCATTGGATTTATAGAAAATGGAACTTGGCATTGAATTAGTACAAAATGGAAAATGGCAGTGAATTCATAGAAATTGGAACAAGTCCTTCAATGCATACAAATTTGAACATGACATCGAAATTCATGCAAAATAGAACATGGCACTGAAATTCATACAAAATAGAACATGGCACTGAAATTCATGCAAAATAGAACATGGCACTGAAATTCATATAAAATGTATTGAATTAGTATAAAATGGAACATGACATTGAAATTCATACAAAATGGAACATGGCAATTGAATTCATACAAAATGGAAAATGGCAATTGAATTCATACAAAATGAATTGAATTAGTATAAAATGGAACATGACATTGAAATTCATACAAAATGGAATGTGGCATTGGGTCCATACAAAATGGAACATGACATTGAATGCATACAAAATTGAACATGGCATTGAATTAGTACAGGACAGAACATGGCATTGAATTAGTACAAAATGGAACATGGCATTGAGTGCATACAAAATGGAACATGATATTGAATTCATACAAAATGAAAGACTAAGACAAAATATTTACCCAAAACATTTTCAGACTGAATTATCATTGAAGCCTTTAGTAACAACTGTATGAAATTTGTTCATCAGACATTTTCTCACACATTTTAAAAGTTTTCTTGAGTGGAAATATAATTTCTAGCAATTGAGTTTTGAGTTAACATTTGGAATCTTTTGCCTAAAATGTTCCAGGAATTTTGGGTTAGATTTCACTCATTGCTGTACATTGGATGCCATGCATCAAGATGACAAAAAGCCAGGCTAATGTAAGGTAACCCCTTTATTTATGGGAAACTAGAATGTCATTACTGACAGCTTGGGGAGTTACTTCAAGCTTGTTACTGACACTATTTTGGAATGCCTGGCCTTATGTCATTTTATTTATTAACTTTTAACAGCTGAAGCACTGCTTCACACAAGAAAAATTGTCACCTTTTGCCCCATGAATTTTCACTCTCCTTGTCTTTCATTACTGGAAATTTTTACATACATTTTTAAGGATTGTTGAATGAGTCAAGCCTGAAGATAAGATCTGGATGATTTCAATGTGACTGTACTGAGGAGCTCCAGTGTTTTGTACATTCCCTGCCTACAGTTTTATTATACTCCACTCCCACTGTCTACAGAAAGTACACAATGATTTCAATGTGTCTGTACTAAGGAAATCCAGTGTTTTGTACATTCCCTGCGTAAAGTTTTATTATACTCCCTCTGTCTACAGGAAGTACACAATAATTTCAATGTGTCTGTACTGAGGAACTCCAGTGTTTTGTACATTCCCTGTATAAAGTTTTATTATACTCCCACTGTCTACAGGAAGTACACAGTGATTTCAGTGTCTCTGTACTGAGGAACTCCAGTGTTTTGTACATTCCCTGCATAAAGTTTTATTATACTCCCACTGTCTACAGGAAGTACACAATGATTTCAATGTGTCTGTACTAAGGAACTCCAGTGTTTTGTACATTCCCTGCGTAAAGTTTTATTATACTCCCTCTGTCTACAGGAAGTACACAATAATTTCAATGTGTCTGTACTGAGGAACTCCAGTGTTTTGTACATTCCCTGTATAAAGTTTTATTATACTCCCACTGTCTACAGGAAGCACACAGTGATTTCAGTGTCTCTGTACTGAGGAACTCCAGTGTTTTGTACATTCCCTGCATAAAGTTTTATTATACTCCCACTGTCTACAGGAAGCACACAGTGATTTCATTGTGTCTGTACTGAGGAACTCCAGTGTTTTGTACATTCCCTGTGTAAAGTTTTATTATACTCCCACTGTCTACAGGAAGCACACAGTGATTTCAATGTGTCTGTACTGAGGAACTACAGTGTTTTGTACATTCCCTGTGTAAAGTTTTATTATACTCCCACTGTCTACAGGAAGCACACAGTGATTTCAGTGTGTCTGTACTGAGGAACTCCAGTGTTTTGTACATTCCCTGTGTAAAGTTTTATTATACTCCCACATTCTACAGGAAGTACACAATGATTTCAATGTGTCTGTACTGAGGAACTCCAGTGTTTTGTACATTCCCTGCATAAAGTTTTATTATACTCCCACTGTCTACAGGAAGCACACAGTGATTTCAGTGTGTCTGTACTGAGGAACTCCAGTGTTTTGTACATTCCCTGCATAAAGTTTTATTATACTCCCACTGTCTACAGGAAGCACACAGTGATTTCAATGTGTCTGTACTGAGGAACTCCAGTGTTTTGTACATTCCCTGCATAAAGTTTTATTATACTCCCACTGTCTACAGGAAGTACACAATGATTTCAATGTGTCTGTACTGAGGAACTCCAGTGTTTTGTACATTCCCTGCATAAAGTTTTATTATACTCCCACTGTCTACAGGAAGCACACAGTGATTTCAGTGTGTCTGTACTGAGGAACTCCAGTGTTTTGTACATTCCCTGCATAAAGTTTTATTATACTCTCACTGTCTACAGAAAGTACACAGTGATTTCATGTTGTATCTCTCAAGACAATTATGTTAGCAAGATTTCAAAAATCACTCGCTATAGACATACATTTTGCTAAAGAAATCACTCGCTATAGACATACACCATTTTGCTACAGAAATCACTCGCTACAGAATACAACATTTTGCTACTGAAATTACGCGCTATAGACATACACCATTTTGCTACAGAAATCACTCACTATAGACATACAACATTTTGCTACAGAAATTACTCACTACAGACATACAACATTATTTTGCTACAGAAATCACTAGCTATAGACATACATTTTGCTACAGAAATCACTCACTATAGACATACAACATTTTGCTACAAAAATTACTCGCTATAGACATTCAACATTTTGCTACAGAAATCACTTACTATAGACATTTTGCTACAGAAATCAGTCACTATAGACATACAACATTTTGCTACAAAAATCACTCGCTATAGACATTCAACATTTTGCTACAGAAATCACTCGCTATAGACATACATTTTGCTACAGAAATCACTCACTATAGACATCAAAACATTTTGCTACAAAAATCACTCACTATAGACATTCAACATTTTGCTACAGAAATCACTTGCTATAGACATTTTGCTACAGAAATCAGTCACTATAGACATACAACATTTTGCTACAAAAATCACTCGCTATAGACATTCAACATTTTGCTACAGAAATCACTCGCTATAGACATACATTTTGCTACAGAAATCACTCACTATAGACATCAAAACATTTTGCTACAAAAATCACTCACTATAGACATTCAACATTTTGCTACAGAAATCACTCGCTACAGACATACAACATTTTGCTACAGAAATCACTCGCTACAGACATACAACATTTTGCTAGAGAAATCACTCGCTATAGACATACATTTTGCTACAGAAATCACTCACTATAGACATACATTTTGCTACAAAAATCACTCGCTATAGACATTCAACATTTTGCTACAGAAATCACTCGCTATAGACATACATTTTGCTACAGAAATCACTCACTATAGACATACAACATTTTGCTACAAAAATCACTCGCTATAGACATTCAACATTTTGCTACAGAAATCACTCGCTACAGACATACAACATTTTGCTACAGAAATCACTCGCTATAGACATACATTTTGCTACAGAAATCACTCACTATAGACATACAACATTTTGCTACAAAAATCACTCGCTATAGACATTCAACATTTTGCTACAGAAATCACTCGCTACAGACATACATTTTGCTACAGAAATCACTCGCTACAGACATACATTTTGCTACAGAAATCACTCACTATAGACATACAACATTTTGCTACAGAAATCACTCCCTATAGACATACAACATTTTGCTACAGAAATCACTCGCTACAGACATACAACATTTTGCTAGCATATTTCACTCTATATGTAGGTGAACTGATTAGATTTTTTCAGGCCGTTATCTTAAAATTATAGATTTTCTTAAAACACACTTTCTAAATTGAAAAATGAAAATATTGTTGGCATAATTAAGAATAAAATATCTGAATGAGGACCAATGTAATTTGGTAATCATATTTGCATTCAAAGGTAGATCAGGTTATTAAATTCTTTGACCATTATAGCAGTTTGATAAATATTAACACCTTTTGTCAACTGTTAGTCTTTGACTTTTTCTTTGCATTAGGGGCATTCATGTTTTGCAAATACAGACTTTTTTTTTACAATCTGTTGTTATCCCGTTACTTAGAAATTCTATGAAAATAGAGCTTTGATAGATTAAAGATAAAGCATTATCAATAAAATTGTTTGTAAATTTTTACATTCTTATATATTTTATTAGAAGCAATTCTAGAGTAGTAATTAACCTTGTTCATGTCCCAATTCTGTCTGTCTGTCTGTCCATCTGTCTGTGTATATCTCTGTCTCTCTCCCTCCACTCCATACTTAACTTGCATTGTTTGTTAGGTTTTATAAATTCATTATATGCTCTGGATAATTGTATTTGTACTTTAGTTTTTTAATGAAGCAAGAAACATGTTTTAGTCCAAGATTTGGTAGAGTTATGATTCATGAAGAAAACAATGGTGTTGATCATAAAAACAATGGTGTTGATCATTCATTGCACTATTTTTCCAAAAAATTAAATATGCACCAGAGAAATTATTCCACAGTTGAGAAGAAATGTTTGGCTTTGATACCAGCTTTGCAATACTTTGAAGTATATATTGGTTCAGCTCCTCTAATCATTTTATTCAAAAAACATGAGCCACGCTCATTTACTGGCATGATACAAGGTGGAGTTTGATGTTGCAGGAATACAAAAAATTAACACCAGGCACATCGGTTAAAAAGAGAATCTAATTGACTTTTTTGAGTAAAGGAATATTATTTTATTTCATGTATAGTTTTTACAAATTTCATTTGT
The DNA here is from genome assembly GCA_016746295.1 of Potamilus streckersoni. NCBI lineage: Eukaryota > Metazoa > Mollusca > Bivalvia > Unionida > Unionidae > Potamilus > Potamilus streckersoni. The sequence continues at coordinate 1,991,631 of JAEAOA010000564.1, forward strand.
GTAAATGGACATTATGAAAAAGTAACAGCATTTTTTACATTCTGATGTATCAGCATGTATCAACCAGTGAATTATAAAAAACAATTTTGTGTGAAAACTTCTGGTCAATAACTCAATGACTAATAAATTAGTCCTTTATTTATATATTGATGGAAAGATAACTGGCTTTTTTAAATCTTGAGATATTTTGTTTATACTTTTTTCAATGACAAAAATTACTCCTAAAGAAAAGTAGTTACTGCATAATATCTGATATATCTGAATTATTTATTTGGAAAAGTACAAAACAAAAAACATTTTTTTAATTTAATTGCGATGAACCAGCAAGCAATGATACTGAGTATGAATGAGGCCTGATTATATCACCTTAAAAATGACCGCCATTGTTTACCTGGCTGGATCATGTCAGTTGATAAAACTTTATAACTGAGCTCATTTTCTATGACAGAATGCACAACTTAAATGACTAACACATGACAGAATGCACAAATTAAATGACTAAAACATGACAGAATGCACAACTTAAATGACTAACACATGACAGAATGCACAAATTAAATAACTAAAACATGACAGAATGCACAAATTAAATGACAAAATCATAACAGAATGCACAAATTAAATGACTAAAACCAACTGAATGTTGTAATAAGGGAATATTATAGCAAATCTTTTGAATATGAATTAATTTGGAAACTTGGCCAAGGAAATTAAACTCATCATTTCTAATAGAGGAAATATTTTATCCAAGATGGTACAATAATTCCCTTTTTATTTTCAGACTGAAATTTGTGCCAGCAGTTTGACAGAAATTATCCAGGGTGTTGTAGCAGGCTTTGATGGCAGTCTTTTTACATATGGTTACTCAAAACTAGGTCAGTACACAGTACCCTTGATTTGGGTTGGTTGGGCTGTACTAATGTGTCGTGTGTGTGTGTGTGTGTGTGTGTGTGTGTGTGTGTGTGTGTGTGTGTGTGTGTGTGTGTGTGTGTGTGTGTGTGTGTGTGTGTGTGTGAAAAATAATATCATTTTAGATCATCCTTATTCACTAGTTTTTATGCTTCACTACTAGATAAGATCTTAAACTTTTAAAAAAGGCAATTTATATATTTTTAAAACTTATATCTCATATCTTAGTGATTTGATCCTTTTGTTTTACCATTTTCTTTCTTTATATGCAAAGAATATTTGCAACACCTGTACCTTTTATTTTTTTTGTTTAAGATGTAAATACTTTCATGTGAGTTCATAATCAATTTTTCCATTGCCATTGTTACTAAGGAACATTTACTAGCACTGTAAAGCCAGCATTGAGCTGATATGCTATTAAACCTTTTATAAACACACACACACACACACACACACACACACACACATATGGTTATTGTGCAGAATTATATTTTGTCCAAAATGTACTAAACATAATGACACTTAGATAGTCTATCACACTTAGTGTTAATCAAGAATTCAGTTTGAAGATGATTTTGGTATATTATTTTATATGGAATAAATTGAACATGATATGAATTATAGCATAGTATTTGTAAGATTGTTCAAAATGAAATATTTATTAATTCAAGTTTATTAACAGTTTAGCTGACTTGTAATTAAAATTATATTTGAAATTTGCTCAATTTCGTGTGTATACAACTCCCTTGATATGTTGCTAGTATTCATTGATACAACATGATGTATATACACCACTCCCTTGATAACACTCACTCGTATAACTCACCATCCCGATTAATTATAACCAATGTTTGGCATGGCTCCCGAATATTTTAATATGTGCTGAACATGCAAAAAATCGCAATAAGAATTGGTAATTTGAACCTTGATGCATACCCTATTTCATGTAAATTTTTGTACATGAAAAAATAATAATCATTAATTTTTGAAAAAACAATATGGGAATGCAGCATTTTTTATCTCTTTTGCAAACGTAAATCTTCTTAAGTGAAATTTTATGTCCCTTAATTTAAGGAATTTTTCAAATAATTCAAAGTGATATGTACATAAAATTATTATGCATTTAAATAATTATTTTTTTATAACTGGATTTTGAGCGAACAATTAAAGGGTACAAAAAAGATACATGAAATAGGGTAGTTCATTTTATCATGGGAAATGGTGATTATTACCCGTAATGATAGAACCCTTATTGTGAAATTGTCGTGTTCTAATAAGATCTTGCATAATATCCTTGGTGGGTTTTTTTTGAGAGAAAAAAACAGTTTGGTGAAACAGCAATCAACAAAAAATTCTGGTAAATGCTGACAGGTGGCAACAGAGAATGAAACATCAATTAAATATCTTGCTATGTGAATTCACTAATTCTTTAATTTGGATTCAATGTAAACACTAGAATTCCAACATATTCTCTTCCATGAAAACATGAAAAGAGTCAATTGATCATCATATTGAAACTGGTGAGTACTTCTGTGAGATCTTAATCACATGCCAGCTTTGTTTTGATCAAAAATGTGGGAAAGTGTTTGTTGTATTAAAAATTCAATTAAAAGAGACCAGTGTTATTTTATTACTTTGAATATGTCTTTTGTATCAAATCAAGCAAGGGAAGTACACTTAAAAACATTTAAAGGCATGCCAATATAAGTTCTTGTAGTCATTACCATTCTCAAAATTCATTTATTGTACCAATCAAAAAAGGTTTCACATTTTTATGTACTTAATATCACTAAAGTATATAATATCAGTAATGTATCCTAATCATTTGTAAATGTTACCCTGGAGAGCAAAAAAAGTCAGTGAAAGGCGTACCCAGTGACTAAAAAGCTGTGCATCGTAGATAGGGTTCATAATGGCGAAGCAAGATCCAATGATTACAGTGAACTAAACAATTGCTGAGTCGACATTTATAGGTTGGCTTGCGGATAAGCAGAATATTCAGAATTATTTGCATGATGCTGATTCAGATATGGGATCAAATGAAAATGAGCACGGACTGCAAACGATATTGAATTAGATGATGCTGTGTATGCATGGTTCACATAGCAACGTGAACAAGGAGTTCCAATCTCTGGAACAATTCTCAAGGCCCAAACAGAAAAAATGCCAAAATGTATGGAGAATGAATCTCTTCTTTGGGCAAGCCATGGATGGCTTTGGAGATTCCAGCACCAACAGATTGAAACAAAATTCATTGTCAGGAGAAATACGCTTATCGAATCAGGAAGCTGCACGTAATTATCTGTACCAGCTCAGAGAGATAATCATCCTTGAACAATACACAGTGGTTGAAGAGAAATGAAAGAGTAACTCAAAAAATGAACAGATGTTTTTAAAATGTGGAGAGATATTTGTCAAACGTGTCACAAACTGCAAGTATTATTGTGTTCTAATTTGCACTATTTTAAATTTGTAGACCCATTAAATTCATGTTGGTAATGGTTAACCCTTGTAATTTTTTTTTCATTTTATTTCTACCGCAATCAAATCTACCCTTCCTTCGATCGACATTGTTTTGGTTTTTTTTTAAATGAGTGTCAATCTTTTGCATAAAAAGATTTACTTTGGATCAAGCAATAAACCTAGAATTTATCCAATTCAACAAAAAATTGGTGACATAGTACACAATGTGCAAAGTCGTACATGTGTTTAGTGAATGGAAATCATGTGGAAAATTTTTTTGATGATCTCCTCAACATACTATAAGTTTTCCTGAAATTAACGTTACTCTGTGCAGAGAAATGGATACAATGTACACTACTATGAAGAGATATTTATTCACAGTTAATCTTTGTACAAGTAATAATGAGAATTCAACACTAACAACTAACATGCTAACCCAACCCACCCATCGTTTGCCTCTATGCCGATCTCTTTATTAGTTTTGTATAGTATTATAGGTCCCTCAATAAATCATGCCCTCGCTTATAATGTGGTCAATGTTTTTGGACCCTGCTGTGCGCAAGTTATCAAAGAAATGGTGTACAACTCCCTTGATATGTTGCAAGTATTAATATATGTACAAAAAACTCCCTTACATGTTGCTAGAATTAATACAATGTATACAACTCTCTTGATATGTTGCTAGCATTTATTGATAAAACATGTATATACAACAATTGATATGTTGCTAGTATTAATACAACATGGTGTATACACAACTACCTTGGTATGTTGCTAGTATTAATACAACATGATGTATGTACAACCTTGGTATGTTGCTAGTATTAATACATGATGTATACACAACTCCCTTGGTATGTTGCTAGTAATAATACAACATGATGTATACACAACTCATTTGGTATGTTTCTAGTATTAATACAACATAATGTATATACAACTCATTTGGTATGTTGCTAGCATTGATACAACATGATGTATATACAACTACCTTGGAATGTGCTAGTATTAATACATGATGTATGTACAACCTTGGTATGTTGCTAGTATTAATACAACATGCTGTATACACAACTCATTTGGTATGTTGCTAATATTAATATAACATGATGTATATACAACTCCCTTGGTATGTTGCTAGTTTTAATACATGATGTATACACAACTCATTTGGTATGTTACTAGTATTAATACAACATGATGTATACACAACTCATTCAGTATGTTGCTAGTATTAGTACATGATGTATACACAACTCATTTGGTATGTTGCTAGTATTGATATGACATGATGTATATGCAACTACCTTGATATGTTGCTAGTAATAATGCAACATGATGTATACACAATTCATTTGGTATGTTGCTAGTATTAATATAACATGATGTATACACAACTCATTTGATATGTTGCTAGCATTGATACAACATGATGTATACACAACTACCTTGAAATGTGCTAGTATTAATACAACATGATGTATACACAACTCATTTGGTATGTTGCTATTATTAATACAACATGATGTATATACAACTCTCTTGGTATGTTGCTAGTATTAATATAACATGATATATACACAACTCCCTTGGTATGTTGCTAGTATTAATACAACATGATGTATACACAACTCATTTGGTATGTTGCTAGTATTAATACAACATGATGTATACACAACTCATTTGGTATGTTGCTAGTATTAATACATAACGTATACACAACTCATTCAGTATGTTGCTAGTATTAATACATGATGTATACACAACTCATTTGGTATGTTGCTAGTATTAATACAACATGATGTGTACACACCTCATTTGGTATGTTGCTAGTATTAATACATGATGTATACACAACTCATTTGGTATGTTGCTAGTATTAATACAACATGATGTGTACACACCTCATTTGGTATGTTGCTAGTATTAATACATGATGTATACACAACTCATTCAGTATGTTCCTAGTAATAATACAACATGATGTATACACAACTCATTCGGTATGTTGCTATTATTAATACAACATGATGTATACACAACTCTCTTGGTATGTTGCTAGTATTAATATAACATGATATATACACAACTCCCTTGGTATGTTGCTAGTATTAATACAACATGATGTATACACAACTCATTGGGTATGTTGCTAGTATTAATACAACATGATGTATACACAACTCATTTGGTATGTTGCTAGTATTAATACATGATGTATACACAACTCATTTGGTATGTTGCTAGTATTAATACAACATGATGTGTACACACCTCATTTGGTATGTTGCTAGTATTAATACATGATGTATACACAACTCATTCAGTATGTTGCTAGTAATAATACAACATGATGTATACACAACTCATTTGGTATGTTGCTAGTATTAATACAACATGATGTATACACAACTCATTTGGTATGTTGCTAGTATTAATACAACATGATGTATATACAACTCATTTAGTATGTTGCTAGCATTGATACAACATGATGTATACACAACTACCTTGGTATGTTGCTGGTTTTAATACAACATGATGTATACACAACTCATTTGGTATGTTGCTAGTATTAATACAACATGATGTATACACAACTCATTTGGTATGTTGCTAGTATTAATACAACATGATGTATACACAACTCATTGGGTATGTTGCTAGCATTGATACAACATGATGTATACACAACTACCTTGGTATGTTGCTGGTTTTAATACAACATGATGTATATACAACTCCCCTGGTATGTTGCTAGTATTGATCTAACATGATGTATACACAACTCATTGGGTATGTTGCTAGTATTAATACAACATGATGTATACACAACTCATTTGGTATGTTGCTAGTATTAATACAACATGATGTATACACAACTCATTGGGTATGTTGCTAGCATTGATACAACATGATGTATACACAACTACCTTGGTATGTTGCTGGTTTTAATACAACATGATGTATACACAACTCCCCTGGTATGTTGCTAGTATTGATCTAACATGATGTATACACAACTCATTGGGTATGTTGCTAGTATTAATACAACATGATGTATACACAACTCATTTGGTATGTTCCTAGCATTGATACAACATGATGTATATACAACTCATTTGGTATGTTGCTAGCATTGATACAACATGTATACACAACTCCCTTGGTATGATGCTAGTATTAATACAATATGTTGATGTGTACATGATTGCATTGATGTATCAATAAATTTATATAAGTTCCTTGATATTTTGCTAGTATTCATTGATAGGACAGGTTGTTACAAATGTTATTGATGCAAATCCACATTGGAGTTGTCACAAATTGGCAATGTAAGTGCTTTAAATGATACATCATTGTTGAAAGAATCCAGAATTATTTTTATATTCAGATTTCCATCAGATGTTGGACTTGAAATTGACTGTAGCTGAAATCCAGAAATTTGACTGATTCCAGATAATAATATGTCTCACTTAGTACCATTAAACTTATGCTTTGTGTGGTGTGGAATTCCCCAGCCTGAATATGCCTCTTGGGAATTCCTCATTGGTGTTGCTGAAAATGTTGAAACAGTCTTTTTTCTCTTACAATTTTACTCTGGTACTTAAATAGAGGGCCAAACGTAGCCCTGCAGTTAAAGAGGTTTCCATGCATCATGATATCTTTCTATCTAATAGCCCAGAATAATAAGATAACAAGACAAGTGAATTCATTTGAAACCAAAAACATGTTTTTGGTGAGTCATTGAATTAATGACAACTACAGAAATGTTGGAGAAATGGAAAATAAAACAAAATTACACTCTTTTTGACAGGAAAGTTGACAGAGTCTGAAAGAAGACTGGGATTAATTTGGCAAAACAAATTTGATGAAAGCCAGCTATTGTCATAAATTGTAGTGAATTCCTGCAAACCACATTTTTCTTTTTGAATGGTATTAACCCTAGTGCTAGGGTAAATTGTATTACAGGCATTATCATTTGGAAGAACTTGAGTCTTCCTCAATCCACAAGTTAAATTTAATACAAGTTATAAATGAATTCCTTTACCGTGCTTAGGGTACCAAAATGAAACTTCAGTGCTAGACAGTCAAGATTATTGGATTATCTTGAAGGGATGCAAACAGAATGGTTACTTGGAAAAACAGAATTACTGTACATCAGAGATATGAGGAATGGCAAATCAGCCAGATTCAAAATAATCTGGCATCAATAGACACCAGATTCTGGTCAATTAATGCAAAATTAAGTTAGATTAATTGGTTTTGTACTAAATATATATGAGATGGTTGTACCCTGTTATAATTAATTTAATTGTTTCTCTGGCCATTCTAAATTGATTGAGTGATATTACCACAATCAGACTGATCCTAATCGATCACACAAATTCAAATATATTGTGTAGGTCCTACATCAAAGAAGATAAAAGAAAAATGCCAGTTGGGTTAATTGATAAATGTACATCAAGTTTTTTTTAACTTTGATCAAAGTAAGTACATACTTGGCCATTGTCCACTAACAGTGGAATATATTCTTCTTGATTGTGTTGACTTACATCCTATGAGAGTTTTTTCATTGTGAAATCTCCAGAACCTTTATGAGGATGTGCCACTAGGAAAAATCTTGGACTCTTTGAGAGAATGCTGTCTTGATGAGAAATTATTACCCACTTTTTTATGGCCTTCGTATTTGTTACCATTATAATTTATTTCTTATGGTCTTTGTATTTGTTACCATTATAATTTATTTTTGGCATCTCTTTTATTAGGTGGCAGCATCCTAACTTTTAGATTTTATCTTCATACTGCATGTTACATCTATTTTAAGACTTTGTCATCCTAAATGAAGGGCAAATTTTGATGATTTTATTTTTTTAGAATTTAGCTTTTATTGGAAGCCAATTTTGTGTCAGTGTTGTCATACATGTACACTAGCCCTAAACCAATACATGCATACATGTACACAATCCCTAACAAAATACATGCATACATGTACACAATCCCTAACCCAATAAATGCATACATGTACATAATCCCTAACTAATTACATGCATACCTGAACACAATCCTTAGCCCAATACATGCATACATGTACACAATCCCTAACCTAATAAATGCATACATGTACATAATCCCTAACTAATTACATGTATACCTGAACACAATCCTTAACCCAATACATGCATACATGTACACAATCCCTAACCCAATACATGAATACATGTACATAATCCCTAACTAATTACATGCATACATGTATACAATTACTAACCCAATACATGCATACATGTACACAATCCCTAACCCAATACATGAATACATGTAAATAATCCCTAACCCATGTACACAATCCCTAACCCAATACATGCATACATGTACACAATCCCTAACCCAATATATGCATACATGTATACAATTACTAACCCAATACATGCATACATGTACACAATCCCTAACCCAATACATGAATACATGTAAATAATCCCTAACCCATGTACACAATCCCTAACCCAATACATGCATACATGTACACAATCCCTAACCCAATATATGCATACATGTATACAATTACTAACCCAATACATGCATACATGTACACAATCCCTACCCCATACATGCATACGTGTTCACTATCCCTAAACCAATACATGCATACATGTACACAATCCCTAACCCAATAAATGCATGCATGTACATAATCCCTAACTAATTACATGCATACATGAACACAATCCCTAACCCAATACATGCATACATGTACACAATCCCTAACCCAATACATGCATACATGTACATAATCCCTAACTAATTACATGCATACATGAACACAATCCCTAACCCAATACATGCATACATGTACACAATCCCTAACCCAATACATGCATATATGCACACTATCCCTAATCCAATACATGCATACATGTACACAATCCCTAACCCAATACATGAATACATGTAAATAATCCCTAACCCAATACATGCATACATGTACACAATCCCTAACCCAATACATGCATACATGTACACAATCCCTAACCCAATACATGCATATATGCACACTATCCCTAATCCAAGGCATGAATACATGTACACAATCCCTAACCCAATACATGAATACATGTAAATAATCCCTAACCCAATACATGCATACATGTACACAATCCCTAACCCAATACATGCATACATGTACACAATCCCTAACCCAATACATGCATATATGCACACTATCCCTAATCCAAGGCATGAATACATGTACACAATCCCTAATCCAATACATGAATACATGTAAATAATCCCTAACCCAATATGTCCATACATGTACACAATCCCTAACCAAATACATGAATACATTTACACAATCCCTAACCAAATACATGCAGGCTACACACTGACCATAACCTAATACATGCATGCATACATAAACCCTAAAACAATACATGGATGCATATTCAGTTTTTAAATTGCATATTTGATGAGACTAAACGACTTTTTCTATATTGTCTCTACATGCACTATAAAATTGCAGTCAAAAAAGAAATCACACTCAGATTTAAATAGCATTAAGGGCATTTGTTAATAGAGTGTAGGATGGAATGTTTGATTTATTCTCGTTAAAAATTGCACACAAGCTTTAAAAATTTGAAATGTTATGATGCTTAATGCCATTTTTCAGCACACATAGGCTATACATGTTGGCCAGTATTAATGGTGGAGGAAAAAAACTGGGAAATTCCCATAAAGAACCAATGACCCACGAGAAGCTACTGGCAAGCTTTCTCACCTATCTGTATTCAAGGAATCTTGGACTCAACCCAGACAGAGTTGAGATGGTAGTGATCTGGTGATCTGTAACTGAGAGTGCTTTAGACCACTTTGATCCCCCAATGATTCTAAATAATGAGGGCCATGATTTTATGTAGAATTGTGAAGGGTTGCAGGGGGTTTAAATAAGGACATGGAAAGTAAGTCACTTATGTGACTCATGTATAGCCTGTTCACACAAGTGCCTGATGTATGAGTTATTGAAATTTCAGTATTAAAAAGCTATTAAATGCATATAACTCAATGAAAACTATTGATAAGTATGTTTAATACATAAATTGTAGCAAACTTAATTTTCTGAAAATGTGAGTAGGTCATGATTGCTAATGTATTCAGTCAAAACTGACCATCCTTCAGTAAAGATATCATGTCATTTGTAGTAAATTGACCAATTTACTTGTCTGACAGATCAAGGAAACTTTTTCAGAGACTGGCTATAGAAACAGATATTTGTCCAAACTTTGTTATGGGAAGGGTTTCTGTTGTGGAAAACATGTTTGTATAGAGGTATTATACCAATTGGTTTATTTAAATTTACTTATTTTGCAGGTAAAACCACCACCATGTTGGGTACAGATCACTCTGCCCAAACCCTGGGAGCAGTTCCCTGTGCTATTTTTTGGTTGTTTAAATTGATCAATGAACAAAAGGAGAAAACAGGGGCCAGATTTTCAGTTCGAGTGTCAGCGGTAGAAGTATCAGGAAAGCAAGAGGTTCTGAGAGATCTCCTTTCCGATGTTTCCCAAGGTATGATTTTTTATATTATTGTGTTGTTTTTAGTGATCATCCTCACTGGGTTAATTCAATCATTATCTGTAGAACAGAAAATTATCTTAAAGCCTAAAAAGTATGCCTGAAGATACAGGTTCCTATATGTAATGGTTTTAATTCACAACAAATTCATGTCTTTTTTATTTCAGTGTGAGAAAATCTCTTGCAGAAATTTTGGACCATTTCACATCTCTTAATAGACCCCTTCCAAAAAAGACCACTCTTTGATTAGAGACCAGATACACCAAAATATTGCATTTTTGCCATTTTTCTCCTGTCAAGAAAGGCCACCACAGATTAGAGACCACATAGCTATACACCAAAATATTGCATTTTGCCATTTTTCTCCTGTCAAGAAAGGCCACCACAGATTAGAGACCACATAGCTATACACCAAAATATTGCATTTTGCCATTTTTCTCCTGTCAAGACAGGCCACCACAGATTAGAAGCCACCTTACTATTCACCAAAATAGTACATTTAGTCAGTTTTTCACCTCACAAGATAAGCCACCCCATTTTTCAAAGTTCACCTGTTTAGAACCAAATGGGTAGGGCTGACCACATAAAATGCGTAGGGCTGACCACATAAAAGGGGTAGGGTGGCCACGAATAAGAGGGAACATCAGTAATTTCTAAGATTGTTTTCCGTTTGTTATTTCAAAAACAAAAGATATTTAAAGTCTTTTATAAGTTTAATGTTTTGGAGTAAAATGGATATGCATGGAATTGGAATAAAGTGGATATGCATGAAATTGGAATAAAATAGATATGCATGGAATTGGAGTAAAACTGGATATGCATGGAATTGGAGTAAAATGGATATGCATGGAATTGGAGTAAAGTGGATATGCATGGAATTGGAGTAAAGTGGATATGTATGGAATTGGAGTAAAGTGGATATGTATGGAATTGGAATAAAATGGATATGCATGGAATTGGAATAAAACTGGTTATGCATGGAATTGGAGTAAACTGGATATGCATGCAAATGGTGTAAAACTGGATATGAATGGAATTGGACTAAACTGGATATGCATGGATATCGAGTTAAATGGATATGCATGGAATTGGAATAAAGTGGATATGCATGAAATTGGAATAAAATGGATATGTATGAAATTGGAATAAAATGGATATGTGTGGAATTGGAGTAAAACTGGATATGTGTGGAATTGGAGTAAAACTGGAAATGCATGGAATGCACACAGAATCCTTTTCAATGAAATAACTAAATTAGTCCTTTATATAAGAAATATTAATTGCAAATAATTACATCAGTCTTTAACATATGCAATATTACATTGAAATAATTACACCAGTCTGCATAAGCAAAATTACATTGAAGTAATTACCTCAATCTTTTACATAAGCAATATTGCATTGAAAAAATTATGTCTTTTCATAAGTAATATTACATTGAAATTTACACAAGTCCTTTACATAAGCAATATTACATGGAAATAATTACACTGGTGTTTTACATAAGCAATATTACATGGAAATAATTACACTGGTGTTTTACATAAGCAATATTACATAGAAATAATTACACTGGTGTTTTACATAAGCACTGTTACATGGAAATAATTACACTGGTGTTTTACATAAGCACTGTTACATGGAAATAATTACACTGGTGTTTTACATAAGCACTGTTACATGGAAATAATTACACTGGTGTTTTACATAAGCACTGTTACATTGAAATGATTATAAGAGTCTCTTAGAAAAGCACTATTGCATGTAAATAATTACACTAGTCTTTTACATAAGCAATATTACATTGAAATAATTACACCAGCCTTTTACATAAGCAATATTACATTGAAATAATTACACAAGTCTTTTACATAAGCAATATTACATTGAAATAATTACACTAGCCTTTTACATAAGCAATATTACATTGAAATAATTACACTAGCCTTTTACATAAGCAATATTTCATTGAAATAATTACACTAGTCTTTTACATAAGCAATATTACATTGAAATAATTACACTAGCCTTTTACATAAGCAATATTACATTGAAATAATTACACTAGTCTTTTACATAAGCAATATTACATTGAAATAATTACACTAGCCTTTTACATAAGCAATATTACATTGAAATAATTACACGTCTTTTACATAAGCAATATTACATTGAAATAATTACACCAGTCTTTAATATAAGTAACATAACATGAAATAATTACATTAGTCTTGTTCATAAGCAATATTACATTGAAATAATTCACTAGTCTTTTACATAAGCAATGTTGCATGGAAATGATTAGTCTTTTACATAAGCAGTATCACATGAAATAATTAGACTAGTCTTTTACATAACAAATGTTATGGGGAAATAATTACACCAGTCTTTTACATAAGCAATATTGCATGGAAATAGTTACACTTGTCTTTTCTATAAGCAATATTACATGGAAATAATTACACTGGCCTTTTACAGAAGCCATAATGGGATATGAGCCAAAATGTAATATTATTTTGATCTGACCACAATTTCATGAAATTTCTCAAGTTCTTGTCCTGTTGATCTAGATTTTCCACTTTAATCTTTAGTGCTTGGCTGTCAACAATAATTTTTTTATTTGCTGTTTGCCATAGGTCAAAATATGAGGTCATGAGATCTTGAATTCTCTGGAAAATAGGCCTGATTTACCACTGAGGTAAATTTTAGGAAAATCTTGAGACTTTGTTCAGGAGTAAATAAAATCCTACATGTGCAGGTTTAAAGTAGTGAAGCTTTTTCCTTCTTTTCTCTATCCCAGCCAGCAGAAGATTTAACATTTACATTTGTTTGGTACCCTTTACAAGTGAAAATGTTGGGAACCAGTAGAAGTTTGCTTTTAGCTTGCAACTAGTTATTTAGACTGGTGCAAACCAAAAGATGAAATAATGTTTTTTTTCTCAAAAAACAGGTAAGAAAAGACACACAGTCCATCCAAGGAACTTAAAATACAACAAGTTTGTGATTTTCTATTTCTTAAGTTAGTTATAACACTAGCTATGGGCCTGGTCTTAATGACTTTTGTGCATAAATGAAAGCATCTTAATAAATAGGACTGGATTACATGAGATTTGATTGGCTTTTGTGCATAAATGCAAGCATCTTAATAAATAGGACTGGATTACATGAGATTTGATTGGCTTTTGTGCATAAATGCAAGCATCTTAATAAATAGGACTGGATTACATGAGATTTTTTTGGCGTTTGTGCATAAATGCAAGCATCTTATTAAATAGGACTGGATTACATGAGATTTGATTAGCTTCTGAGCATAAATGCAAGCATCTTAATAAATAGGACTGGATTACATGAGATTTGATTGGCTTTTGAATATTACATAAGACTGCTCTCACAAAGTCAGATACTTAGCATGTCTGATTGTGATAGAGTGGTGTCTATGTAGCCTAAAATTAAAATTTGCAGAAAATTTTGTTAAAGCATTTGTGACATGGAAAAATGCACCAGGACACGCCCTTTCCAAAATCTTCTTGTCATTAACAGACAAGACATCAATTTGCCCATCCAAGCTTTTCTGACTGAAAATTCCAAATTCTGTCAACAATCTGTAGAACAACAGACTTGTCTTTTAGCATTATGCAGCCTGTAGTCATGGTTTGCTTTGATATTTTCATTTGGGCTCCACAACTATAATCTCTTGAATACAAGAAATGCAGGAATTTGAAAAAAATTTCTTACTGAAAGAAATCAATTAACTGATGCCAAAAACTAAATTTTCTCACAAGGAAGTCACTTCACTCCATTTTGGCTTTTTATTGAACAATCTTGGTTCTTCAAGAATAGCTTGTGATACATGTTACATGAATTGGTTGAAAAATGTTTCCATGACTGCATGGATTGTGTATTCTGACATTGATGCAGAGTGCTTTCATTTGTTTGACATTTCACCAGTATGGAAGGCCAGTCTATCAATAACAGACCAACATAGCAGCCAATCTAGTTGGGAGATGCTCTCAGATTGAAAGAATATGTCAAGCAAAACATGGCTACAGCCAGAAGAGTCTGTAAAATACAGAAGAATTCAGGAGTCAAGCCTACAGGTTGTTGTCATAGAGTTCATAGATGCTTTCACGATGAAGCAAATTTGAATTACAGTATTTGTAATTTGATTTTTTTTTTACCTCGGCTTCCAAAAGATTGTCTCCTGCAAAACATTTTTTCCACTGAATTTAACAGTCTCCTGGATATTGATGAAATTTGTTGCAAAATATTTAAAGATATTATTTCTTGTAATGTTGTTTTAGCTTTAGTTTTAGTGTTATTCAGTCATTATTCACTTTATCCACAAATTCTTTATTTTAAAAAATGTACATTGTATAATTTTGAGAAGTCTCAAGATTTGGAGATAGGTTTTCATTCCTGCATTGTTTTCTGGTTTGGGACTATATGGGGTTTAAACTAAAAATTACTGAATAGTTTGCACAGAATAATAGTGGCATCCTGTGACATGTTGAATTGTTAACTTGCTCATAAAATGAGTTTGTCCAGCAAGAGTTTGTGTTTGCTTCGCTGTTTCATTGGTGTCATTTTTTATGGGTTTTATTAAAAAAATTACAAAAGTTCTTACATTCATGGATCAGAGTGGAAGTTCTTTTTGTTTGGACAGAAGATTTATCATCAAGTTAAAAGTTCTATGTGTAGTTTGCAATAAACTTCATGATAATTCATAAACTTTTATGTAGTTTTCGGATTTTTGCAGATGATGTTAATATTATAAATTATTACACATTCCACACTCCCCATATTAAAATGGATATTACATTGTTAGGGTATTGGTGATATAATACAATCCCCCATCTGTTACAGTGCTTTGGTTGTCTTGGAGTTGATTGACTGTAGTAGTGTTATTTGCCAGAATAAGTATTTAATAATATAAAATATGAATCAATGGATGGAATAACAGAAGTCTGAGCAGAGATATAGAATAGAACAATACAAGCCCCTGTATGTAAAATATAAAAATGTAATCAATTAAATAAACAATGAAATTAAAAATGACATTTGAATGAAATAAAATTACAAAATTTATTTGAAATGCATGTAGCCATTTTGTTCATTTTGTTATAGCAATAAAATGAATTTTATCATAGGATCATGTCAGCATAACCTGGTGGCTTCCTGTTCCTTACAACTCACTGTCGGAGACAGGTCATCATTGCCATGACTCTCTCTCTCTCTCTCTCTCTCTCTCTCTCTCTCTCTCTCTCTCTCTCTCTCTCTCTCTCTCTCTCTCTCTCTCTCTCTCTCTGTAGCAATAGGTATGGAGTTATTTTCCTTCAAATAAATAAAATGCAAAATAAATATTTGTTAGGATTTTTATTTTCTGGTGTTGGTGTTTCTGGTGCTGTGTCAGACATTGTTTTATCAATGCTCTTGTCCATTTACAACCTAATACACATACACCATTGAATTCCATTCACCATTCCTAACTGGAACCATGGCATGACTAACTATTATGTCCTACTGTGGGTTATAAATTACTAGCTAAAGGTCAACCATTAAGAGTATTCACAACTTAATTACAAAAATGATATAATGAACTTTATGTCTTGTTTAACTACATTATTTGCTATTTATTGACATAGACATGGTAAAACCAGTTCTTAACATAAATGATACATATCATCCATGACAGACAATTCATATCAGAGTAATGAATGAAATCCCTACAATACATGATTTCTGTTACATACAAACCATAACATCTAAACACATTCATGAGATTCTTACAATACATGAATCATATAAAATTCAAAACAATGAATGCACAATTAACTTCCAGTTTCAGGGAAACTTGAAGAATAAATTTACAGCAGATAAATCCAACAAATAATTGCTAGTTTCCACCAATAAACGCATGGTATACAATTGAGACAGTACCTTTGTGCCTTTTCTTTGAGACTCTTTCTCTCCAGCCAAATCTCTCTGACAGGTTCTGGACCTTTCAAAGTTTTCCAGACTCCCTGTCCCTTGGATGATTTTTTAACAAGAAAAATTGCTTGTTAATTTCCACAAATTCCTTTTATATCCCTTTCAGCAGAAAACATGGACTGCAGAATTTTGCAATGAAAATTACTTAAAACATTTAATTCTGTCTAGGAAACACATCCCCTCATTCACTTTAGCCAATCAAAATTAACCAAAATTTTAACACACCCATCAATTCTATCTAGTCCTTCTTACTAGACAATTTCATTTTATGACACCTATTTCTAATTGCCCAAGATTGTTTCTGGATCATCTCAACTTTGTCATCTTCTGCTGCTTTACCTTACCATGTCTCTCAGACCATTAAATTCAGTCCTTCCAACCCAAATGGAACTTATCCCATCCTTCAGAGACAGCAATTTATTGCGCCTGGCCCATAGCCAAAATTAATTGTTACATGTCACACTGACCATGACAAAATGTGCATTGACAAGACATCTACAAAACATTTGCATCATTACATACACAAAAGATGCAGGCATATACAAAACATTTGCATCATTACATACACAAAAGATACAGACATGTACAAACATTTGCACTATTACATACACAAGATACATGCATTTATAAAACATTTGCATCATTACATACACAAAAGATGCAGAAATGTGCAAAACATTTGCACTATTACATACACAAAAGATACAGATATGTACAAACATTTGCACTAATACATACACAAAAGATACAGGCATGTATAAAACATTTGCACTTTTACATACACAATAGATTCAGGCATATACAAAACACATAAGATACAAACATGTACAAAACATTTGCATTATTACATACACAAAATATACAGGCATGTACAAAACATTTGCATTATTACATACACAAAAGATCCAGGCATATACAAAACATTTGCATTATTACATACACAAAAGATACAGACATGTACAAAACATTTGCATTATTACATACACAAAATATACAGGCATGTACAAAACATTTGCATTATTACATACACAAAAGATAGAGAAATGTACAAAACATTTGCATTATTACATACACAAAAGATACAGGCATATACAAAACATTTGCATTATTAGATACACAAAAGATACAGACTTGTACAAAACATTTGCATTACTACATACACAAAATATACAGGCATGTTCAAAACATTTGCATTATTACATACACAAAAGATACAGACATGTACAAAACATTTGCATTATTACATACACAAAAGATCCAGGCATATACAAAACATTTGCATTATTACATACACAAAATATACAGGCATGTACAAAACATTTGCATTATTACATACACAAAAGATACAGACATGTACAAAACATTTGCATTATTACATACACAAAAGATCCAGGCATATACAAAACATTTGCATTATTACATACACAAAATATACAGGCATGTACAAAACATTTGCATTATTACATACACAAAAGATCCAGACATGTACAAAACATTTGCATTATTACATACACAAAAGATCCAGGCATGTACAAAACATTTGCATTATTACATACACAAAATATACAGGCATGTACAAAACATTTGCATTATTACATACACAAAATATACAGGCATGTACAAAACATTTGCATTATTACATACACAAAAGATACAGACTTGTACAAAACATTTGCATTACTACATACACAAAATATACAGGCATGTACAAAACATTTGCATTATTACATACACAAAAGATACAGACATGTACAAAACATTTGCATTATTACATACACAAAAGATACAGACTTGTACAAAACATTTGCATTATTACATACACAAAAGATACAGACATGTACAAAACATTTGCATTATTACATACACAAAAGATCCAGGCATATACAAAACATTTGCATTATTACATACACAAAATATACAGGCATGTACAAAACATTTGCACTATTACATACACAATAGATAAAGGCATGTACAAAACATTTGCATTATTACATACACAAAATATACAGGCATGTACAAAACATTTGCACTATTACATACACAAAAGATACAGGCATATACAAAACATTTGCATTATTAGATACACAAAAGATACAGACTTGTACAAAACATTTGCATTACTACATAAACAAAAAATACAAAGGTTTTTCCCACAATTTTCAGAAAATGAAGATGTTTTATGAATTATATTTTTTTTTCCTCTTTCTGTCTCTTCCTCAGCATATGAAACATTTGATCTTGCTGTCTGAATTTTTAAAACAATGTGAAATTTTCAACCCATTTCTCTTAAAAGTTTCTTTCATGCCATTTGTGAACAAATGTATATCTAAGGTTTGGTATGCAGATGACTATTTTGAACAGGTAGTCCTTTGATAATTTATCATCATTGCTGTTATTGCTGTTGTTCTTGTCACCATCATATCTGTTATTGCTGTTGTGATTGTCACAATCATAGCTTTTACTGTTGTTCTGATTGTCATCATGATAGCTGTTACTGTTGTTCTGATTGTCATCATGATAGCTGTTACTGTTGTTGTTATTGTTACCATCATAGCTGTTACTGTTGTTGTTATTGTTACCATCATAGCTGTTACTGTTGTTGTTATTGTTACCATCATAGCTGTTACTGTTGTTGTTATTGTTACCATCATAGCTGTTACTGTTGTTCTTATTGTTACCATCATAGCTGTTACTGTTGTTGTTATTGTTACCATCATAGCTGTTACTGTTGTTGTTATTGTTACCATCATAGCTGTTACTGTTGTTGTTATTGTTACCATCATAGCTGTTACTGTTGTTGTTATTGTTACCATCATAGCTGTTACTACAGTTGTGATTGTCAAAAGTCATTGATAATGCAAGTTAGACTGAGAGACATTCAGGTTTTATTCAGTTCATATCAGAGTAGAAGAATACATTTAAGCAGCTTATCTGTATTCTGTAGATAGTGGCTCTGATTAGAGCTAGAATGGGAATCCCCATTAGATACATCCTATTTGGCTCGGACTCTATGCATTGAAGATAGCTCTTGATTACTTACTAATAGGCAGGCAGTGTGCCTGGAATTCCTGATTTTATAGCATTGATCTTGTGCATTGCCTTCCTTATAGTTGTTTGACTTCATCAAAAATATGTGTTATTTTGTGCTAAAGTTTGCCACATGTATTACAGTTCTTTGAAGTAAAATTAAAGCACCACTTCATCTTTGCAGTTTGGCTGTTGGAGCAGAGATGAGAAATGTAATGCAATATACTGTCTCATTATTGACGGAGTTTTATTATGCAAGGAAATTCAGTTACATTAATAGAAAATTTGATTTGCGATGTTTATCAAAATTGCAACTGGTATACACTGGTTTGATTCATAAGAGAGATAGGAATTTAAATTGAAGTGTTCTAACACCAATTAGAGTGAATTATGAATTATGATTCCTGGATGATATTTCAGATGAATCATATTATTTATCAATGGCAAAAACAACCTTAATTAGAAACTCATAACACAATTCATTTTTCAAAACATTCTTTTCAAGCCACAATAAAAAGATTTATTTGAAGGTTTGTTTACAGATGATGGCAACAGGGTTTGACAAATTTCACAATCAGACCTTAGATCACTGGGCAACCAGGCAAATACATGTAATCAGATAACCCAGTATAACTTCAGTTTGCCAGAGAAGGCAAAACTGTGTCTATGCAAAACTCTACTAGCCTCTGCATGAGTTCAGTTGCCCAAAGAAAGGATTTTAATATAAAATTGTTTCATTCCTTGTTCCTATTAATCTTTTGTACTTGCTATCAGCTAGGATTGTGTTCAGTTACAGCCTACCACAAATACCTGTCTATGTCACAACGGTGACTGTGTTCCATTACAGCCTTAACCAGGTGTGAAAGGTGAGCTAACAAGCTGGAGGAGATGGGCCCTGAAATTTGTATTACAATATTCTTATTAAATGTGCCTCTTAAATGAGATATTCTGTTTTATGTTCAAAATAGAGATTATTCTTTCATATAAAAAAACAACAAAAAAATGTATTTTTCTATAAATATTTCACAGAATTTCTTCAGTGATAAAGAAATTAGATTTTGGGAGTTAATTGTCCTCATATCACACTGGGCCAGAACAGCTTTAAAATAACTGCCACAGCATACCTCTATACCCATTGACACAGAATATAATGTACACAGTATAATGTACTATATAAAATATAGGCTGTATAATGTACTATATATAATGTACACTGTATAATGTACTATATATAATGTATACTTTATAATGTAGGCTGTATAATGTACTATATATAATGTACACAGTATAATGTATTATATATAATGTACACAGTATAATGTACTATATATATAATGTACACTTTATATTGTACTATATATAATGTACACTTCACTTTATAATGTACACAGTATAATATACCATATATAATGTACACTTTATAATGTACTATATATAAGATAGACTATATAATGTACACAGCATAATGTACTATATATAATGTACACTTTATAATATACTATATATAATGTACACAGTATAATGTACAATATATATATATATATATATATATATATATATATATATATATATATATATATATATATATATATCTTTTAATCAATCCCTGACACACCTGATCCCTTGGTGGATCCAGTATGCTTGAAAGGGTTGTTATTGGCCATATGATTTGTATTCTTTATATATATATATATATATATATATATATATATATATATATATATATATATATATATATATATATATATATATATATATATATATATAAGGTACACTATATAATGTACTATATATAATGTACACTGTATTTTACTATGTATAGAGTGCATGCAACTATAAATAGCATGCAAACCCTGATGTAATGCCAAATAACGCAATAGAAGATTGTTGCATGAAATCTTGAGAAAAATTTACAATCAAAAGCTGTTTGTATTCAACTGTGGATAGCTTAAGTTGATAGGTTAGTTAAACATCTGCCAAATGCATATATTGCAATTAAATTTGAAAGAATATTGTGTGTAGTAAATTCAGTTTGATTTCTATTTGTTCAGGTAGAATAAAATTAATTTTAAACAGTCAGAAGTTGCAAATTCACTTAAATAAATTTATATTGGCATGTTAGGAGAACGATTTTTGTACAAAGAGGGTCCCAGTGGGATCTCATCTTATAATATCATCTTCCTCTTCACTTTCAATTAGAATTAATAAGTTGTGTTACTCTGCATCTAAAGTCTTTCTGTAAAACAGATTCCCATTAGGAAAAAAAATGATAACCCATTAGGAAAAAATGATCACTTATTACAAAAAACAGTGATCATAACTGGCATTTGTTACAAGGCTTTTTTAAATGTCCATTTTTCAGCAGTTATTTATCTAAAGTTTACTCACTGAACTCAACAATAGTAACATGCATTGTGGTATGATCAGAGTTCTATTGTTTTGGGGATAGTCCATGAAGTACTGGAGGGGTGGTTGGAGAGTTCTATTGTTTTGGGGATAGTCCATGAAGTACTGGAGGGGTGGTTGGAGAGTTCTGTTGTTTTGGGGATAGTCCATGGAGGTGGTGGTTGGAGAGTACTAGAGTTTTTGGGGATAATTTTTGAAATACCAGAGAGCTGGTTGGAGAGTTCTAGTCATTTTTGGGATAGTCTATGGAGTACTAGAGGGGTGGTTAGAGAGTTCTAGTGTTTTTGGGATAGTCGTAGAAAGCTGGTTGGAAAGTTATAATGTTTTGGGGATAGTTCATAGAGTACTAGATGGGGGTGTGGTGGTGGAGAGTACTGATTGTTTTGGGGATACATTAGGATAGGGGTTTTCAAACTGTGGTCCGTGTACCCCTTGGGGTCTGTTGCATGTTACCAAGGAGTCTGCAAGCAGGTCCCAAAAATGAATAAAAATAGAACATTTGCAAAGTTTTCATTATCATTAACAATTATAAAAATAACTGAGTACTGAGCTGTCTGTTCTGTTCTATGATTATTACTTACTGATGGATTACATAAAATAATAATAATGTGGATTGGCCAAATTTATTGGATAGGCTGATAGGAGTCCTCTGATAGGGGTCTGCCATCAGACCATACTGTGGGGTCCACAGCTTAAAAGGTTTGAAAACTACTGCAGTAGTACATATAATTTTCCAGCTAATAAAATTGAAATTCTTCATCTGCATAAAATTATTCACAAAGAACATGTTCGGGTTCAAGTTTTTTTATTTGAAGGGATTTGTATAATTAGTTCTTGAATCAAGCAGAGCTACCATAAGGAGACCAATATTTGGTGCCAAAAATGGGCAGAAAGTGGGACAATTTGACATATTCACAGCATTTTTTTGTTGGTGTCATGGCAAATAAACCTCCTTTATACAAAGTGTTAGTAGTGTTCCCTAATACAAGTGCTGTAAATCTCTTTCTTCTATCCCCACCCACCTACCAAGTTTTATCCCAGAGGAAGACTCAGTTCAGTTCATTGAAAAAGGATTGGCATTATGAAGCTTTTGACTTAGTGTTGCTTTCAATTTAGGTTATTTTGTTTATATTTTTTTCTTTCATTTTAATAATAGAGCATTATGAAAGACTTCTGTGTTACTGAGCATTTAAATTAAATTATGAGAATTTTTTGCTTTAAACAGAAGCATTTGAAAAAACCATTCACACTCTTGTAGTCCAATATAGCACTCACAAAATTAGATTACAACCTTTCACATTTTATGTGGGAATACATTGCCTTAAACAACCATGAACTTGAAGGCAATTTGCAGTTTTCACTTGAGTGTAATTGTCAAAGAAATACAAAGTATGACTGAAATGTACATCAGGGTTGTGTGTCAGTTATTGGAGTATTTTCATTTGGTCTAATGTTATGATGTATGGCCTGGTAGTCCAGACCCCTGTTGGGCATGTGCTTTCAATTATTGATGGGTGGAAGGAATCATCAGGTTGTGTAATGTACACCTCCTATGTCAGTCTTAATGGATGTTAGGTGAAAATATACAGGGAAAAAAGACAAACATCATATATATATATATATATATATATATATATATATATATATATATATATATATATATATATATATATATATATATATTCTAGTTGTTAAGATGCATTTAAATTAATCTTGGACAATTTTCCTTTAAATTTTGCTGGTTAATGCATTATCTAATATCAGTGATTGAATTGAAAACAAAGGAAACAAAGTAATTTTGTTTAGAAAATGTTCTTGCCTTTGATTGGCATGATCCTAGAGAATATTACAGATCAGGTTTTTTATGTAAGCTGATATCATTGATTTTGATCACTAGTAAACTAAGTGCATGTTGATTAAAAGTAATAAATGGGTGTTGATTATGAGTAACTGCAGTGTATTTTGGTTTTAATACATGTTGATTATGAGTAACTTCAGTGTATTTTGGTTTCAATGCATGTTGATTATGAGTAACTTCAGTGTATTTTGGTTTCAATGCATGTTGATTATGAGTAACTTCAGTGTATTTTGGTTTCAATGCATGTTCATTATGAGTAACTTCAGTGTATTTTGGTTTCAATGCATGTTTATTATGAGTAACTGCAGTGTATTTTGGTTTCAATGCATGTTGATTATGAGTAACTTAAGTGTATTTTGGTTTCAATGCATGTTTATTATGAGTAACTTCAGTGTATTTTGGTTTCAATGCATGTTTATTATGAGTAACTTCAGTGTATTTTGGTTTCAATGCATGTTGATTAAAAGTAATAAATGGGTGTTGATTATGAGTAACTTAAGTGTATTTTGGTTTCAATGCATGTTGATTATGAGTAACTTCAGTGTAATTTGGTTTCAATGCATGTTGATTATGAGTAACATTGATGTACTTATTATGTATTGGATAGTTGATGATGACTAGACAGTACACTTACACTGTATTGGATAGTTGATGACAAGACAGTACACTTACACTATATTGGATAGTTGATGATAAGACAGTACACTTACACTGTATTGGATAGTTGATGACAAGACAGTACACTTACACTGTATTGGATAGTTGATGACAAGACAGTACACTTACACTGTATTGGATAGTTGATGATAAGACAGTACACTTACACTGTATTGGATAGTTGATGACAAGACAGTACACTTACACTGTATTGGATAGTTGATGATAAGACAGTACACTTACACTGTATTGGATAGTTGATGATAAGACAGTACACTTACACTGTATTGGATAGTTGATGATAAGAGAGTACACTTACACTGTATTGGATAGTTGATGATGACAAGACAGTACACTTACACTGTATTGGATAGTTGATGATAAGACAGTACACTTACACTGTATTGGATAGTTGATGATAAGACAGTACACTTACACTGTATTGGATAGTTGATGATAAGACAGTACACTTACACTGTATTGGATAGTTGATGATAAGACAGTACACTTACACTGTATTGGATAGTTGATGATGACAAGACAGTACACTTACACTGTATTAGATGGTTGATGATAAGACAGTACACTTACACTGTATTGGAGAGTTGATGACAAGACAGTACACTTACACTGTATTGGAGAGTTCATGACAAGATAGTACACTTACACTGTATTGGATAGTTGATGACAAGACAGTACACTTACACTGTATTGGATAGTTGATGACAAGACAGTACACTTACACTGTATTGGATAGTTGATGACAAGACAGTACACTTACACTGTATTGGATAGTTGATGACAAGACAGTACACTTACACTGTATTAGATAGTTGATGACAAGACAGTACACTTACCCTGTATAATATATTGATGTAGAGACAGTACATTTACTTTGTATTGGATAATTGATGAAGAGGGGGGAGTTTACTGGTATTAGAAAGTTAGAATAAAATTTTCAGGCTCCATTTCCCAATTTATTCAGAATTAGTTAATTCAGAGTTGTCTATCTTAAAGTTATTTTGAATTGAGTAATTTAGAGTCATGTTGTCATCC
Organism: Potamilus streckersoni; assembly: GCA_016746295.1. Taxonomy (NCBI): domain Eukaryota; kingdom Metazoa; phylum Mollusca; class Bivalvia; order Unionida; family Unionidae; genus Potamilus; species Potamilus streckersoni. The sequence continues at coordinate 2,017,570 of JAEAOA010000564.1, forward strand.
AAGGAAATGTCAACAGTAACAAAGCACCTGACAGATTTAGTTTCCTCTCTCTCTCTCTCTCTCTCTCTCTCTCTCTCTCTCTCTCTCTCTCTCTCTCTCTCTCTCTCTCTCTCTCTCTCTCTCTCACACACACATACACAGACACACACACACACACACTACAAATTCTGCAGTATTCCTCTAAAAATGAATCTTACTAGTTTGTACAGTTCATCACATTACCATTTAGAGTAGGAAAATAATCGCATTGTCAGTTTGATAAAACGAGTAAAATCTGATAGAAATACTGCCACTGATCTCCTTTCATAAGGTTTACTAGAAATTATGTATTTTACAAACATTATGTGTCAATGGGTTTAGGAGTAAAGAAAATTTTTTTATGTGACACTTTGTGATCTGGCAAATAATACATGTACACAATCATCTCCTTACCACTACAACTAATACACGTTTGACCATCATCGTAAATGACCATACAAAAGCACTTTTCAGTATCCATGATCTCAGATGACTGTACAGAAGCACTTTCTTTAGATATGATCTCAAATGACTATATGGAAGGACTTTTTGTACCCATAGTCTCAAATATCTGTACAGAAGCACTTCATGCATCCAAGATCACAAATGACTGTACAGAAGCACTTTATGCATCCAAGATCACAAATGACTGTACAGAAGCACTTTATGTCATTAGCTGTCTAAGCATGGACATAAAAGTTCTCTCTGAAGTATATTATCTTTCAGCTTACAATTGGTGTTTTATTTATTACAAGGCACAGAAAGTGGCATTGGGACTGCTCCTGGTGTGTATTTGAGGGATGATCCAATCTGTGGAACACAGCTGGAGAACCAGTCAGAGTTACGTGCACCTTCAGCAGAGCGAGCAGCTTATTATCTGGATGCAGCTCTTGCATCACGATCAGCTGCAGGTATGCTAATTACTGTTCACTTTTTTATTTGAAACATCTGTTATGTAGATAGGACAGACAGGTATACTAGATACTGTTCACTTTTTTATTTGAAACATCTGTTATGTAGATAGGACAGACAGGTATACTAGTTACTGTTCACTTTTTTATTTGAAACATCTGTTATGAAGATAGGACAGACAGGTATACTAGATACTGTTCACTTTTTTATTTGAAACATCTGTTATGTAGATAGGACAGACAGGTATACTAGATACTGTTCACTTTTTTATTTGAAACATCTGTTATGTAGATAGAACAGACAGGTATACTAGTTACTGTTCACTTTTTTATTTGAAACACCTGTTATGTAGATAGGACAGACAGGTATACTAGTTACTGTTCACTTTTTTATTTGAAACATCTGTTATGAAGATAGGACAGACAGGTATACTAGATACTGTTCACTTTTTTATTTGAAACATCTGTTATGTAGATAGGACAGACAGGTATACTAGATACTGTTCACTTTTTTATTTGAAACATCTGTTATGTAGATAGGACAGACAGGTATACTAGTTACTGTTGACTTTTTTATTTTGAAACATCTGTTATGTAGATAGGACAGACAGGTATACTAGTTACTGTTCACTTGTTTATTTGAAACATCTGTTATATAGATAGGAGACAAGCTTACTAATGTGAATGGAAGAAGTAGTTAATTTATGTAAATGGTTAAAGCTTATTTATGTAGATAGGACAGGCTTATTATATTGATGGGACAAGCTTAATTTTATAAATGGGACAAACTTATTTACATAGATGGGACAAACTTATTTATGTTAATGGTGCGAGTTTATTTACCTAGTTGGTACAGGCTTATTTACTTAGATAGGATATGGCTATTGATTTAGATGGTTAGGCTTATTTACATAGATAGAACAAGCATAAATGGGATAGTCTTGTTGACATAGAGGGTACAAGCTTATTTGCATATATGGGACAAATTTATGTAGACGGGACAAGCATGTTTATGAAGATGGGACAAGACTATTTACATAGATAGGACAACCTTAAATACATTGATGGAACATGCTTATATACATAGATGGGACATGCTTATATATGTAGATGGGACTAGCTTATTTACATAATTGAGACAAGCTTATTTTTTTTTATGGGATAGACTAATTTACATTGATAGGACAAGCTTATTTATTTAGATGCAACAAGCTTATTTACTTAAATGGGACAAATTTATGTAGAGGGGACAGATTTATTTATGTAGATAGGACAGGCTTGTTTACATTGATGAGACAAGCTTATATATATATATAGATATATATATATATATATATATATATATATATATATATATATATATATATATATATATATATATATATATATAGATGGGACCGGCTTATTTACATAGATGGGATACTTATTTGTGTAGATAGGATGTGCTTATTTATATAAATGGGATAGGCTTATTTATATAGATGTGACTGGCTTTTTTATTTAGATGGGACAGGCCTATTTGCATAGATGGGACAGACTATGTAGATGGGACGGGTTTATTTACATGGATGGGACAGACTTATTTTATAGATTGGATGTATGTATGTTGATGGGACAGGCTTTTTATGTAGATGGGACTGACTTATTTTCATAGATGGGACAGGATTACTTACATAGATATACAGACTTTATTACATAGATGGGACTGACTTTTTATGTAGATGGGACAAACTTATTTACATAGATGGGACTGGCTTATTTATTTAGATGGGATAGGCTTATTTACATAGATGGAACAAGTTTATTTATATAGATGGGACAGGCTTATTTACATAGATGGGACTGGCTTATTTATGTAGATGGGACTGTCTTATTTACATAGATGGGATGGGCTTATTTATGTAGATGGGACAGACTTATTTGCTTAGATAGGACAGACATTTACAAAGATGTTACTGGCTTATTTACATAGATGGGACAGATATTTACATAGATAGGACAGGCTTATTTACATAGATGGGACTGGCTTATTTACATAGATGGGACAGACATTTACATAGATGGGACAGGCTTATTTACATAGATGGGACTGGCTTATTTATGTAGATGGGACTGTCTTATTTACATAGATGGGATGGGCTTATTTATGTAGATGGGACAGGCTTATTTACATAGATGTTACTAGCTTATTTACTCTTCCAGCCACTTCAGATTGGTGCTGAATGCTAATCCTTTGCATTAAAATGTGAAATTGTTTTTCATTTTAATTTGTTAGAGGGATGATAATAGAATTTATTAATCAATTTCATTTTAATTTGTTAGAGGGATGATAATAGAATTGATTACTCAAGGATAAGACAGTCATCATAAAAGGCTAACTTTGTCTTCTTTGTACATTTCACAGCTTTGCATTTTAGAAAACCAACTTTATTTTGTAACTTTAAAAGATCAAGACTTTTTTTCTATGAGTTAAATTTTCAGATGACTGCATCATGAAGTTGGTGATGCTACATGTGGATTAGAATTTTTCTAACTTCTTCAATGAGCAGCTGTGGATGCCCAGTCTCCTTCTAAACTATGAATGTTATAGATCAATACTGACCTCTTTTAAACAGAAAAAGTCTCATTTACCCCGACCCCTTCATCCAATCATGCAACCTGCCAAACTGTAAAAGAATTTTCTGAGCATGTAAATTTACAATGTTCTTCAGAATGACAATCATTTGAAAGCTTGCTTTTTCTCTCCACTTTTTCAGATGAAGATGAAGGGCGGTCATCTCACCTCTTGTTTACACTTCATGTATATCAGTACAGGATTGAAAAAGCCAATAAAGCAGGCTTGCCAGGAGGTAAGCTGTTATTTCTCTTTCTATATTCATTGGCTTTTTTTTCTTTTGGACTTGTTGTTTTTCCTAAAATTTGTCTTTTCTTATTTGTTTTTTCTTCCTTTTTCTCATATTCTTTCTTTATCTTCCTTCCTATGTTTCTGAACAGAAGGATGAAATGTGATTTTCTTTAAGACCTTTTTATGATGTCAAGTTGGTCTTAAATGAATATGGTGCCAATGTGACATTCATTGTGGCCACACAATGGTGTTACCTGACCAGGGCTCATACTCAGTAACAAAGAAAAGAGTGAAAGGCAACAGGCTTTGTAGAATTTTAACAAAACAATTTATTTTCCTAAACAACAATGTAAAAATTGGTAAATAGGACTTACAGTTTGTAAATATATAATTCAAATATGATTCTAAGAATAAAAACACAAGTCTTATCACTAAATAGTCCTATACGAATCCAGGTTCGACCCCCTATGACTTACAAATATGGAAGGCAATGACATCAGATGCAGTCCAATGTATGAATAACAACAATTCCTCACTTGAATCACAGTCTTTGTTTCTGAATTATTCCAGAATCCATTTCCATGAAAATCTTTCAGACATTTTTTTAAAAAAGTTCAACTTGTTGGGTTTCCAGGGGAAAAAAATTATTAAATCCAAAAATTGGTCAAATAACAAACAATCATGGCAACAAATTAAACAATGCATACACCTTGTACCTTCAAGGTATTGAATGACTCTGCCCCAAAACAATATTAAGAATGCGTATTTAAACTCAAAACATCACTTCAGATCTCCTAAGATTGGTCATGTGGTCTCTTATTACGCTATTTATGTCACATCCGCCAGTATAGACACTTAAAAACCAATCATAAAAAAGACTGTTTACAAACATTGATCACACAAGAAAGTATGTCCATAATTGTGACCAATCATTTTAGCTTCCTGTTGATTTTGTTGCCAAGGTAAGACAGACTCAATGATAATTCACACATACTACTATTTCATCTTAAGTAAACAACTTTGTGATAAAAATATATCTCACTACTAAAAATATAATCCCGAATCCGAGAAAATTATTCATTGCAATTTAATAATATGAAACAAAAATGAAATAGAAAGAATTTTAAACCTTACTCACAAGCAATTTAATCACATATACGTAACAATGGCTATTACAAAAGTCTTGATATTACTGAGATGGTGCTGATCTGGTTTCAAATATGGCTGCCACAATGTCAAGCTTGTTGTCACTAATGAAATAATGTTCACATCATCATGTGATTTTTATTGAAAGATGACTTATAATGTTTTGTTGATCTTAAAATGGTACTGACCTGATTTTTACTATGTGGCCATCTTGAAAATCATGATGTTACTGCTACTACTTTTAAATGGAAAGACAGTTTGATTTGAGCTTTTTATAACTCTAGTTCACATTAATTCTTTAGGGTCTACAAGTACTAAGTGTTCTCCCAACAAAGCCTGATAAGCAGTCTGCCTTCTGTTTGATGGTTGAACCCTAGAGCAGCGTAGTGTCTACTGAAAGAGAGATACTGAATTAGTGCACATGCTGTCAACATTTTGTAAATCAATCTTGTCCCATGCCAACTATGTCATTTAATGGGAAATACAATTTAAGAACTCACCAATGTGCATTTTAACTAGAAATGACATGTAATTCAAGAAATACTTTCATTTATGCAACCAAAGTAGGTAACCATGGGATCAGGTTTCTGATTAATTTGGAGGTTTTTTTTGGCATATATGTTCATTTCAGCTATCATTGACTGGAATATTTCTTCTGGAAAAAAAATCTCCCTTGCATTTTCATGGAATGAAGGCCCTGCTGTAAAGTCATCCACATGTTCTGACCATACAAGATAGTGCGTTTCCATCCTCAGATAAATCTCAAATATCAAGTCTTGAAACAGGACTTGTATTAATGTTGATCCTTCATCTTGAATCTGATCATTAAAGTTGATTTTGTTTGCAATGTCATCACTTTCAATTTCTTTGAAATTTTATTCACCCTTTCCATAAGTCCATGTATCTGTCCAGGAGCCATACTCACCCTTTCAACAAGTCCATGTATCTGTCCCATAGCCATACTCACCCTTTCAACAAGTCCATGTAGCTGTCCAATAGCCATACTCACCCTTTCAACAAGTCCATGTAGCTGTCCCAGAGTCATACTCACCCTTTCAACAAGTCCATGTATCTGTCCAGGAGCCATACTCACTCTTTCAACAAGTCCATGTAGCTGTCCCATAGCCATACTCACCTTTTCAACAAGTCCATGTAGCTGTCCCAGAGTCATACTCACCCTTTCAACAAGTCCATGTATCTGTCCAGGAGCCATACTCACCCTTTCAACAAGTCCATGTAGTTGTCCCAGTTATACTCACCCTTTCAACAAGTCCATGTAGCTGTCCCAGAGCCATGCTCACCCTTTCAACAAGTCTGTGTATCTGTCCCAGAGCCATACTCACCCTTTCAACAAGTCTGTGTATCTGTCCCAGAGCCATACTCACCCTTTCAACAAGTCTATGTATCTGTCCCAGAGCCATACACACACTTTCAACAAGTCCATGTATCTGTCCCAGAGCCATGCTCACCCTTTCAACAAGTCTGTGTATCTGTCCCAGAGCCATTTTGACATTATGACTTCAAAGCATCAAAATTGTATGTGGTCATGTACTGATTACCTGTTATTTTTTTATGCCATGAAAGCAAAGGTTGAGAATTTTCTACAGTTTGGAACTTGTGCGAATGAAGTTATTTGGTTTGCAATGAAGACAAATGTGTTTTACAGATATAAAGATATAAATCTTTTGTTTTCATCACCTTGATAAATAGTGCAAGTATCACTACCCTTGGTCATGTGATCATTATATCCATTATTATTCATATTTGTTTTTTTTAAATGCATTAAGGTGTTAATAAAAATATGTAAATCAATGCCGCATAGGTCAAATATGTACTGATGATATGGATTTTAAGAAAGTGATTTGCTACTCTTTTCCACAAAAATTAGTTCTATTTAATACTTGAAATAATCCGATTGTGTTGATGATTTCATCCATTCATGTTGCCAATTCTGTTCACATCTTTTAGGTCTAGTCAGTGATTTCTTTATGTATTAATCAGTCCCCTTGTCAGATGTGACTATTGAAAAAGCGGACTTTACAATCCCTCTGCTCAGTTTTTCATCAGATCAGACAGTTAGTAATACTTGTAAATTGGTATTCTGGATGTACTGCCTGATTTCCTTGTATTATTATTCTCAGATGTTTTTGACAATCAGTGTCAGGGTTGAGATGCAAAATGCTCCTTTCAGCCTCAGCACCCTGAAGACAGTTCTCTGTAACTCATCAATTTGTGTTTTGATGCTTCACATTTCCAAAATATGTGCTAATGTTTCCCTCAGTTGATAGACATTGATCTTGAGACTAGAAAAATCATATTTACTTGGCAGCTCCAGAATTACAAGGTCTAAATTGTAGTTTGTTACACAGAATGATCAATATCTTTTCTCTGAAAGATGATTTGCCACAGTGGTCAGATGTTGATAGATGACCAATTCATGTTTAATTAGGAGTGTCTGTCTTTGATGCAAAAAGGTACCTCATTTCTGAGTAACAAGATCAGTGGACCATCCTGCCATATATACTCAGAGTGCAAACTTGACCAACCTAACTCACCCAGTAGAACAACATTGACCCTGATAAGGGTTGGTCGGTGGTCGGTGGTCGGTGGTTTGCATTTGGTCTTTGAAGTGAGCATATGGTAATGTATTTGTTTTTAAAAGTGGGATTGTCCAAATATCAGAGAAAATTATTCTCAGTAAATATTGGCAGGGGTGGGGTGGGGTGGGGTGGGGTGGGGATGGCTTATCAAATGAACATGGCATACAGCTCCTTCACAGCCAGTGACAAAGGTCTTTGTTTTTGCAATCTAGAATTAGTTTGCCAAAAGTCTCCTTGCCCCATGGGTGCCAGATGTTCTTATCAAATGCCTTTTTACCCTTGATGCCATATGTACTGACCAAAAATGTTGTTTGCTGCCCAAGGCATAGAATGGTGCCACATATACTGACCACAAATGTTGTTTATTGCCCAAGGCTTAGAACAACACCATGGGTACTAAGTTTAGTTTACTGCCCAAGGCATAGAATAGTGCCACATGTACTGATGGTAAATTTTATTTATTACCCAAGGTAGAAAACAATGTTTATTGTCCAAGACATGGAATGGTACCACAGGTTCTGAACTTAAGTTTTATTTATTACCCAAACATAGAATGTACTGAACATAAAGTTTTATTTATTACCCAAGATCTAGAATGGTACCACATGTACTGACCATAAAATATTAGATATTACCCAAGGCATAGAGTGGCACCATATTTACTGACCATAAAGGCATAGAAGGTACCACATGTACTGACCACAAGTACTGACCATAATTTTTGTTTATTACCCAAGACAAAATGGTATCACCTGTACTGACCATAAGTTTTATTCATTACCCAAGACATAGAATGGTGCTTCATGTACTGACAGCAAGTTTTGTTTATCACTCAAGGTACAGAACATGTACTGACTGTACATTTTATTTATTACCTAAGGTATGCATGTACTGACTGTACATTTTATTTATTGCCTAAGGTACCATGTACTGACTGTACATTTTATTTATTGCCTTAGATATGCAATAGTGCTCCATGTGCTGACCCTGAGTTTTGTTTGTTACCCAAGATAAAGAACAGTGCCAATACTGGGGAGTCTTGGACTCACTATTTACAAAAAAATGTGATGTGATGTGATTATGATTTTTAGCATAGCTTTAACATTTTTATTTTTCTGCAGTGTGGTAGTTTATAGTGATGTCTAGCACTGGCATCATGCCAAAGACATGTAGCTTGATGTCCCACCCAGTCACATTATCCTGACACCAGGCCGACTTAACACGAACCCTCTTAATGCTGAGCATCAAGCAAGGCAGCTGTTAGTACCATTTTTGTAAGTCTTTGGTATGACTCCACCAGGGATGGAAACCACAATCTCCCGCAGACAAAAAAAAATGTATACATATTTAGAAGAAGAATCACTTCAACATTATGAAGGAAATTATAAAAATCAAATGTCCAGGATTTTGTTTTCTTTTTTTCTTTTCTTTTTTACAGATTAGGTCACAATCATTATACAGGTCACAGTGAACAGTTTTATCAACAGCACATATTGAAATTTTATTTGGAGGATTTTTTTTATGTTTACAAAAATAAATTATGGAAAACAAAAGTTGACAGGCATATATTTGAATCCTTATGATTGACTGCTGATTATCTTGAGAATTTCAATATATGCTTAGCTACATGTCAATTGTATAACAAATTAGACACAGATCTGCCAGTGCATTCTGCAGTTGTGGATCTGCATGTATGCAGATTAAAGTTGGATCTGTAATACAAGTGAGTTCATATGGTACAGCTTTCTGGGCTTTCATTGACTAAGTTACATAATAAACATCAATGCAAAAAAGTTAAGTGAACACAATTTTCTCAACACAAAGTACTTTAGTTTATGGAGATCATTAAAATTAAAATTGTTTTATGTGCCTTCTGTCAGTCTTGTAGTTGAGATTCATGACACTAAAAGGGTTTTTCTTGAGCTTGCTTGCTTTTGAATATTTGTGATGAAGCTGAAAGTGTTTTATGTTAACATCAGTTCCATTTTGTATGTCTTTCATGTCTGACATTGAAAACAGGCATAAAAAATATCAAAGAGTAATTTATGTAGTATAAAAGGAAAATCCCCATCCAGTGTTTGTCTAGCTCTCCTTAGTGAATGTTGTTTATGGTAATCCTTATGTGTGATTATTCATGCATGTGGCTGTCTGTATGTCTGTCCAGCCATACCATAGATTAGTAAGGCTTATTTTAAATGGGCAGTTTTACAAGTACTGCTGGCCATAGAGTTATGTCATATTAACAACAAAAATTTATCAATGGTTCATGGGAGGTGAAGTGAAGTCATGATTAAAAAATTTAATCATTTAGAAAGAAAACAAATCAGTTTTTGGTTAAAGGAGGAGGACTTGGGTAAAGCTAATTTTTGCCATGCTGAAATATTTTCTTATTCTTATGAGTGAAGTTGATGTATAATAATTCTTCGTTATATATATATATATATATATATATATATATATATATATATATATATATATATATATATATATATATGTATATAATATGTCTGTTGGAATATCTAATTTAATATTTACATAGAGATTGTGAAAATTAGTGTAGTAACACTTTAAGGTCACATGTTGCAATATATATGTACATGTAGTAGTACTTCAAGGTGACATGTTGCAATATATATGTACTTGTAGTAGTACTTCAAGGTGACATGTTGCAATGTACATCATGTAGTAGTACTTTAAGGTAATATACATCATATAGTAGTATTTTAAAGTAATATACATCATGTGGTAATACTTTAAGTTAACATACTTCATGTAGTAGTATTTAAGGTAATATACTTCATGTAGTAGTACTTTATGTAATATACTTCATGTAGTAATACTTTAAGTTAATATACTTCATGTAGTAATACTTTAAGGTAATATACTTCATGTAGTAGTACTTTATGTAATATACTTCATGTAGTAGTACTTTAAGGTAATATACTTTATGTAGTAATACTTTAAGTTAATATACTTCATGTTGTAGTACTTTAAGGTAATATACTTCATGTAGTAGTACTTTAAGTTAATATACTTCATGTAGTAATACTTTAAGTTAATATACTTCATGTTGTAGTGCTTTAAGGTAATATACTTCATGTAGTAGTACTTTAAGGTAATATACTTCATGTAGTAATACTTTAAGGTAATATACTTCATGTAGTAGTATTTTAAGGTAATATACTTACTGTAGTGATACTTTAAGGTAATATACTTCATGTAGTAGTACTTTAAGTTAATATACTTCATGTAGTAGTACTTTAAGTTAATATACTTCATGTTGTAGTACTTTAAGGTAATATACTTCATGTAGTAGTACTTTAAGGTAATATACTTCATGTAGTAGTACTTTAAGGTAATATACTTCATGTAGTAGTACTTTAAGGTAATATACTTCATGTAGTAGTACTTTATGTAATATACTTCATGTAGTAATACTTTAAGTTAATATACTTCATGTAGTAATACTTTAAGGTAATATACTTCATGTAATAGTACCTTAAGGTAATATACTTCATGTAGTAGTACTTTAAGGTAATATACTTCATTTAGTAATACTTTAAGTTAATATACTTCATTTAGTAGTACCTTAAGGTAATATACTTCATGTAGTAGTACTTTAAGTTAATATACTTCATGTAGTAATACTTTAAGTTAATATACTTCATGTTGTAGTGCTTTAAGGTAATATACTTCATGTAGTAGTACTATAAGGTAATATACTTCACTAGTAATACTTTAAGGTAATATACTTCATGTAGTAGTACTTTAAGGTAATATACTTACTGTAGTGATACTTTAAGGTAATATACTTCATGTAGTAGTATTTTAAGGTAATATACTTCATGTAGTAGTACTTTAAGGTAATATACTTCATGTAGTGGTACTTTAAGTTTTTATACTTCATGTAGTAATACTTTAAGTTAATATACTTCATGTAGTAATACTTTAAGTTAATATACTTCATGTAGTAGTACTTTAAGTTAATATACTTCATGTAGTAGTACTTTAAGTTAATATACTTCATGTAGTAGTACTTTAAGTTAATATACTTCATGTTGTAGTACTTTAAGGTAATATACTTCATGTAGTAGTACTTTAAGGTAATATACTTCGAGTAGTAATACCTTAAGTTAATATACTTCATGTAGTAGTACTTTAAGGTAATATACTTCATGTAGTAGTACTTTATGTAATATACTTCATGTAGTAATACTTTAAGTTAATATACTTCATGTAGTAATACTTTAAGGTAATATACTTCATGTAATAGTACCTTAAGGTAATATACTTCATGTAGTAGTACTTTAAGGTAATATACTTCATTTAGTAATACTTTAAGTTAATATACTTCATTTAGTAGTACCTTAAGGTAATATACTTCATGTAGTAGTACTTTAAGTTAATATACTTCATGTAGTAATACTTTAAGTTAATATACTTCATGTTGTAGTGCTTTAAGGTAATATACTTCATGTAGTAGTACTTTAAGGTAATATACTTCGAGTAGTAATACCTTAAGTTAATATACTTCATGTAGTAGTACTTTAAGTTAATATACTTCATGTAGTAATACTTTAAGTTAATATACTTCATGTAGTAGTACTTTAAGTTAATATACTTCATGTAGTAGTACTTTAAGTTAATATACTTCATGTAGTAGTACTTTAAGTTAATATACTTCATGTAGTAGTACTTTAAGTTAATATACTTCATGTAGTAGTACTTTATGTACATATACTTGATGTAGTAGTACTTTAAGGTAATATACTTCATTTAGTATTACTTCAAGGTGACATGTTGCAATGTACATCATGTAGTGGTACTTTAAGGTAATATACATCATGTAGTTGTATTTTAAGGTGACATGCAGTTATATATATATATATATATATATATATATATATATATATATATATATATATATATATATATATATATATATATATATATATATATATATATATATATATATATATATATACACACACACACTTTAAGGTGTATCAAAATTGAAACCAAATGGGTTTCTTTTCTTGGATTAAATGAACAATACAAACACAATGTGATGGATGATGGAAATTTATAAAATGAATTACTAATAATATATATGTATATAGTACAAATGCACTGATTTTCTCCCACTCCTATCATACATTAATCCAATCAATCACTCTACATTAATCCAATCACTCTACACACTTATATCATGCAATGTAAGCAAGATTCTCATTGAGGGTGATATATCATGATATATCTTGTGATATACATGATGTAGTACTGAGAAGACCAAACTGTGTGTCTACCAGGCATGTTTGCTCAGCACACTCCTCTACAGTGGTGAGGCATGGACCACCTGCAGGAGCCATGAAATCAAACTCAATAGCTTCCATCTGAGATACCTGTGGCGCATTCTGTACATCCAGTGGCAGGACAAAGTACCCAGCACAGAGGTTCTGGAACAGGCCAGCATGAATAGCATGTTCACCATCCTCAGCGAGAGGCGCCTTCGATGGCTCGGCCACATCAGGAGAATGGATACAGGCCGCATTCCCAAGGACCTGTTATACGGCGAGCTACAGAAGGCACACAAATGATTGGTCAGCCACATCTGTGATACAAAAACATCTGCAAGAAGGACATGAAAACGGTCAACATCAGTGTCAACAACTGGGAGAGCTGTGCTAACAACCGCTATGAGTGGTGACTTGCTGTCAGACAAAACATTCAGAAAGCCGAGGAAGGGATAAAAGCAAACCTTGCTTCAAAGAGAGCCAAGAGGAAGGCAGAACAACAACAGCCTCAACAAGAATCAATCTTCACCTGCTGCAAGTGCAACAAAGATTGTCATGCAAGGGTCGGACTCTTCAGCCACTTGGGATATCTTGTGATATACATCATGTAGTAGTACTTCAAGGTGATATCTTGTGATATACATCATGTAGTAGTACTTCAAGGTGATGTCTTATGATATACATCCTGTAGTAGTATTTCAAGGCGATGTCTTGTGATATACATCATGTAGTAGTACTTCAAGGTGAAGTCTTGTGATATACATCATGTTGTTGTACTTCAAGGTGATATCTTGTGATATACATCATGTAGTAGTACTTCAAGGTGATATCTTTTGATATACATCATTTAGTAGTACTTCAAGATGATATCTTGTGATATACATCATGTAGTTGTACTTCCAGGTGATATCTTGTGATATACATCATGTTGTTGTACTTCAAGGTGATATCTTGTGATATACATCATGTAGTAGTACTTCAAGGTGATATCTTGTGATATACATCATGTTGTTGTACTTCAAGGTGAAGTCTTGTGATATACATCATGTAGTTGTACTTCAAGGTGATATCTTTTGATATACATCATGTAGTAGTACTTCAAGGTGATATCTTGTGATATACATCATGTAGTAGTACTTCAAGGTGATATCTTGTGATATACATCATGTAGTAGTACTTCAAGGTGAAGTCTTGTGATATACATCATGTAGTAGTACTTCAAGGTGAAGTCTTGTGATATACATCATGTAGTAGTACTTCAAGGTGATATCTTGTGATATACATCATGTAGTAGTATTTCATGTAGGTGATGTCTTGTGATATACATCATGTAGTAGTACTTCAAGGTGATATCTTGTGATATACATCATGTAGTAGTATTTCATGTAGGTGATATCTTGTGATATACATCATGTAGTAGTATTTCAAGGTGATATCTTGTGATATACATCATGTAGTAGTATTTCATGTAGGTGATATCTTGTGATATACATCATGTAGTAGTACTTCAAGGTGATATCTTGTGATATACATCATGTAGTAGTACTTCAAGGTGATATCTTGTGATATACATCATGTAGTAGTATTTCAAGGTGATATCTTGTGATATACATCATGTAGTAGTATTTCATGTAGGCGATGTCTTGTGATATACATCATGTAGTAGTACTTCAAGGTGATATCTTGTGATATACATCATGTAGTAGTACTTCAAGGTGATATCTTGTGATATACATCATGTAGTAGTATTTCATGTAGGCGATGTCTTGTGATATACATCCTGTAGTAGTATTTCAAGGTGATGTCTTGTGATATACATCCTGTAGTAGTATTTCATGTAGGCGATGTCTTGTGATATACATCCTGTAGTAGTACTTCAAGGTGATATCCTGTGATATACATCATGTAGTAGTATTTCATGTAGGCGATGTCTTGTGATATACATCCTGTAGTAGTATTTCAAGGTGATGTCTTGTGATATACATCCTGTAGTAGTATTTCATGTAGGCGATGTCTTGTGATATACATCCTGTAGTAGTATTTCAAGGTGATATCTTGTGATATACATCATGTAGTAGTATTTCATGTAGGCGATGTCTTGTGATATACATCATGTAGTAGTACTTCAAGGTGATATCTTGTGATATACATCATGTAGTAGTATTTCAAGGTGATATCTTGTGATATACATCATGTAGTAGTATTTCAAGGTGATATCTTGTGATATACATCATGTAGTAGTATTTCATGTAGGTGATGTCTTGTGATATACATCATGTAGTAGTACTTCAAGGTGATATCTTGTGATATACATCCTGTAGTAGTATTTCAAGGTGATGTCTTGTGATATACATCCTGTAGTAGTATTTCAAGGTGATGTCTTGTGATATACATCCTGTAGTAGTATTTCATGTAGGCGATGTCTTGTGATATACATCATGTAGTAGTACTTCAAGGTGATATCTTGTGATATACATCATGTAGTAGTATTTCAAGGTGATGTCTTGTGATATACATCCTGTAGTAGTATTTCAAGGTGATGTCTTGTGATATACATCCTGTAGTAGTATTTCATGTAGGCGATGTCTTGTGATATACATCATGTAGTAGTACTTCAAGGTGATATCTTGTGATATACATCATGTAGTAGTATTTCATGTAGGTGATATCTTGTGATATATCCTGTGGTAGTACTTGAAGTTGATATATACTGAAACTTTCTAAGACTTGTTTATAAATATACAGGTATTACTATAGATATACAGGTATAATTTGTAAGGTATTATCTTCTACTTTTTTTTTCGAGACAAATCTTAAAATTCAACATTTGTTTTCTATGAGAGAGTTCAGTTTTATTAATTCAACACTTGTTTAATTTGAGAGAGATTAGTCTAAAATTTAACTTATTTTAGTTGAGACAGATACATCTACAATTCAAGAATTTTAAAGCCTTGAAAAGGCAGCTGCAGCATCTTTTAGTTTCTTAGTTTGAATTTTATAACAAGTCATGTATATTTGAATTTAAAGACTTCCTATTCAACAAATCACAGACTGAAGCTTTTCAGCAATTTAAATTTCACTTTCTCATTTGACCCTCAACTTGTAATTTAAACACTAACTTTTGGCACATTTTCAAATAAAAGTGAGTCCCAGAACAGCTACAAATTGGGAAAGTCTGCTTCATATTTTTGACATACCAGACAAAGCTGATTTTCTAACCTTAATTTTGTTATCTCAATGAGCTGTCTCAGTTTAACTGTCTCACATGCTACTTTTATAAAGGGAAGTAACCCTTATTGCCTTCCTCTGTGCCTGACAGGCTTGTTTTAAAATGAAACAAGCACCATTAGAGCTTTAACAAATCTATATGTTGTCTGGTTTTACACATCACTGGGCATAAAATCTAAACTGTCAACAACTACCACAAATTACCAAACAGCAACCAGCTTTCCTTGAATCTTGCCAAATCCCTCCACAGCCTTTGAATCAGATATGAAAAATCCTCCACTTATAAAATCAGAATGAATTATTTCTGTTCAAACTTTAGTCCTTGTTGTACATTGTTACACTAGTAAAAGCAATACTTTTCATATGTCCAGCACTGAAAATATCAGTTTCCCATGAAACTATCAAATAAGCAGAAAGCTCCACACTTGTTTTTCAACTGGGTACAGTGTTTGGAGGGTTTTCATGGGGTTGGGGCATAATTTTAAAATCAATGTCAATCACAATATGGGCATGTCACAAACAAATTTCTCTTTTCCAAAGAAAAGGATAGTTAAACATGATAGTGACACAGATCTCTAGCTATATAATAATGCAACACATATTCAGTTGTTCTACATTTTACTGTTTGTTAGTGCTGTGTATCCATGAATAGGAAAAGTTTTTGTACAAAAATTAATTATTTTATTGTTATTTTCATATGACATCCATCAATTATATATGATAGTAACTCATTATTATCAAATGGTTTATGCTATTTTCTCACACGGAACATGTGTACATCGTCCTGCTACATCCCTCATTTGCATATTAATGCCCTGTTTACAAAATAAACAACACCTGGCCCTAGACCTCTCAGTGCAATATTTACAACGCATAAAAATTTTAACTCTAGTTGAATTTTAATGAGATTATTTAGATTTTCTTCAAACATTACCAGACTGAGTGACCAACGAAATAATATATATAATGTATTTGTTGAAAATACTAAAAAATATTGCAAAAAATTAAGGGTTTGTAGTCATGGTTTACATTATTGTCTCCCCTTTCAGTAGAGTTGTTCATGAAGACAATGTAACCCACCAACTTGGATTTCCTTGTCCCAGTGCAAACCTAATTCATCCCTATGGCTATTTTTTTTTATGGGAGTGTCCTTTGAGTTGCATTCCTCTGTAAAGGGTAACAAACTGTGCCCTAAATACATCAGTTTTACAAGATTTTTTTACAACGAGTCCTCACAATAGAGGCTAGAATAATGAAATTACTTTGTAGTTTTCTATACAGCAGGTCCTCATTATGGTGGCTAAAATAATGTAGTTTGTATGTTTCTATGCAGTGAAATATCTGTATGGTGGGTCCTCACTTTGGAAGCTAAAAATAATGTGATTACATATTAGGTATCTGTACAATGGGTCCTCACTATAGAAGCTACAGACAGGGTAATTGTAAACTGTTCTTGATTACCAAAGTTTTTGCCCATATCAGTAGCTATGTGGTGCAAGTTTTCTTGTTTTGCCAAAAAATTCATTGTTCAACAAAATGACACATTTGTAATTCAATGGTTGATGAGTGTATTATTACAGTGCAAACCAGTTGCATTGCCTGTTAGTGAGGTGCAGAAATGGCACTGGGGCACACACACACACAGGCTGTGGTAACTAAGATAAGTACATCTGGACATGAACACATGCATGTGGTACCTTCCTCCGATAGCACTAGTACATCTGGGACACACACACAGGCTATGGTAAGTCCCACTGATAAGCCATTTGTCAGATTTGAGTGGCTGTACTTAGTTGGATAGTCATGTGTTCCTTCAAGCTGAAATTCAGGTAGGACTTTATTTTTACACACAAAACCTTAGAAACTTTAAAAGTAGATGATATGGGTATTACACCCTAAGAAAATGAAGTAATTACTTAGCAGGTAAAATGAGTTGAGAATGGTATGCATGGGGTAATATCTTATAAAGTAATTACTTCAGCAATATGAATTACATACTGGTTTATGGATTCATATCTTGTCAAGTAATTACTTTTGTACATTGAATTGAATATTGGATTATGGAGTGATACCTTGTGATATATTTGTGCTAAAAGAAATTAAGTAGCGATAGCATGTGTTGTTGAACTAAAACCATTTTTCTTAGCAAAAAAAACCGCTATAACAATTCAAATAATTCTTTCTTTGTGCCGATATAATGATTTGGTTACATTCAGTTTTTGACCATTTAATCATTTTCAACTTCATGTATCAGTTTTGGGTATTGAAAAGTCCATGGATGCATTGTTATGAAAAGGATTTTTCAAATTTTTGGTGCTTGCTGGTTTCTTTTTTGTCTTTTTAAAACAAACTATTACTTTTATGAAAACTGAAATGTCCAGGAAATGTTTTTTTTAAATTGCCCTCAAATTTTTTTAAGATTTACTGTGCGTTTGATTTAGTAATTACAGTGCAATTGATTTAATAATTAGTTCATTTGATTTAGTAATTAGTGCATTTAATTTAGTAATTACAGTACATTTGATTTAGTAATTACAGTGCATTATGATGATTATGTATGACTTTCCAATAAACTATCGAAGAATGCATGATGATCAGTTATAGAAAATGTAAGCCGATTCCAATCAGTGTTATCCTATATACTTGAAAAGAAAATAAGACTTGGTATAGATTAGGTACATTAAACATTGAAAGTGTATGGTACATTTTAAGAACATTAACACTATATTGTACATTTTAAGTACATTAACAGTATAGGGTACATTTTAAGTACATTAACAATACAGGATACATTTTAAGTACATTAATATTACAGGATACATTGTTTCTAGTACTCTATAATCATATGCCAGGTCCAACTACAACCGCTCTGGTGGCCTAGTGGTTAGAGCATCCACCTCAGATGCAAGATATCATGGGTTCCATCCCCGGTCAAGTCATACCAAAGACTTACAAAAATGGTACTAACAGCTGCCTCGCTTGGCACTCAGCATTAAGAGCTTAGTGTTAGGACTGGCCCGGTGTCAGGATAATGTGACTGGGTGGGACATCATGCTACATGTCTGCTGCATGATGCCCCAGTGCTAGACATCACTATAAACAGCCATACTGCAGACTTCATAGCGATATGACTGAAAAATTGATAAAGCTACATTAAAAATCATAATCAGATCACCAGGTCCAACTTCAAAATACACAGATCCAGATCTGCTGTCACATAGTATGCTTTTAGATCAAGGTCTTTCTTGTTACTAATAACAAACTGCTTGGGTCCAAATGTATCAGCACATGATGTAATGACAGATCAGAGTCTATGCAGTCTGCAGTGGGATCTGACTTGTGGTGTATATACTATATATACCGTTGTTGGACATAATAGTCCTTTGTAAATTTGGACATTATAGTCTTTTGTACATTTGGACATTATATTTTGTACAAATTTGGACAATATAGATCTTTATAAGTTTGGACACTTTCTAAATTTGGACAATGTAGTTCTGTATATGTTCAGATATTATAGTTGTTTGTAAGTTTAGACATTATAGCTTTTTGTAAATGCAGCAAGCCTCTCTCTCTCTCTCTCTCTCTCTCTCTCTCTCTCTCTCTCTCTCTCTCTATATATATATATATATATATATATATATATATATATATATATATATATATATATATATATATATATATGACCATATACAAATAACCAATATGCATTGAGAAAGAATGATCATACCTTAAGGAAGGAAATTGATGTTCATAAAGTGTTCAAAGATAACACACATTTCTACTTTAAATGTGTATGTAATGTCAACATGAAACCCCACTCATGACCTTCTTGAACCTTTAATCCAGAAAATTCAATTTACTTTGTATCTTTTAGAATCATAAAATAAATACATTATATGAAGGATTGAAATGTATACCTTAAAACAAGACTGCATTATCAGTTTCCAATTTTGCAAGAAGCTGTCCCACATGTACACATATACTGGTAAAACTAAAATATTACTTACCTCAACATGAAAAAAAGAACAAAACTTTATAGCATGAACTATGTCTGACATGGAAGGATAAAAGGTTGCAAATGGTCTGTCACCATAGTCTACTTGGTGTTTAGGTAGATAATAACCTATCATGGACTGAACATATCAAACATATCAGTAAAAAAGTCAATTCAAGTTTATGGCTTCTCAGTAGGATAAGACACTTTATTCGGAAAAGCACAGAAAACTATTTTATAACAGTTACATACAACCCTATTTAGACTACTGTAATACAGTATGGGGTAATTCAAATGATAAAAACTTAGCAAAGCTGGCACATCTCCAAAAAAGAGCTTATGAGTTAATACCAATCCAGAAAGAAAGCAAGGAAAATTGAGTTGGTAAGTTAAAAATACTACCTATTAAAGACCGAATCTGTTTAAGAAAAACCAAATTAATGTACAGGATAGCCAATAATAATGCTCCTGAATATTTACAATCACTATTCAAGTATAGGCTACCTGGAAATACTCCCCACCTGCCATCAATGTCTACCAAACATTACAAATTCCCAAACCAAATAAGGAATTTTTTAAAAAAAGTTTCCAATACTCTGGAACTTTGCTCTGGAATAATATTCCAGTTGAGATTAGAAATGCCCACTCTATTTCCTCTTTCCAAACCCAGTATATACAATGGCTTCCGAGATGCAGCAAAAATAAATAAATTCCTTTGAATGAGGGCCTCAAGGTAGATTAGTTCTTAGCTAATTGAGTTACCCTCTTTAAATAAAGTCATAAGGTACAAAATTGTCTGCTATCCAAAATGTGAACTTAAAGCTAGAAGGGGATTCTCAGGAGATTCTCTGGTATATAGTCTGTTTCTAAAGTCTTTAGTATTTCCCTCTCCCATAAACAAGACATTATAAAGACATTAATCTTATTCATTGTTGGTTCTTTTCAACATAATAGTTTTTTTATATCAAATGTTGAACTTTACTAAAAAAAAATTTATATAATCAGTTTAGTTTCTTGATATTTCTTACCAATATTGCCTTGATACATTTAATTTTGTAAAACCAGATATAAACCTGACCTAATTACTCAACTGAAATGCTGACGGAAATAGTCCAAAGTAATGCACTTCATTTTCAATTAATAGACATTACATCTTTTCGAAGCAGAATAGGGTGACATATTGCAAGTCACAAAAACACTGCGTTGGTATCAGGTGTGTCCAAAAAAGTATTTTGAACAGAATATTCTGGTGTATTCAAAAGGTAAGCATTGCAGTATTTTATTTTCATGTTGAATTCAGTTGCTTCAATATTGGGGATGGAAACATTAGGTGCGCAGAAATGTTTGACAGCAGTGTGAGAGAGAGAGAGAGAGAGAGATTTATGTTGTTTTATATTAAAAACAAATAAATGGTCATGAATTTTCCAGAACAACTTGATTATCAAAAATATTGATTACAAAACCAAGACAGGTGTACAAGATAACATGCACGTTTTTGTCCATTAATTGCAAGAAGTCCATTGTTAAAGTTCAGCTAGCAGCTTTAATTATAAAATCTTCATGGCTTTAAAGAGTTACTTAAAGTATCTCATTAGATAAATTAAGGCAGAGATGTACTATTTACTGTTTTAAAGCTAGATGTAATTGTTTAGAAGGGTAAGGCTCCATTCTACAGCATAGCAACAGGTTTGAAATTTGTATGATGGCAAGTTAAGTAAGCTAGAGACATCTTAGGATTGCTGATCCAGGTCATCCATCACTCCCTTCTGGTCAGGAGTCAAGTGCCTAAACTACTTTGAACTTTTTTAGCAGGAAGTGCATGATTGCAGTCATTCTTTTTCCATGGATCAGTTACACTTTGTAACAACCTGCATATGTATGCACATGGCATCTGCTGTATGCCTGTAGTGCGTAGGATGCCAAGAGAAATGGGAGTGTATGCTAGATTTCAAAGAAGGAAGGGAAAGGGAGAACACCTTAGAATTAAAGGAATTCATAGCACTTGATTTTAGTGAATAAAATGGGGCAAATCAACCACATGTTGGCCAGATGTTTAAATCCTACAGACTATATGTAATAATTAATGTACAGTATGTGTGGAACATTCACTTAGATTGTTTTCATTTATATTTCGCAATGATTTTTCTTAAAATGTTGAAAAGATGTACTAATATTTTTAATTTCTTGTATTGTAATAATAAAATAAAATACTAATTATTCATGGATTGGCTAATGTGAAGTTTCTTTTTAAATTACATACTTTATGTAATGGCTTACAAATCAGGTCCAACTGCAGATAACATTGAACCTGATCTGCAATTGATGGCCTAGTGGTTAGAGCATCCACTTAAGATGTGGGAGGTCATGGGTTTGATCCCTGGCCAATTTATACCAAAGACTTACAAAAATGGTATTAATAGCTGGCTCACTTGGTACTCAGTATTAAGAGGTTAGTGTTAGGAATGGTCATTAGTGTCAGGATAATGTGACTAGGTGGGACATCATGCTACATGTCTGTGCGGACATCACTATAAACTGCCACACTGCAGATATCATAGTGATATTACTGAAAAATTCATAAAGCTATGTTAAAAATCTAAATTACGCCTTAAGATCTGCAAACAAGTAATGTGCCATTTCATCCGAGTCTGTGTTATTGTTCTACTGATTACTCCTAGCAAACTGCACAGACCTTGAGATGTTGGTGCAATGGCAGATCTGGGTCTGTGCAATTTGTAGTTGGACTTGATTTTAGTAATAGATTTATTTCATTGGGACATGTTAGTCATAAGCAAGTCTGGTCACTTCACTGTCCAGTTATCCCAGACTGACCAATTAATCCATTTCACTATTTGTTGTTGTTGGCACCATCTTTGTATACTCCAGCTGACCAGCTGCCAGATTATCAGTTGCTGTAGGTCATAGCAGACTGACCACAGACCCTCAAAGTGTAAACAAATGATGATTATATAAATACTTCCCATGTTTCTGCTATTCATTTATATCCATTACATGTTGGATAATATAGGTGTATATATTAGTATCTGGTGTTCATTTATATCCATTACATGTTGGATAATATAGGTGTATATATTAGTATCTGGTGTTCATTTATATCCATTACATGTTGGATAATATAGGTGTATATATTAGTATCTGGTGTTCATTTATATCCATTACATGTTGGATAATATAGGTGTATATATTAGTATCTGGTGTTCATTTATATCCATTACATGTTGGATAATATAGGTGTATGTATTAGTATCCGGTGTTCATTTATATCCATTACATGTTGGATAATATAGGTGTATGTATTAGTATCTGGTGTTTATTTATATTCATTACATGTTGGATAATATAGGTGTATGTATTAGTATCTGGTGGTGATTAGGATCTATATATTTTTGTTTCAGGTCTGTACCATCTTTTATTTACTATTTTTATGATTGATGGCATATAAATATTAAATGCACCTTAGACAGACAATTTGTTTTCTGCCATCATCACCTCTGCATTTATTGCACTTTCTATCAACCAAGTATAATGAAGATCATTGTGGACTAATGGTCATCCATTCATATGTAATCTAGGTCATTGTGGACTAATGGTCATCCATTCATATGTAATCTAGGTCATTGTGGACTAATGCTCTCTAGGGAAAGCAAGAAGTTGTGTAGCTTTCCTTTCATGTAGAAAAGGTTTTACTCCTCTTGATGCACATCATTGTAAACACATTTTATCTTCTCAACAGTCTAAATATTCCCTAACATAATCACAATTCATAATCAATCTAAATATTCCCGAACATAATCACAATTCATAAATGTAAATAATTCTTAACATGATTGCTATTCATAAAAGAGTATCTCAGTCTAAAAAAAATCATGTCTTTTCACAGTTGCAGGTGGCCAAAGTCGACTCCATCTTATTGACCTTGGTAGTTCTTCAAAATCAAAGGATCCTAACAATGTCTCCTTGAGTTTGTCTGCTCTTGGAAATGTTATCATGGCCCTCTTAAATGGACAACGGCATGTGCCTCACAGGTAATTTAACTTAAATAGTTTTTGGAAATTAATTATGATAATTCTTGTCATCTCATTTTCATTAGCAGATGGTAAAACTATGAAGTCACTTCCAGCCATCAGCAGCAACAATGTCCACAAAATTTTTGTTTACATTTTGGGGAAAGTCTTTTACTGTGACTGTGTAGTATAATTAACAAGTCTGTGAAAGTCTTTTACTGTGACTGCAAAGCATAATTAACAAGTCTGGGAAAGTCTTTTACTGTGACTGCGTAGTATAATTAACAAGTCTGTGAAAGTCTTTTACTGTGACTGCAAAGCATAATTAACAAGTCTGGGAAAGTCTTTTACTGTGACTGTGTAATATAATTAACAAGTCTGTGAAAGTTTTTACTGTGACTGCATAGCATAATTAACAAGTCTGGGAAAGTCTTTTACTGTGACTGCATAGTATAATTAACAAGTCTGGGAAAGTCTTTTACTGTGACTGTGTAGTATAATTAACAAGTCTGGGAAAGTCTTTTACTGTGACTGCATAGTATAATTAACAAGTCTGGGAAAGTCTTTTAATGTGTTACTTCATAGAATGATTAACAAGTCTGGGAAAGTTTTTTACTGTCACTGCGTAGTATAATTAACAAGTCTGTGAAAGTCTTTTACTGTGACTGCATAGCATAATTAACAAGTCTGGGAAAGTCTTTTACTGTGACTGCATAGCATAATTAACAAGTCTGGGAAAATCTTTTACTGTGACTGCGTAATATAATTAACAAGTCTGGGAAAGTCTTTTACTGTGACTGCATAGTATAATTAACAAGTCTGGGAAAGTCTTTTACTTTGACTGCATAGTATAATTAACAAGTGTGGTAAAGTCTTTTCCTGTGACTGCATAGTATAATTAACAAGTTTGGGAAAGTCAGTGATTAACAAGTCTGGGAAAGTCTTCTACTGTGACTGTGTAGTATAATTAACAAGTCTGGGAAAGTCTTTTAATGTGTTACTTCATAGAATGATTAACAAGTCTGGGAAAGTTTTTTACTGTCACTGCGTAGTATAATTAACAAGTCTGTGAAAGTCTTTTACTGTGACTGCATAGCATAATTAACAAGTCTGGGAAAGTCTTTTACTGTGACTGCATAGCATAATTAACAAGTCTGGGAAAGTCTTTTACTGTGACTGCATAGTATAATTAACAAGTCTGGGAAAGTCTTTTATTGTGACTGCATAGCATAATTAACAAGTCTGGGAAAGTCTTTTACTGTGACTGCGTAATATAATTAACAAGTCTGGGAAAGTCTTTTACTGTGACTGCATAGTATAATTAACAAGTCTGGGAAAGTCTTTTACTTTGACTGCATAGTATAATTAACAAGTGTGGTAAAGTCTTTTCCTGTGACTGCATAGTATAATTAACAAGTCTGGGAAAGTCAGTGATTAACAAGTCTGGGAAAGTCTTCTACTGTGACTGTGTAGTATAATTAACAAGTCTGGGAAAGTCTTTTACTGTGACTGCATAGTATAATTAACAAGTCTGGGAAAGTCTTTTATTGTGACTGCATAGCATAATTAACAAGTCTGGGAAAGTCTTTTACTGTGACTGCATAGTATAATTAACAAGTCTGGGAAAGTCTTTTACTTTGACTGCATAGTATAATTAACAAGTCTGGGAAAGTCTTTTCCTGTGACTGCATAGTATAATTAACAAGTCTGGGAAAGTCAGTGATTAACAAGTCTGGGAAAGTCTTCTACTGTGACTGTGTAGTATAATTAACAAGTCTGGGAAAGTCTTTTACTGTGACTGCATAGTATAATTAACAAGTCTGGGAAAGTCTTTTATTGTGACTGCATAGCATAATTAACAAGTCTGGGAAAGTCTTTTACTGTGACTGCGTAATATAATTAACAAGTCTGGGAAAGTCTTTTACTGTGACTGCATAGTATAATTAACAAGTCTGGGAAAGTCTTTTACTTTGACTGCATAGTATAATTAACAAGTGTGGTAAAGTCTTTTCCTGTGACTGCATAGTATAATTAACAAGTCTGGGAAAGTCAGTGATTAACAAGTCTGGGAAAGTCTTCTACTGTGACTGTGTAGTATAATTAACAAGTCTGGGAAAGTCTTTTAATGTGTTACTTCATAGAATGATTAACAAGTCTGGGAAAGTTTTTTAGTGTCACTGCGTAGTATAATTAACAAGTCTGTGAAAGTCTTTTACTGTGACTGCATAGCATAATTAACAAGTCTGGGAAAGTCTTTTACTGTGACTGCATAGCATAATTAACAAGTCTGGGAAAGTCTTTTACTGTGACTGCGTAATATAATTAACAAGTCTGGAAAAGTCTTTTACTGTGACTGCATAGTATAATTAACAAGTCTGGGAAAGTCTTTTACTTTGACTGCATAGTATAATTAACAAGTGTGGTAAAGTCTTTTCCTGTGACTGCATAGTATAATTAACAAGTCTGGGAAAGTCAGTGATTAACAAGTCTGGGAAAGTCTTCTACTGTGACTGTGTAGTATAATTAACAAGTCTGGGAAAGTCTTTTAATGTGTTACTTCATAGAATGATTAACAAGTCTGGGAAAGTCTTGTACTGTTCATAGTATGTTCTACTGTTACTTCACATAATGATTATCAGGTTTGGGAAGTCTTCTACTGTTATTTCAAAGCAATTTCTACTGTTCATAGCATTTATAACAAGATCTGGGACTGTTGTTGTAGGGTGTTTGTGAAACTGTAGTAGTTGTCATACTGTTGTAAGGCTCCACCAAACTAGTATCTGTGTGGAACTGTAATAGTCATGTGTGGGTGGGTGGCAGCTACTTTCGGGAATTAGCTGGTAGAACTAACAAAACAAATGTCTAGGCTACATTATTTATTGGTTACTTTTCACTGTCTTTAAATTCCCACCACTCATTCAAATTCAAAAGCTCAATATATATCTAGTCCTAGCAGACTTCACAGGAGACTACTGATATCATATTTCTATAACTGGCTTGATTGTTTCTGGTACACAGAATCTGTGTTTCCTACATTAAACTAAACATTTTATATCTCACTAATGAGTTGTCCAGAAGTTGATTTGAAAACATATAAATGATTATAATATATCTGATCAGTCTCAAACTCACTTTCAACCTCTCCTTCAAAATATAAATCTCTATGTAATAAATGAAGTTTATAGGTAAGGTTTGGCAAAAATTGTCAGAATTCAAGTATTCAAGTTCTTTCAAAACAATATAGAAATTATTTTTGCTAGTTAAAAAAACTTATCTACTATCTTGTCTCTAATATCATCAACATTTTCAAAATCTAAAATGAATTATAAGTCTTGTAAATAATCATGTAATTAATTTACACAAACACAATGTCTGTTGTTCTCACTAGCTACAAGACCATGGAACTAGAGATCCAGTTAAATCCAAGTGATTAATGTCCTAAGACCATGGAGCGAGATTGCAGGAAAGATTCTACTTGTATTGTTTTTAGACTGCAGAAGCATTATATTTCTTGAAAAGTGGATTTTATGCAACATGGCTATTACAAGACCAGAAAAGTGGGAAGACAGTTGAATCATAAAAAAATGTCCCTACTGCACAGTTTTTCAGGTCCACCAATGGGTATCCACCCATTGATAATAGCCTGGGTAAAATGAGCCATCCAGTAACCATTTACCATATACAAGTTTTATGCAAGTGCATGTGGCTCCATAAGCCCATGGCTTGTAAAGGCAGCACTCACTTTCTTTTCAAGTTGAGAATCTTTTTGATCTAGACATGAAATGAATAACTGTACTTGTTTAGTAACAAGTAGAATTCTCTCTCTTCAAGTAAATGTTGACCTTAATCCCATAGTTTCTCTTCTCTTGTGACAACCCTTTCATTGAACCACAAGTGTGATACTTGCTCCATGGCAAGTAACAGGTTGGTTATTTGATTGTGCTACACTGTTGACACATGTTCAATTGCAACCTTTAATAGATTTCATGAAACTGTACGATGAAAGGTACCTGCAGAGGCTAAGATGTCTCTACATAAGCTCCTACATATGAGAGTAAGGCCAAGGAAAATGAGTCAGATATTTTCAGTGATTATACTACAACAGTTTCCTAGACAATAATGGAGGATTTCAGAATTTTATCCGAAAATAAAGCTAAATTCTTGGACTTTATACCAGATGATATTAGCTTATTCATGTTTTTTTTCTTCATTTATTTGTTTCATTACCTGTTTGTTCATTTTATTTACTTCTTATTTTGATACAAATAAATGCAAAATGAGAAGTTCTTTTATTTACACTTAAATCACCAAAAAAAATTAACTTTTGCATGCCATTAATGCAAGTATCAACCTACAAACAAAACAATTTAGTTTGTACACATTTAATACACTTTTCCTTTGAACATGTAACCAGATGACCAATCATCAGGTGCCCAGCAGACACTTATCAAAATTTTGATAGTCCTACAATCTACTACTATTACTTCAATGAATGCTTAACACAGTTTTGGAACCGTTGCTTTATAGAATGTTACTTTACAGCATGCTTAACAAGTTTTGGGACATTCTTCAGTTACATCATAGCATGTTCTACTGTTACTTCACAGCATGCTTAACAAGTTTTGGGACAGTCTTCAGTTACATCATAGCATGTTCTACTGTTACTTCACAGCATGCTTAACAAGTTTTGGGTTACTTCACAGCATGCTTAACAAGTTTTGGGACAGTCTTCAGTTACATCATAGCATGTTCTACTGTTACTTCACAGCATGCTTAACAAGTTTTGGGACAGTCTTCAGGTACATCATAGCATGTTCTACTGTTACTTCACAGCATGCTTAACAAGTTTTGGGACAGTCTTCAGTTACATCATAGCATGTTCTACTGTTACTTCACAGCATGCTTAACAAGTTTTGGGACATTCTTCAGTTACATCATAGCATGTTCTACTGTTACTTCACAGCATGCTTAACAAGTTTTGGGACATTCTTCAGTTACATCATAGCATGTTCTACTGTTACTTCACAGCATGCTTAACAAGTTTTGGGACATTCTTCAGTTACATCATAGCATGTTCTACTGTTACTTCACAGCATGCTTAACAAGTTTTGGGACATTCTTCAGTTACATCATAGCATGTTCTACTGTTACTTCACAGCATGCTTAACAAGTTTTGGGACATTCTTCAGTTACATCATAGCATGTTCTACTGTTACTTCACAGCATGCTTAACAAGTTTTGGGACATTCTTCAGTTACATCATAGCATGTTCTACTGTTACTTCACAGCATGCTTAACAAGTTTTAGGACAGTCTTCTACTGTTATGTCCAATATGCTTAACATGTAAGACATATTGTCTCTAAGAACATTATTGACTTTGATTCATTATGGTAGAATATATTTTTCAATATTTGTTCACCATTTGATCCCCATTAATGAGACAGAGCATTGTCTCTCTTTACTAGCTATAAGGTTTCCAAAGTTAGATGTTGTTTGCATTCATCCAGACTTGACAAAAGGTTAATCAAAAGAAAGACACCTACAGCAAAGTTTTGAAAGAATTTATCAGTGTAAGAAGTTTATTTATAGAATGCATTGCTAGTTCTTGGATATGCCAATAGTCATGTAAACACTTTTCATTATGTAATGTAAGACAGTTTGCTAATCATATATAAATTGATACTCACATATCTGTATCAATCCTGTCAGAATGCTACATCTCTATTTGCATACATTTGCATATTCAGCCTTATCTCCACTCAGACTGTGCAAATTGTTGAAGCAAGATGAATTTTCAAATCAGTATACAGCCAGAGTTTCAAGTGAACCAGCATAACATAAATATCATTAATTATATAGATCATCACATGCTTCTGGTTCTATGCATAGTTATAATGAAATTTTCTCACTTGGTCCATTATAAATCAGCCACTCATTACTACTCAACACAAATGAACTGAAATTGATGACTATAGATGTTGATCAGTTACACTGGATAATGTTCATTTTCCTGGTCAATTTCTGTTTAGAAGTGTCTGCAGACAGATCAGATCACATTGGCATAGAAAATTCTTGCAAAAGAGATGGCTGGATTTAAGAATTCCAAGGCATGTCAGATTTGAAAAGTGGACATGTCAGCATTGACAGATGATTTGCTTGCATTTATTCTGTTATTTGCTAGAAAGATATTTTATGGTTATTCACTGTATGATGCAGTGTGTAATGCTTTCAACTGAAAACAACCTTGTTTTGGTATTTTTAAAGTCTCCCCCACCCCTGACACTTTTCCACTTTAATCAACTTAAGCTTCTGATTGTATATGGCAGTCATTAAGAACTGTTGACTATTTGTACACTTTTCATGCATAAATATGCAGTGTACACACATAGAGCCAACATTCATCCAAAGAAATGACCTGTTTTAGCATGGTACACTTAAAAAAGACCTTCGAACTAACACTTCATTAAATCAATTACAAGTAAAAAAAATAAAGAACACAGAAATATTTTAATAACAGTTGATTTTAAATATGGAAGTGCAAATAATGGAGAAGAAAGTGGTGGACCATTGCCCATAACAGTATGGTATAAAGGATTCATAGCTACTTGGGTTAAATACAAAGATCAATTTACAAAGCATTATGGTATGTAATATGATCTTCTCTATATAGGTTTAAAGTTATCTCTCTGTGATCACAGATATATTGGATGAAATAAATATAATGCATTTACAATGTAAACATCTTGTATGAAATAAATATAATGCATTTACAATGTAAACATCTTGTATGAAATAAATATAATGCATTTACAATGTAAACATCTTGTATGAAATAAATATAATGCATTTACAATGTAAACATCTTGTATGAAATAAATATAATGCATTTACAATGTAAACATCTTGTATGAAATAAATATAATGCATTTACAATGTAAACATCTTGTATGAAATAAATATAATGCATTTACAATGTAAACATCTTGTATGAAATAAATATAATGCATTTACAATGTAAACATCTTGTATGAAATAAATATAATGCATTTACAATGTAAACATCTTGTATGAAATAAATATAATCCATTTACAATGTAAACATCTTGTATGAAAAAAATATAATGCATTTACAATGTAAACATCTTGTATGAAATAAATATAATGCATTTACAATGTAAACATCTTGTATGAAATAAATATAATGCATTTACAATGTAAACATCTTGTATGAAATAAATATAATGCATTTACAATGTAAACATCTTGTATGAAATAAATATAATGCATTTACAATGTAAACATCTTGTATGAAATAAATATAATGCATTTACAATGTAAACATCTTGTATGAAATAAATATAATGCATTTACAATGTAAACATCTTGTATGAAATAAATATAATGCATTTACAATGTAAACATCTTGTATGAAATAAATATAATGCATTTACAATGTAAACATCTTGTATGAAATAAATATAATGCATTTACAATGTAAACATCTTGTATGAAATAAATATAATGCATTTACAATGTAAACATCTTGTATGAAATAAATATAATGCATTTACAATGTAAACATCTTGTATGAAATAAATATAATGCATTTACAATGTAAACATCTTGTATGAAATAAATATAATGCATTTACAATGTAAACATCTTGTATGAAATAAATATAATGCATTTACAATGTAAACATCTTGTATGAAATAAATATAATGCATTTACAATGTAAACATCTTGTATGAAATAAATATAATGCATTTACAATGTAAACATCTTGTATGAAATAAATATAATGCATTTACAATGTAAACATCTTGTATGAAATAAATATAATGCATTTACAATGTAAACATCTTGTATGAAAAAAATATAATGCATTTACAATGTAAACATCTTGTATGAAATAAATATAATGCATTTACAATGTAAACATCTTGTATGAAATAAATATAATGCATTTACAATGTAAACATCTTGTATGAAATAAATATAATGCATTTACAATGTAAACATCTTGTATGAAATAAATATAATGCATTTACAATGTAAACATCTTGTATGAAATAAATATAATGCATTTACAATGTAAACATCTTGTATGAAATAAATATAATGCATTTACAATGTAAACATCTTGTATGAATAAATATAATGCATTTACAATGTAAACATCTTGTATGAAATAAATATAATGCATTTACAATGTAAACATCTTGTATGAAATAAATATAATGCATTTACAATGTAAACATCTTGTATGAAATAAATATAATGCATTTACAATGTAAACATCTTGTATGAAATAAATATAATGCATTTACAATGTAAACATCTTGTATGAAATAAATATAATGCATTTACAATGTAAACATCTTGAAGACAATTATTTCAGTGAAATTTTTATTTAATTTAAAAATTGCTTTTTTGTAAGTACAAATTGCTGAATCATGGAATTAAATTGTATGCATGGCCTCATTTATATAAATAAAGAAGTGAGCTAGAAAAAATAACTTCAGATATTTAAACATATTTCAGTTCAAGTGATCTTCTTTCTAATTAAGTAATTTGAGTTTGACTTGTATGTAGGTTTACCCCAGTTTATCATGGCAAACAGCTTTTTTTATTACATACATATATATAATTTATTACATACATATATATAATTTATTACATACATATATATCATTTATTAAAATGTGGACTTGTATATCACAACTGTATCATGGGCTGTTACACTTGATGAAAATTTAATGATGGATTCAGCAACATCTGTATAATTCCTTTGACCATTTTCATTTAAACATTCAAAGAAATTAGAATAACTAGGCTAGGTCAGGGAATCAAGTTTCACATTTAGTAGGAAAAAAGATATCTTTAATTTATTATGTCTGTGATGTTCTCATTTGCACTAATGGAAATCTGACACCTACCAGTAATCAATGTGTATATTGCAGGGCTGTGTTCATTACTGCTTACTCTATTACTATCTGCAGGCTATTACTCAATGCTGGCTTTATAAAAGATATTACATAGAATATTACATAGAACTTACAGCTTTGAAGGTCTTAGCTTATACTTTTTTATTGGGTTGAACTCCAAAGTTGGCAGGGCCATTTTACATCTACCTCCTCATTTAGTTAATTTCAGCCAAGCCTGATTCAGAACACTGTCTGTCTGGCCTGTAGAAGCACTGGATGAGGCAGTAGATAAGTTTAAGCTTGAAGTTTTTTAACTCAGGAATTCATTTTTTTAGATGAAAATTTCTCAAAGCCTATGCCTGGAGGAGAATATGTGCAATGTGACATGCTTTGTTTTTTAAACTAAATGCTGGGAACATTTTACTTTGATGTACATTTCTGATGTTAGCAAATGTAAAGGTAAAACTAATAAATAATAGTTTCTGAAGGCAGCAAATATAATGGTATAAATATATAAAATGCTAAGAGTTTTTGAGGGTAGTACATGCAGTGGTATAAGTAATATATAAAATGATAGAGTTTTTTGAGGGTAGTACATGCAGTGGTATAAATAATATATAAAATGATAGAGTTTTTTTTAGGGTAGTACATGCAGTGGTATAAATAATATATAAAATGATAGAGTTTTTTGAGGGTAGTACATGCAGTGGTATAAATAATATATAAAATGCTGCATAGGAAAGGGCTTGAATTTCTTTATATACTACATCATGACAATAGTTTGTAAGTTCCTGATGAAAAATGGAGACGTGAAGATGATGCATCAGGTAGAAGGTAACAATTCCACTGCAGCATGTTTGAAGATAAAATGAAACTTGAAAAAGAAGATATTTCATTTTCATATTTCAGAGACAGTAAAATTGCTCAGCTTCTGAGAGATTCACTTGGAAATCTGTCCTGTAGAACTTGTATGCTTGCTCATGTGTCATCCGTTGTCTCCCATTACAACGAGACTCTGCAAGTAATACAACTAGCAGCAAGGATTCACAGGATGAAAAGAAGAAAGGCAAAGGTGAGTTTTGTTTATTACAAATCAATTTGGCTTTAATGTCACAGATTAACTCATTAATCCCTTGTTTTTGCTTCAGGAGGTAGTACCCAATTTCCAAGCTCTGTAGCATTATGCTCATACAGATACATTAAAATGGCTGGTATTACAAAAAAGCAGACAGTTATAGTTCTAGAAAGATACCAAATAATAGGGACTTTCTACTCACATTACAAAATACATAGAGGAAAAAAACTTTTTTTCAGACCAGATGTTTTTACATTAAAAATTTGCTCATATATAGAATCCGATTTTGTGCCTGGAATTTAGACTTTTTGGCCTCAGAATCTAAGACAGACCAGTCTGAATTGCACAAAGATGGGTAAACCTTTGCAAAAAGTTTGACAAGTTGGGGATATGGAGTAAGAAGTGACCAGGACATCAAAAGGATGGCCCCCCCCAACTCCTAATTTTACCCTTCTGCATGTACTCAAGTGAATAACCAATGAAGAACAACATTTCTAACACGACTAGGCATCAGGCAAAAGGGAAATCACATTGAAGCCGATTTATTGGGATGTATTCAGAAGTAGCACCCAAAATGTGTTTCCTACTTGCATTTCAGGCCAAAAATGACAAAAATCTCCAGGGGTTAATGAGTTAAAAAATATAAAGGTAAGGGGGTTTTTTAAATACAGTTTTATGTTAATTTGAAGTTTATTATTGCACAACATACATACAGTTGTAGCATATATGACATATGTCATTGTTATAACACACACAGTTGTAACATAACAGTGTCCATGTTATATAACATGCATACAGTTGTAACATATATATAGCAATGTCATTGTTATAGCACACATACAGTTGTAACATATGTGTCATTGTTATAACACACATACAGTTCTAATGTAAACACACCTACAGTTCTAATGTATATGATGTAGTGTCGTTCTGGTAACACACAATCAATTCTGCTGTGCAGACAGTGAAGATAAACAACTAAGTGTTATATTTATTCATTGCATTTATTTATCACACACTGAAACATGTTATAAGGGCTTTAATCATAACTACTTTTAATCCACCCCCTTAAAAATATGAAAATTCCTTTTTTATGGATGACTTGACAATGACAAGAGGTCTTCGCTTCTCCCCTCTTTTGTATCAGTATCCGATTATACTTGTCATTTAATGTCTTATAAAAAAAATCTTTGACATAAACCCACAAAATCAAGAAAACTACAACTGCGTACAAGTGCTCTCTCTCTCTCTCTCGTATAATTGTATAATTGAATCCTAAATAAAAATTTTAATTGACTGTAATTGAGAAACACATGACTGTCTTTTTGTCAGGGCAGTTAATATATAATTAAACATGAAAACAGGTATTTACACTTTAAACAATTGATGGATTAAGCAGTTGTTCAAATTCACCAAGACCAAAATGATGCCTTGTTGTAAAAAAACCTTTGATGAATAGGTAATAAAAAGAAATTTCCAGTTGCTTGTAGTACCCCATTGTTGATATTTAGGGTCAGTCAGTTCCCATTTGACATAGGGTGGCTGCTTTCCAGCTGGCGATGTCATCGTAAATTATCTTACAGTATCACTTGCTTTATTTTTTGATAAATTGTGTGTATTATAACTGTTATGTATTTGATGACAGACAAGATGAAAATACAACATTGATAAAATTTAACCTGGTACTTCCCATTTGCATTTCTTTTCAAATGATTACGCAAATCTCACAAACTACATTTTAATGCGATCAGAGATTCTTTAGTCACTCCTTATCAATAATACATACCTTTGCAATGTTGTTTTACAAATAAACTTACTAAAATGTTAAGATAAATTTGCAAAAAAATGAAATGACCAATAATTTTCAACATATTATTCCAAATATAATGGCCTGTCACTGTCAAAGTAACTTGAAGAAAGTCACATTCATCAAAAATAGTGTCAAGGTCGGTTTTCAATACATTGTAAATACACTGTACCATGCAAGATTTGCAATTATTTATATATACACTGTACAATGCAAGATTTACAATACATTGTAAATAGTGTACAATCCAAGATTAGCAATACATTGTAAATACACTGTACAATCCAAGATTAACAATAGATTGTAAATACACTATACAATCCAAGATTAACAATACATTGTATATACACTGTACAATGCAAGATTAACAATTATTTGTATATATACACTGTACAATGCAAGATAAACTAAGTTTATATTTGCACTGTGCACATGAAGATAAACATGGAATCATTAATAATACATCTTGTTATACTTAATTGCAGTGCTACTTGAAAGAGTCTGTGAAGTTCTTGACAGAGACTGGAGTACTAAAAGAATAGGGGGCACTCATCAGTTGTTATTTCGTTTGAGAGAGTGATGTATATGTAAGGTGAAGTTGTTTGCATTTTAAACATGCACAGAGGAAAGAATGTTGGCACACCTCTGTGCTACTTCCTTGTAATGTGGCTGACATTTCTTTGGATATTGTACTTTTGGAAATTGTAAAATGACTGCTTCCTTATACAAAACCAATAAGCCTGAATTTGTCTAAAGAACAATATCCTCAGCAGCTATTAAAATGGGGAAAATGAATTTTGTCAGACTTGGCAATACCAGATACTCCAGACTAGATAATACCAGCTTCTGAAAGTGCAATGAATAAGTTACCAAATATATAAAATGTAAAAAGAAAGTTATTCTTTTTATACAATTTACCTCAAAAGTTTAGTACATGAAAAATGACAAAGTGGACCCAGCACTTTTTTGAAAGGTGCACATCAAGAGTAAGGCCAAGCTGTATCCTTTATATCCTCTATTACAACCATTAATCATACACCAAAATAAAGGGAATTAAATGTTTTTTGAGCAATACCTAAAATATGCAAGGTCTTTTTTAAATAGCCAGTATAATCGGTGAAGAAACCCAGGTAAATTTTTTTTCTTTAAAAGTTTAACCCTATACAAAATATGAAACCATAGAGCACCACCATAACTTCTGGATATCCATCTGTTAACTTTTGGTTTTGACCCAAAAAAATTGGTACAGTTATTGAATTTGGACAAAGTTTTATCAAAAAGTTATTGTCTTTGATTACCCATCTGCCTGACTTACTCAGCACACTGTTACCAAGGTTTGAAGGATTTGACTGAAAATAGAGTAACAAAAGAAACCCTGTATGATACTGATGGAAAGTCATCATATAAAATGTTATGCTGTACTAATTTTTGGACAAGTGTCTACATTTTGACTGTCTGATGTAAAGTTACTAAAAATATATAAAATATTATGCTGTACCAATTTTTGGACAAGTGTCTTCATTTTGACATTCTGATGTAAAGTCACTTAAATGTCATATAAAAATATGCTGTACCAATTTTTGGACAAGTGTCAACAGTTTGACTGTCTGGGAAAGTCAATAAAATATAACAATATTATGCTGTACCAATTTTTGGACAAGTGTCTTCATTTTGACATTCTGATGTAAAGTCACTTAAATGTCATATAAAAATATGCTGTACCAATTTTTGGACAAGTGTCAACATTTTGACTGTCTGGGAAAGTCAATAAAATATAATATTATGCTGTACCAATTTTTGGACAAGTGTCTTCATTTTGACATTCCATGTAAAGTCACTTAAATGTCATATAAAAATATGCTGTACCAATTTTTGCACAAGTGTCTACAATTTGTCTGATGGAAAGTCACTAAAAATATCATATAAAAGTATTATGCTGTACCAATATTTGGACAAGTGTCTACATTTTGACTGATGTAAAGTCACTAAAAATACATAAAAGTATTATGCTGTACCAATATTTGGACAAGTGTCTACATTTGTTGTTGTTGTGCTTAATGCCATTTTTCAGCACATGAAAGGCTATTCATGGTGGCCAGTATTAATGGTGGAGGAAAAAACTGGGAAATCACTGGAAAGAACCACCGACCCACGAGAAGCTACTGGAAAGCTTTCTCACATATCCACATTCGCCGAATCCTAGACTCGAACACACACAGACAGAGGTGAGATGGCAATGATCCATATTGGACAGCGCTTTAGACCACTCGGCCACTCACATTTGTAAAATAGACCATGTGCATCAGAGCTGTATTTGTGTAGTGAATGATACCTTGTAATTATTCATGTATAATTATAAACCATTGTCTCACCAACATCTTTTTTCCTGCCAAATTTGTAATTGCTATGTATTCTGAAGGTTTTGTTCTAACATTCTATTATTAGTGATTAATTGGTCATGATATTTTATTTGTGGCCTGCCTTAAAACATTAATTCAATATTAACATTTTTATCACCTGAAACAAATAACTGTATTTGTCCTTTTTGACTAAACAATTTTGAAATATCCTTTAGCTATCATTATATACTTGTATATTGACTAATCAAGTACAGCTTGAAGTATATTTCACTCATGTTGATTTTTAATTCTGTTTTGAAATGACTAAATATTGACCAGTCAGAAAAAAGTTTATTTAGATAATGAAACTACAATGATATGAGGAACAGAAAAATGGTGTTCATGAAAATGAGTGTGAAGTATTTGCCACAATCAGAATAAATTATCATAAATGGAGTGATGTTATCACTCATTGTGTTGCAAACTGTTTTGTTAAGGTGGTAAGGTTTAGGCACCATTACCAGTTATGGTGCTATTGTCCTTTCCATTGATAGTGATGTTTCTTTTGTCATTACAATTGACAGTGATGCTGCTATTGTCATTACCAGTGTCAGTGAAATGAGTGATGCTTCTATTGTTATTATCAGTGAAAATGATGCTGCTGTTGTCATTACCAGTGACAGCGCTACTATTTTTTTCATTACCAGTGACAGTGATGCTGCTATTGTCATTACCAGTGACAGTGAAATGAATGATGCTTCTATTGTCATTGTCAGTGAAAGTGGTGCTGCTGTTGTCATTACCATTGACAGTAAAATGAATGGTGCTTCTATTGTCATTGTCAGTGAAAGTAATGCTGCTGTTGTCATTATAAGTAATAGTAATGCTGCTAATGATAATGTTCCCTCTGCTAGGCTGCATGATCCATTACACCAGCTTAGGTCTTAAAACTGGAATGCTGATTTCTTGGACTGTTAATTCTGATAAAATTTTGCATCTTGTGATGTCAACAGTTAAGGATAAAAATTGTGAAGTTAAAGGTTGGCAAGAAACACTTGCTGTTTCTTCTACTGGAAATGATTAGCATGACAATGATTCATTACCAAACATTGACAACAATTTATTACCAGTCATTGTACCTGATGCATCTAATATTCAGTACTATTCATTGTACCTGACACATCTAATATTCAGTACCAATCATTGTACCTGACACATCTAATATTCAGTACCATTCATTGTACCTGACACATCTAATATTCAGTACTATTCTTTGTACCTGACACATCTAATATTTCGTACCAGTCATTGTACCTGATGCATCTAATATTCAGTACTATTCATTGTACCTGATGCATCTAATATTCAGTACTATTCATTGTACCTGACACATCTAATATTCAGTACCATTAATTGTACCTGACACATCTAATATTCAGTACCATTCATTGTACCAGATGCATCTAATATTCAGTACTATTTATTGTACCTGATGCACTAATATTCAGAACCATTCATTGTACCTGACACATCTGATATTCAGTACCAGCCCTTGTACCTGACACATCTGATATTCAGTACCAGCCCTTGTACCTGACACATCTAATATTCAGTACCAGCCCTTGTACTAGATATATCTAATATTCAGTGCCATTCATTGTACCTGACACATCTGATATTCAGTACCAGCCCTTGTACCTGGCACATCTGATATTCAATACCAGCCCTTGTACCTGACACATCTAATATTCAATACCAGCCCTTGTACCAGATATATCTAATATTCAGTACCATTAATTGTACCTGACACATCTGATATTCAGTACCAGCCGTTGTACCTGACACATCTGATATTCAGTACCAGTCTTTGTACCAGATATATCTAATATTCAGTACCATTAATTGTACCTGACACATCTGGTATTCAGTACCATCCCTTGTACCTGACACATCTGATATTCAGTACCAGCCCTTGTACCTGACACATCTAATATTCAGTACCAGCCCTTGTACCAGATATATCTAATATTGAATTCCATTCATTGTACCTGATGCATCTAATATTCAGAACCATTCATTGTACCTGACACATCTGATATTTAATACCAGCCCTTGTACCAGATATATATAATATTCAGTACCATTCATTGTACCTGACACATCTGATATTCAGTACCAGCCCTTGTACCTGACACATCTGATATTCAGTACCAGCCCTTGTACCAGATATATCTAATATTCAGTACCATTGATTGTACCTGACACATCTGATATTCAGTACCAGCCCTTGTACCTGACACATCTGATATTCAGTACCAGCCCTTGTACCTGATATTCAGCATGATTCATTGTACCTCTTTACATATATTACTTCATATTATGTTCACTTTGTTCTGTGCAATTTATGCTAACATTACATTACTTTATGTTCCTTTGTTGTGTGCAATTTTTACAAACATTAAGCTATATACATGTGAGAGTTATCATGATCTATACAACCATTGTTTGGTTTGTTTACATTATTTTTCAGAATGGATATAACATAATTCGTATTTGTTGTAAGTAAAATCCAATATGTATTACTCAAAACGATCTCATTGTTTGTATTTATCAGTTTGATGATGATGATCCTTTTTTTTCAGTTCTCAAGTACGAGTTCAGATGATAGTTCAACAGATGAAGGCAGGATTCGAACCAGACCACTACGAGGATTTCGAATGGGGACACTTCGTGAAGACATGTTGTATTCATCTTCATTTTCTGACCCTGATTACACTTCAAGTAGTGAGCAGTCATGTGACACCGTTATTTATATTGGTGCAAATGGACAGTCTCTTTCTGATCGAGAGTTGACGGATCATGAGGGACCACCAAGATCTGTGCCTCGGACAAATCCTCGCCTTCCACGACGTACAAGTGGATCACGTTCATCAGGAGAAGAAGGTTCAACATCAGACAGTGGAAGAAGTTTGATCTCACTACATCACACCCAT
Organism: Potamilus streckersoni; assembly: GCA_016746295.1. Classification (NCBI taxonomy): domain Eukaryota; kingdom Metazoa; phylum Mollusca; class Bivalvia; order Unionida; family Unionidae; genus Potamilus; species Potamilus streckersoni. The sequence goes on from JAEAOA010000564.1 coordinate 2,058,776, forward strand.
GTTACAGGTTTGACAAGGCTTCCAACACGTATGGGAACACCCATCAGAGATGTTGGTGCTTCTTCAGGATCACGGCATGGTACACCAGTAAGAGAAGCCACTGCAAGCTCAAGGCAGGTAACTCCTGTGAGGGAGATTCCTGCTTCTGCTGTTGAAGTAATGCAAACTCCTCCCATGTCCCCTACCATTGGACATGAACACCTACCTCGAAAATTGGGCACAAGATCAAAAAGTCAGAGCAGTCCATCGAGAAAAGATGATGCTGGTGCTCAGTGCTTTACCAGTGTTAACATTATAGATAAAATTCAGCAAAGACCCAGTCTAATGCATAGGACCAGAAGAACTAATTCAGAAAGTTCTGCCCCCATTGAGGGAGAATGTTGGGTTGATGGCCCAGGGGCAGCCTTCTACCCAGAACAAAAACAAGGAGAGGAACAATGGGTTGATGGTCCACAAGCTTTTCTTGTTCGGACAGAGCAGCCAAAACCAGACAATAGACATTTGTATAATCCCAAAATTACTCCTGAGGAACAGTGGGTTGATGGTCCTAGAGAAATGGTTGTAAGCCCAGAGAAACGGCTTGGTTTAAGTAAATCGCCCATGCATACAACAAGCAAGAAGGCCCATATTCGTGATTTGGTGCAAGAACAAAAACTTTCCCAGAATCACCAACAACAGACTTCACCAAGTCATCAACGACAACAGTTGACTAAGCCTTCACATTCTCTTCATGATATTAAGGAGAGGCCAGAAAGTACTGCAAGCAATGACAGCAATACATCCATTGCAGCACAAGCTGCCAACTCAAGGCCAAATAGTTTTGGTGCAAATATAGAGGAAGCAGATCAGATTAAGAACCAAGTCGAATCAGGAGAGGTGAAACCATTTGTCAGAGATTGGGTGGAAAAACATAGTTCTATGGAAAAAGAAACTGTACAGGTTTCCGATTCTAGTGTGGGTTTCATCCTAAATGCAGATAACCAAGTTATTGCAACTCTGGAATCCGCTGGGTTACATAGAAGACCCAAACCAGGTGACCCACATAGTAAGAAGTTGATGATGAATTCATCAACACCAAAACAATCACCAAATCATTCACCTAAAGGATCTCCAATGATACAACGAAACCCACAGACAAGCACACCCAAGCTTCAGAAATCTCAGTTGCCTGCCCCAGCTAACCCAACCAGAAGGGTGAAGGAATGGTTGCAGTGTGTGGAAACAAATCGGCCAGCTGAGTGCAGTCAAACTGATAAGGAACCACAGCAGGTAATGCTGGACATAGCTGTTAACACAGATCCTTGTGAAGAGTTTGAAAACATGGCAGTAGGAAATTTGAATATTTTACAAGATATTTCATCATGTAGCACCATGTATCCAGACACATCTTGTGATGACTCACAGCTTCAGGAAGTAACTGATGCAGAAAATTCAGGAAAGATATTTGCAGAAACCACAATTCAAAGTAACCTTGGTGACATTAGCTTTGATAGTAGTGTAGATACATCTGAATTGAACCAAAGTTTGCTCCTAAATCGTGACTCCATTTATGAACTTGAGATGGATGAGCAGTTGGAGCTGTGTGAAAATGTGGGGAAAGGAGCCGAGCTATGTGATGATGAAACTTTCAGTAATGCATCATGTGCCAAAGATTCCGATGTTCTGGATTTTGATGAATTACAAGAGTTTGGCAATATGAAGAAATCTGATACTGCTCAAAGTGTCAAAACCCTTGTCGCAGAAAATGCTGATGAGGAAGGAAAAAATAATGAGATATCGGTGTGCAATAATAATTCAGGTTTTGAAAACCTAGAGTCCTCCACAAAACCTAAAGCCTTTGAAAACTACAGATATGAATTGATAAAACCATTACTTTCACGAAAACCAGATGGCGCCTCAAATCCCAACCTGATAAGTGAACTGTATCCTGAGGGAAAAAGCAGCCTGAGTGCACTACGAGAAGAATACCTTATTTCTGCAGCCTTGTCGAGTCAGTCAGTTTTAGAAATGCCACCCAAATTTTCTTCTACCTCGTCTTCCATGTTAAGGTCTTTGGAAGGAGATGGACAAACTGTGGAGGACATGAAAATGGACATTTCCTATTCAAAACCTCCTTTGCCACAAAAACCATCTTGTTTGAAATCTTCATCTTCATCCAAACCTCCATGTGGTCATTCTATCAAATCTAGCTGTGGTTTGAAAGTTTGTAAAGAGTGTCAAAAACTAAACGGATCCCAAAAGAGTCCAAATTCACACTGTAGCCGAAGAGACAAAGAAAAATCATTTAAGCAGCAGAGATCAAATTCACAATCTTCTACATTGTCAAATGGCAGTAGTCCAACAAGCCTCTCGGTGAATAAGAATAATGGGTCAAAGTCACAATCACCAAGTCAAAGTCGGCTACCAATTTTCTCCTCAAAAACTGCTTCATCCTCATCCAAAATAAACAAGAAAAAGGAAAAAGAGTGTAAAAAGGTCAACAATGGACGAGTAAATGAATTATCACATAGTTCTAGCAGGGGTCATGATTCAGATAGTGGTAATGACAGTGGGATTGTATCAAATGAGAAAAATCTTCTATCGCCATATGCCACAGTAACAAAGCCAAGGACTGTAAGTCACTCAAGTAGTGGTCATGGGAGTGACAACAGCAGCACAATGAGTACGGACCTTCACTCTAAACAGGGAAGCACTTCAGACAAGTTACATGGTGGCACAAGCAGTGGTTATGAAAGTATGTTGCGAGACAGTGAAGCGTCAGAGTCATCTACTGCACAAGAAGATAGCACAAGTGATGTTTCATCAGGAGACAAAAGGAGGGGATCAAAGAAGAAAAAGGGACAAAGTGAGTAGGTTTGGAGCTTTATAGTTGTAGGTAACTTACAGAGTATTGAAAACTACTGGAAATCAGTCATGTAGCATAAAATGCAAATACTTACAAAAGAAGCCATAGTAGATTTGTATCAAGAAATTTCTATAAATCAATTTAAATTTGAATAGTTTAGTTTTAAAATATACAAAATTGATAATGTTGAAAAAACTTAAAATCACAATTAAAATGGAAGCAACAATAAATAACTAGCATCATGTAGGGTTTGTTCTGGATTTCTTAAGTTTCAAAGCAGTCTGTTCTGGATTTCATGGTTAGCATTAAAACATGGTCTGTTCTGGATTGCATTAACATTTAAAACAGGTCTGTTCTGGATTGCATTAACATTTAAAACGGGTCTCTTCTGGATTGCATTAACATTTAAAACAGGTCTGTTCTGGATTGCATTAACATTTAAAATATGGTATGTTCTAGATTTCATGATTAGAATGAAGCAGAGTTTGTTCTGGATTGTAAAATTAGCATGATAATGGGTTTAATCTGGATTACAGAATTAGCACTAAACTTGTCTGTTCTGGATTTCATGATTAGCATTAAATGTTTCTATTCTGGATTGCATTAACATCAAATATGGTCCATTGTGCATTGCAGGATTAGCATCCTAGAATCTAATCTGCATTGCATGATTGGAAACATACTGGGTTTAATTTGGACCATAGGTTTAGAATCAAACTGGGTTTGTTCTGGATTGCAGGATTATCATAAAAATGGGGGCTATTCTGGATGTAGGATTAGAATCAAAGTCTTTTCTGGATTGAGAGATTAGAACACTACAGGATCTGTTCTGGATTGTATGATTAGCATCATTCACGGTCTGTTCTGTATTGTAGGATTAGAACCCTACAGGGTCAAGTCTGGATTGTAGGATTAGCATCATTCATGGTCTGTTCTGGATTGTAAGATTAGAACCCTACAGGGTCAATTCTGGATTGAAGGATTAGCAAGGTTCAGTCGGACTTCTTAGAAATTGCACATGAATATATTTTTAGTTTTGTGTGAAGTGGTGATAGACCTTAAAAAATGTTTTCTGTTGATATTTTTCCAAATCTTTAAGTAATTGAACAAAACACCCCTGCAAATAATGGAACAAAAACATCTCTGAAGTATGAGAAATATAACTTTTCCCTAAAAAATGGAAGAAAACCAGCACTTCACTACCAGAAATATCAACAGTGCCAATGAGATCATAAAACAGTAACAACTCAGATTCACTTAACGCTTCCCTCCATTGCCTTATGGTCACTCAAACACCTGTTGTGTGATAAATAAAAAATCTGTCAGTACTCTAATTCACTCATTGACTTGAGTCATTCATACACTCTAATTCACTCATTGACTAGAGTCATTCATACACCCTACATAACTTAGAGACCCAGTTGCTGTGTAAAAGCTCAAATATCTTTTACACAGATACCCCACATCACTTAATGACTTCCCTTGTTTCTGTGTGATGACTTGAAGATATGGATCCTAGATATTCTACATCACTCATTTTTTTCTGCAATTGCTGTGTGATTGATTAGACATTAGTGATTTGTATGACATGAAAAAGCAGTGACACCCTTATTTTCTGAGTGACAACCCAAGCCTCAATCACACAAATACTCTATGCTGCTCAAAAACTCAAATTTTTTTATCCTAGTGTTTTGAGTCAGATATTTTTTTACTGCATTATCATTACAACAAACATTTGTTACAAACCCTGTCTTTCCAACACTACTTTTGATACAAATTCCTGACTGCTTGACATTGCCATGATTAAACCTGCTTTATATGTAAGTGTGACACATTGAATGGAATACTGCTTATAATGTAAGTGTGACACATTGAATGGAATACTGATTAATATGTAAGTGTGACACATTGAATGGAATACTGATTAATGTCAGTGTGACACACTTAATGGAATACTGCTTAATATGTAAGTGTGACACACTTAATGGAATACTGCCTAATATGAAAGTGTGACACACTTAATGGAATACTGCTTAATATATAAGTGTCACACACTGAATGGAATACTGCCTAATATGAAAGTGTGACACACTTAATGGAATACTGCTTAATATATAAGTGTCACACACTGAATGGAATACTGCTTAATATGTGTGACACACTGAATGGAATACTGCTTCTTTGTTGACCATCTGAAAATAAGGTTATCAGTAGGTGCAGTATGACCTTTCAGTTGACCAATAGGAGTGTAGTATTCCATTCAACTCGGTACACTTATATGTTAAGGAAGTGTGATCATGGCTATCTTAGTGTAATATCTGTAGCATGAGAAAATGTCTGGCATTCCTAAAAGGCATCATAGTAAGTCAGACTTTGCATAGGTATACAAAGTCAAATGCCTGAGCTAAACATTGCTACCAAATTTATTTCACTATGCAAACTCTAGATTCAAATATCTGCACTGATTCTAAAATAAGTACCATGAGAACAAAGTGTCCTTTCTTGTGGGATTTCACACTGCATATATGATTTGTAGGAAAATTGTGATCATTAATAGAATCTCCAGTGGCTAACATTAGCATTTTTCTGCAATACTTTTCTTATATTATGTAGTTATATTTGAATAATAAAGAAGATATACCTTAAGTTCATTGGTTACCAATTTTCTGTTCTTAAAGTAATAACTTCTAGATGCTTGATTAATTTCACTTGATAGCATTTGACATGACAGCCTCTAGAAAACAGTCTCTGATATTTGCCTTTGCAATAGGTGACCATTTTTGCCATGTTTGATTGGTTCTTTAATGCTCATTGAAAAATGTATTATAAACTTGATTCTAGTCTTACAGTATAGTTGGACCAGTCTTATAAGAAAGACTGCTAAAGTGGGATTGATTCCCATTGTAAACTTTTGTTAGGATTTAGTATCACTAAATATTGCATGTAAAAGTCTTCAAGATGAAAATGGTAATTTATGTGGATTATGTTTATTGCTTGAACTATTTCATGTCAACAAACATGTAAAAATAAATGTTATTTAGTACTGTATTTTAAGTAAGGCCAATATTCATAGGTTTTTCTTTCATCAGGGCCATTTGCACCAAGTGTTCTTCTAATGTAATAAATGTTGTTCTTCTAATGTAATAAATAATAACTGTTGTTCTTCTAATGTAATAAATAATAACTGTTTTCCTAAAGCTCTATAATAAATTTCTTTGGAGACTTCTTAAAGTATGTTTAAAGCTGACAAATATGTTTTTCACATGCAATTTTGTCTGAACTGAAATATCAAAGTAACTGGCAAGTTTACATGCTTTGCCTACACAGACCAAAAACACTGTTATTTACTAAGTCGTTAATGATAATAAACTATAATATAATTGGCAGGTTTCCACATTTGTGAGCTTTAATGTTAACTTGATTAGGAGTGCATGTGTAAAAGCAAAGTATCTTGTTACAAGACTTTGCCAAATGATTGATTACCTTTGATATTAATGTAAAGATGTGAAATAATAGGTATATGAACATAGTAGATGATCAATGGTCCAGGCTGGCAGGTTTGTTTTAGTTTAGTCCCTTTTCCACTTAAAATATTGTGAAATTTTATTTTAATAGGTATCAGTTTTTGTGGTTTGTTGTAACTGACAAGTTCATCAGTTCTTCAATTTGTTGAATTAAAAAGAATCTTTCAATTTCACAAAATTCATGAAATTGTGGTCCCATAAAAATGAGTTCCCACAGAAAAGCTAATTCACACTAGTTTGTGATTTTGGTGCAAAGTGGAGAAATTGGTTGACCATTTTAACTAGAACATGTCAAAATTAAACCCCTGTAGAAAACATAATGTTTCCCTCAATCCTTAAACCCCTGTAGAAAACATAATGTATCCCTAAATCCTTAAACTCCTAAACCCCTTTGTCTCACAACATTTTTGAAATGTAGACATAAACTTGGTCATATTCTTAACATTTGGAATTTGAACAAAAAGAATACATAAACTATAATTAGAAGAATAATACATAAATTGGCATGGGAATAATACATAAATTGGCATGGGAAAAATACATTGATATTGGAAGAATTCATAAGTTGGCATGGGAAAAATACATTGATATGGGAAGAATACATAAGTTGGCATGGAAAGAATACATAAGTTGGCAGGAGAAAAATACATAAATGGATTTGGGAAGAATTCATAAGTTGGCATGGGAAGAATACATACATTGATATGGGAAAAATACATAAGTTGGCATGGGAAGAATACATAAGTTGGCATGGAAAGAATACAAAAGAACGCATGGGAAGAATAAATACATTGATATGGGATAAGTTGGCATGGGAAGAATACATATGTTGGCATGGGAAAAATACATAAATTGATATGGGAAGAATACATAAGTTGGCATGGGAAGAATACATAAGTTGGCATGGGAAGAATACATAAATTTATATGGGAAGAATACATAAGTTGGCATGGGAAGAATACATAAGTTGGCATGGGAAGAATACATAAATTGGCATGGGAAGAATACATAAATTGATATGGGAAGAATACATAAATTGGCATGGAAAGAATACATAAGTTGGCATGGGAAGAATACCTAAGTTGGCATGGGAAGAATACATAAATTGATATGGGAAGAATACATATGTTGGCATGGGAAGAATACATAAATTGATATGGGAAGAAGACATAAGTTGGCATGGGAAGAATACATAAATTGGCATGGGAATAATGCATAAGTTGGCATGGGAAGAATGCATGCATTGATATGAGAAGAATACATAAATTGGCATGGGAAGAATACATAAATTGGCATGGGAATAATGCATAAGTTGGCATGGGAAGAATGCATGCATTGATATGAGAAGAATACATAAATTGGCATGGGAAGAATACATAAATTGGCATGGGAATAATGCATAAGTTGGCATGGGAAGAATGCATGCATTGATATGGGAAGAATACATAAGTTGGCATCGGAAGAATACATAAATTGGCATGGGAATAATGCATAAGTTGGCATGGGAAGAATGCATGCATTGATATGAGAAGAATACATAAGTTGGCATGGGAGAAATACAAAATTGGAATAAGAAGAATATATAAATTGGCATGGAAAGACTAGATAAATTGGTGTGAGAAGAATACATAAATTGGCATGGAAAAAAATACATAAATTGGAATGAGAAGAATACATAAATTTGCATAGGACTAGTACTTAAATTGATTTCAGAATATTTTCAAGAAATGTTCATATTGCATATTGTTTGTTTAAATCAACCTGACAACCATCATTATGTTCAACATTTTTAAATGGCTAAAATATTTCTTGCAGTGCTTAGTCACTTAAGTCGTATTATCAGCTGAGTCATCACTATACTGTATAAATTCATTATCAACTGAGTCATCACTATACTGTATAAATTCATTACCATACTAGAATGATACAATTGGCATTATTTTAAATTGCATGTATACTGACACTAAATTTAGAAACATCATTGGTACTAGTTACACCCAAACATTTCAGGCAAGACAGGATTTTTGTAAAGGGGGAGGGGGACAAGTGATGCATGCAAAGACTAAATAAACACTTAACTCGAAGTTATGAGAAGAAATACTTATAACATTATTGTACCAAAGAAAATATCGTACAAAAAAGAAAAGAAATAAAAGATAAAGACATAATCTACAAAATGACTGCTCTTTGTGAGATAAATTAATAATGAAAGACAAAATCTCCTAAAGATGGCTAAATTTATTTGTGACATAGATTAATAAAACTCAGTTCAAGATAGATTAATAAGAAAGTAAAGGTTCTTGTATGCCACAAATAATCGAAAGAAAAATTAATTAGAAACATAATATATATCTGACTTGAATAAAACTTAAGTAAGACATTTTATTTGAACTTAATTTGATCATTGGATCATTGACTTGTGCAGAACTTTAAAGTTTTTAATCTTTTTCTCTTATAATGCTTTTCTTTCTCCCCCTCTTGCTCTCTCCATGTGTGTGTATGTATGTATATATATGTGTTTGTATGTGTGTGTGTGAACATATATATATATATATATATATATATATATATATATATATATATATATATATATTCAGACTCTAGAAGAAGCCGGTCAGCACCAGCAAGATCCTCTGAGAGTCCAGAGACCAGCAGTAGCCGTAAATCAAGTCCGTCCAGTAAGAATTCACTCAGTCCTACCTGCAAGGCATGGCTTGACACCAGGCAGGTACGCCACATGAAAGATGAGCCACTTGAGATCAAGGAGTATGACAAGGAAGACCTGAAACGCATTCAGAGGAGACGGATAGAGGAGGAGGTGAGATGAAAATTTCAATATATATAAAGAATACAAATCATATGGCAAATAACAGTCCTTTCAAGTGCACTTGATCCAACAAGGGATCACATCTGTCTGGGATTAGATAAATACAAAAAAATGACAATGAACAGTGCAAAACTAGTATTTAAGATGCTCAAGTGCTTTCGACTCTTGATGAGTCTTTTTCAAAGGTATATATAGCACATAGACAAGACAAACAAATAAAACAGAAAAACCTTTGTGTTTGCAATACTTTACATGGCTGTTTCTACAGGAATTAAACCTTTTAAATTTATTATATTTCAAATAGTTTACTTCGACTTGTTGAAGATAATGGAATATACTTGCATGAGCTAGAAATCGATGAGCAATAATGACATTTGTCATTTTATGTAAGCCCAAATTATATCCCAGATATTTCATTGTAAAAATTGTAGGCAATTAAGGAAATTTAGAGAATTATTTAAAAGAAAATGTATCAGCTGTGTCATGTGTCAAATTTTGAAACTTGTTGAAACCCAAGGTTAAATAAATTGTGCTTTCAAGTTAACATAATCGAAAGCAGAAAGGTCTGATGAAAGTTCAATGTTTATTTCTTCATTTCATCTCTAAACATAAAAGGAATTATGTAAATCCTCAGTTGAATCTGACCCAGTCATATATTAAGGTTCAAGGGGTAAACGTCAAATAATCAAGTTTTCAAAGGATACTATATGTGAAATTTTTAGGCCATTGAAACCAATGACAGACACTAGACACTTGATTTGGAAGGAAAATTTTAGGAACAGTTATTTTTGATTGGCTAGGGAAACTTAAGGGTGTACACTTTGAGAAACAATTTATGAACTATCTCTTGGAAAATCCTTTGGTCAGATTTTTCTTGAGAGAAGATTATGGACTCTGTAGACACTAATGAAGTAGTGGTCTTCGTGAAATTACAAGGGCTGGATAGTTGTCTTAGAAAGGAGACTAACTATAGGCTAGGACTATTTGTTTGGAAAAAGAAAACGGCAGTAAGGGGACAGCTTCATAGTTCGAGTTTCAGCCTTCATATTTCATACTCCGAACAAGAGAAAGGAGAAGGAGGAATACAGAGAACTCAATGAGTTAAAGAGGAAATCTATATCTATGGATGTCAGGACAGTGAGAGTTCAAGAAGATCAAGTACGTAGTTAGACATGGAAGACAAGTTACACATGGAAGACAAGTGTGTAAAGACAAGTGTCAGGTGTTCCAGTCAAAGGCATAAGATTGGAATTAAAGTCACCACTTGATTACATAATGATATTTGTAGCTGTAATTAAATTCTGTCATTGACCATCAGTTAAGTGGAAAGTGAATTTGGCCATGTTTTAATTAAATACGTGCTTTACTAAATCTTTGTAGGGGAATCGATTGTTTCTTTGATTATTTATTTGATTAAAATTTTATATTTTATTCATTGAAAGGGGGCTCATTGTTTTATTTCTTTTAATACTTTGCTCAGCTAAGTTCCATCTATCCATCCACACTGGACAATTACATCGTGGGAGATCTTTCCCTAGTTACAATGCTGAAATGAAAGGAGAAGGGTTTTAATGTTTTTAAAAAAAAAACTTATCACAGGCTGCAAAAGATAATTTTACTTGTACACGGCAGTCTTTTTCTGGTCTTTTTGGTTTAAACTGCATGGTTTCAATGTTCTTAGAAATAAACTCGTTGAAACAATGAATTTAAAGGTTTAATTCCTGTAAAAACAGGCATCTAAAGTATTGCAAACATAACAGTTTTCTTTTTTTTTTGTATGTCTTGTCTACAGAGATTAAATATATATATATATATATATATATATATATATATATATATATATATATATATATATATATATATATATAGATGCAATAAACTGACGACGAACAGTACGAAACTAGTAACTAACTAGCCTAAGCGCTTTCGACTCTTAATGAGTCTTTTTCAAAGGCAAATACAAAACATAGTTACGACAAACAAATAAACACAAAAACGTTGCATTTGTAAACCTCTACATTTCTATCTTCACATGTGCTAAAACTATAAATACAACCAGCTTGTATAGACTAGTTGCGGAAACTGAAAACGTTGTATAATTCCCTAAAAGTCTACAAGCCAAAGCAACATCTATTTTTACTTTGTGTACATATGTAACGCAGATTATATCCCGGATATTTGATTCTATACCGGTTATTCTTATAGTAAAAATTGAAGGATAAGAAGATTTAGAAAATGTTAAATTCTACTAGTGCATAGTTTTCATTTTCTAGTCTTCTTGATTTAGACCGCTTGGTTTCAATGTTCTAAGGTGGCGTATCCAGTATGATTCCTTTTCCTTCCTGGTTTCGGAAATCCAGCTGTGGTTGTTGGCAATAGTGATAAGTATTATATCACTGAAAGTGTGGCCAGGGGAGGAAAAGTGTTCTGCGACCGGGCTTCTGTACAGCTTTTTTGTCATCCAATCAGATCTATGAAGGTTTATCCTTATGTGTAGCTTTTCAGTTTCTCCCACGTACTGAAGGCCACAGATCTTACATGTGATGAGATAAATCACATTCTCTGTTTTGCACGTTTTGTTTGGACCATGTATGTTTAGTTTTTTTTAGTCACTGTGCTAGTGAATGTCTTGGTCTCTATCATATGTTGACAGGTTTTGCATCTTTTATCGCCACAGGGTCCAGATTGACTAGGTTGGTTTTGACTAGCGATTGTTGTTAGCTTGGCCCTGACTAGGATGTCCTTTAGGTTTTTTGGTCTCCGGTAAGCTACTACAGGTTTGTTCGGAAGTATTAGGTTTAGTATGTCTGACGATTGCACGGTTGGCCAGTGGTTTGCGATGATTTTACCTACTTTGGGATTGTCTGGGTGATAGGTCAGAATAAATGGTATCCTATCAACCTTTTCTTTCTGTCCATATCTGAGTAGGTCATCACGGTTTGTTTGTTTGGCCCTTTGGATTGCCTCCGCAATCAGGTCTTTGTCGTAGCCTCGGTAAATTAAATGTTTAGCCAGCTCTTCAGACCTTTCTAGGAATCTTTCATCGTCGGAGCAAATTCTGCGTATCCTCAGTGCCTGGCTATATAGAATGTTCTTAATGCAGTGTTTTGGATGACAGCTGGTTGGGAGAAGATACTGGTGTTTGTCGGTTGGTTTCGAGTAGATGTCTGTGTGTAATTAAGCCTGCAGATAAGGGTTCCGCTGTTGTCGTTATGAATAGGGAAGACTACATTAGTGAAGCAAGTAGACAACTAAGTGACGCTAGGTTCTACCAAAAACTGGACCATGATCCAACGCTGGAATATGCAAAAATCATCACTAATGTTATTGACGAGGCGTACCAAAGCGGACACATAGACCAGCAAACCAAAAACTACTTAAGCCCAGAAAACCCAAGAGCAGGTAGATTTTATCTTCTACCCAAAATCCACAAACAAGGAAACCCTGGCAGACCTATAATCTCAGGTAACGGGCACCCCACAGAAAGGATATCAGAATATTTAGATAATTTTATGAGACCACACATGTCCACAAATTACCATCATATCTTCAAGACACGACAGATTATTTCATAAAAAGCAAAGCTAGTGAACCATTACTGCCAGATACATTACTTGCTTCCTTAGAGGTCACATCTTTGTACACCAACATACTGCACAACGAAGGGTTACAGGCATGTAGCGCAGCATGGGAAACAAGAACTGTAAATAATCCACCCACACACTTCTTAATCCAACTCCTGGAGCTTGTCCTAAAACTCAACAACTTTGAATTTAATGAAGAAAACTACCTACAAATCAATGGAACTGCAATGGGTACTAAAATGGCCCCTTCGTATGCTAACATTTTCATGGGAAAACTTGAGGGAAAGCTCTTAGCATTGGTTGAGCGTACACCATACCAGTGGGTACGCTTTATCGATGATATAGAAATGAAGTGGCAGTATGGAAGAGAAAGTCTGGATGACTTCATATCAAAGGCAAACAACTTCCATCCTTCAATAAAATTCACGGCAGAAATTTCCAACTCAAACCATGTTTTCCTGGACACAACAACCAGACTGGTGGAAAACAAATTACACACAGACATCTACTCGAAACCAACCGACAAACACCAGTATCTTCTCCCAACCAGCTGTCATCCAAAACACTGCATTAAGAACATTCTATATAGCCAGGCACTGAGGATACGCAGAATTTGCTCCGACGATGAAAGATTCCTAGAAAGGTCTGAAGAGCTGGCTAAACATTTAATTTACCGAGGCTACGACAAAGACCTGATTGCGGAGGCAATCCAAAGGGCCAAACAAACAAACCGTGATGACCTACTCAGATATGGACAGAAAGAAAAGGTTGATAGGATACCATTTATTCTGACCTATCACCCAGACAATCCCAAAGTAGGTAAAATCATCGCAAACCACTGGCCAACCGTGCAATCGTCAGACATACTAAACCTAATACTTCCGAACAAACCTGTAGTAGCTTACCGGAGACCAAAAAACCTAAAGGACATCCTAGTCAGGGCCAAGCTAACAACAATCGCTAGTCAAAACCAACCTAGTCAATCTGGACCCTGTGGCGATAAAAGATGCAAAACCTGTCAACATATGATAGAGACCAAGACATTCACTAGCACAGTGACTAAAAAAAACTAAACATACATGGTCCAAACAAAACGTGCAAAACAGAGAATGTGATTTATCTCATCACATGTAAGATCTGTGGCCTTCAGTACGTGGGAGAAACTGAAAAGCTACACATAAGGATAAACCTTCATAGATCTGATTGGATGACAAAAAAGCTGTACAGAAGCCCGGTCGCAGAACACTTTTCCTCCCCTGGCCACACTTTCAGTGATATAATACTTATCACTATTGCCAACAACCACAGCTGGATTTCCGAAACCAGGAAGGAAAAGGAATCATACTGGATACGCCACCTTAGAACATTGAAACCAAGCGGTCTAAATCAAGAAGACTAGAAAATGAAAACTATGCACTAGTAGAATTTAACATTTTCTAAATCTTCTTATCCTTCAATTTTTACTATAAGAATAACCGGTATAGAATCAAATATCCGGGATATAATCTGCGTTACATATGTACACAAAGTAAAAATAGATGTCGCTTTGGCTTGTAGACTTTTAGGGAATTATACAACGTTTTCAGTTTCCGCAACTAGTCTATACAAGCTGGTTGTATTTATAGTTTTAGCACATGTGAAGATAGAAATGTAGAGGTTTACAAACGCAACGTTTTTGTGTTTATTTGTTTGTCGTAACTATGTTTTGTATTTGCCTTTGAAAAAGACTCATTAAGAGTTGAAAGCGCTTAGGCTAGTTAGTTACTAGTTTTGTACTGTTCGTCGTCAGTTTATTGCATCTATTTTAATTAATCCCTGACAAACGTGATCCCTTGGTGGATCCAGTACGCTTGAGAGGGTTGTTATTCGCCATATGATTTGTATTCTTTATATATATATATATATATATATATATATATATATATATATATATCAAAATGTTAATTAATTCATCTTTGAATATGATTTATTTAATCTGGAAATTTTTTTGTGACTGTCTTGTTTTCAAAATATTGTTCTATATTATGATTATATCAAATTGGATGTTCCAAAGAATGTGACATAAGTTTAGTTTAGTCTTCAGGAAATTAGGTATGAATTTTAGTGATTTTTGTTTTTCATGGTCCTACATATTACAAGATAATGTGTCACCTTTGAGGTGTGAACTGCACCACTAGCATCAGCTTTCAGCAGGTTCAAAATATTTTCAGCTGACTGCTTGACTTGCAGGACAAGGGACTTGGAACTGGTATTTGCCTTTTAGGGCAAAGGCCTTGGAACTTGTATATGCCTTTTAGGGCAAAGGACTTGGAACTTGTATTTGCCTTTTAGGGCAAAGGACTTGGAACTTGTATTTGCCTTTTAGGGCAAAGGACTTGTATTTACCTCTTAGGGCAAAAGACTTGGAACTTGCACGTGTCTTAACAGTACTTACCTCATAGTGCAAGGGACTTGGAACATGTACTTTGCCAGCATAAATTTTACTTGGCTTGACAAAGTGACTTGCCCTTTCTTGGAGCTCACTGCTCATAATTATTAGTGTGGAATTGTTAAGATCAGATTAAGGTACTTTGTGTGATTTTTGTATTCTCTCTCTCTCTCTCTCTCTCTCTCTCTCTCTCTCTCTCTCTCTCTCTCTATATATATATATATATATATATATATATATATATATATATATATATATATATATCGCTTTCTTTTCCAGCAACAGATGCAGACTCTCAAAAAAAATCAAGAAAGAATGAAGGAAATTTTAAAACAGGACCAAGAGTTTAGCAATGGCAAGGAGCAGTTCATCACTGACCGTGGCAACAATTGGAGTTTTGATTGCCGGTTCCTTATGTGCTTTAGCTGTCGTTCCAAATCACGGAAAACCAACGTGTAGTAATTGGCATGATGGCATATTATTTATTGGAGAATCCATATCAGACAAATGTGAGATGGACAAGTATTCCCAATACATGATACCAATGTTACTTAATCATGACAGGACCAATGTGTGCTGCTTCATTTTTTATCATTTTGAACTTATGGCATTTCAGATTAGTTTTTTTAAGTTGTCACATTACATTACTTCTAGACAGTTAAAACTGATTTTGACAGAATCTGGACAGTCTCTTAAGAATTGAATGCATGCCATTAAAGTTGCGTACAACAGCATATAAATTATACAAAGTAAGTGTCTTTTAATGTTGCTCAAATTGCAGACAAAAAAACAGATTTGAAGAAACCAAAACAAAGATCTAAGCATCTGGTGCTATGAGGCTTTGTTAAAAAAAGGAAAACAATTGCATGTGTGGGAATATATTTTGTTGTAGCAGTAATCAAAAACATTGTCACGCTTGAAATAATGAAACATTTAGTATATTTATTTTGGACAAAACCATCTTCTACAGCAGAATACTTTCTACCCATGATGCCATCAAGTTCATGCTAATTAATGATGGAAATATTTTGATGTCTTAATGTATATATGGGCACTGCAAGCGGCTGTATCATAGACCCAATATATTTGTTGTTGTATGAGTCGTATATTAAAGCAAAACTGAATTTTGCTATTTTAAAGACTTGTGTAATTTGGCATATATTGAGTTATCATAGAACACCTGGACATATATTGAGTAATTATAGAACATCATTATCAGTTTGTATTCATTTGATTATTTATGTGAGTTTGCATACATTTTGTTATATTAGGACTCAACATCATTTATTTTGAATTGAGATCCAAAATCAAGATGTAGGAGTGTAATCACTATTCCTTCTTCATCCATTCACACTTCGTCTGACCACCAAAACATTCACTCATAATTGAAGACTAATTTGGTGACAAATTGCCCATGTGATATATATATATATATATATATATATATATATATATATATATATATATATATATATATATAATCCCTTCAAAGGTGTCGTTTTTCAAGTCCAATTTTTATGGAGCCAATCCATTTTCAGTTGTTTTACAACTATTTTTCAGCAGAACCTTGTATCCAACGTAACAATGGGAACCATTTAACATATTCTGCTGCAGTTTGGTGTGTATATTGTGTCATAATCTTAGATGTGCCTTTTATGGGTTTTATCTTGTCAGTTCCATAGAGTTATGGCCCTTGACAATTAAATTCACACTTTCACACCAGATGATGCATGTAACCACAATCACTCAAGAACAATTGAACATATTCTGGTGCTGTTTGATTGCCTCATACACCGATATGTGCATTTTGTGGGATTTGTCTTGACTCCGTTTTTTGTGTATGTATGTGATTTAGATTTTTAATGTAGCTTTAAAAAAATTTCACTCATATCGCTAAAATGTCTGCAGTGTGACAGTTTACAGTGATGTCTAGCACAGGAGCATCATGCTGCATACATGTAGCATGATGTCCCACCCATTCACATTATCCTGACACCAGGCTGACCAGTCCTAACACTAACCTTTTAATGCTAAGCACCATGTGAGGCAGCTGTTAGTACCATTTTTTAAAGTCTTTGGTATGACTCGGCTGGGGTTTGAACCTGCGATTTCATGCATCCGAGGCAGACTCTAACTATTTGGCCACCAGAGCGGTAGACTCCATTATTTGAATACATGTCATGGCCCTTGACTATTTTGAATACCAAGTTATGGCCTTTGATTACTGAACACAAGTTATGGCCTTGACTATTTGAATACATGCTATAACCTTTGACTATTTGAATACAAGTTATGGCCCTTTACTACTGAACAGAAGTTATGGCCATGACTATTTGAATACATGTTATAACCCATGACTATTTGAACACAATTTATGGCCTTGACTATTTGAATACATGTTATAATCCATGACTATTTGAATACAAGTTATGACCTTTGACAATTGAACACAAGTTATGGCCTTAACTACTTGAATACATGTTATAACCCATGACTATGTGAATACCAAGTTATGGCCCTTGACTACTGAACACAAGTTATTGCCTTGATTATTTGAATACATGTTATAACTCATGACTATTTGAATACATGTTATGGCCCTTGACAATTGAACACAAGTTATGGCCTTAACTATTTGAATACATGTTATCACCCATGACTGTTTGAATACCAAGTTATGGCTTTTGACTATTTGAATACATGTTATAACCCTTGACTGTTTGAACACAGGTTATGGCCTTGACTATTTGAATACATGTTATAACCCTTGACTATTTGAATACCAAGTTATGGTCCTTGACTACTGAATACAAGTTATTGCCTTGACTATTTGAATACATGTTATAACCCTTGACTATTTGAACACAAGTTATGGCCTTGACTATTTGAATACATGTTATAACCCTTGACTATTTGAATACCAAGTTATGGTCCTTGACTACTGAATACAAGTTATTGCCTTGACTATTTGAATACATGTTATAACCCATGACTATTTGAATACCAAGTTATGGCTCTTGACAATATGAATACAGATTATGACTTTGACTTCATCTTATTCTGATCCAACATGGTAAAAACATTATCTAATACACATATATGCTCCTTTCTTTGTTTTTGTTTTTTTTTTTTGTCAGCTACTGTTGGGTTAGAATTGTAGCCTATTACAGTTAACTTGATGTCTTTGTATGGGATGTTGAGTGCAACTGGCTGATTCAAAAACTGTTCTGATGCAATTTGATATGAATATTCTCTTAGACATACGTGTATGTAATTCTATTTAGTAAGAACATTGTCTCATAGACATATGTATTTGGGGTATTTGTATTGTTTGCACCATTTGTGACATAGTTATGGCCCTTGTCAATGAACTTGCTGTATTTAAATGTGATGTTGCTTGTAATTAGCACACCATTGGAACCATTCAATGTATTTTTATGTCAACATCCTCTTTTGATGCTTGTGTTGATGAGGACCCATCGTATGCCCATCTTCTCCTTCCCAACAGAAATTCATCTGTTTATGGCTTAATAAAGAAAATTGTTGTGAACAAGACCATTTGTCATGCCAGGACCATTTATTTTGCACTCATTCTCATGCCAGGACCATTTGTCATGCACTCATTGTCATGCCAGGATCATTTGTCATGCAGGTATCAGTTGTCATGAACCCATTAGCAAATAACTCTATTCTTATGTTTCTACTTTTGAACTCTGTAATATTTTAATGTTTTTCAATTAGTTTTGTAATATTTTTGATCCCATGGTGCTTTGTAACTTTTCATATGGGTACATATTTGTTGCTTTATAATCAGGATTCACTAATCAATAACTTTCATATATTTATATTGATGTTGTTATACTGTCAGCAACAAAGTCAACATAAGCTTGTTGCTGCTGGTATGAACAACAAGCCCACAAAAAAGTAAATTTATTGTTGCTGGTAGGAACAACAAAAATCCACAAAGAAACTATCCTTGTTCATAGAAATAACAATGCAAAATATTGCTGGTAAATCTCTGCAGCAAATGTTGTTGGATTCTTTCACAGAAGAAGAAATAAAATCATTGCAAAGGAAACAAATTCTCTTTGAAAACATATTTGCTACCAAAAATTCACCTCAATATCATGTAAATCTAAAACATTTTTCCTAAAGGAAAACAGGAAGTTCATGTAAATAAATCATAAAAAATCAAATTCATCTAAATCTAGAGTTGGAAAAAAAAACATCACATTTTTTAATCCTGATACAAATGTGGTGAATTGTATGGAGACTTATTAATGAAAATGAAAATTACCTTTAAAATTTAAATCTTTATGGCATTTTTTGTGACCAGTAATATTTTATTTCATGCATTTGCCAAATATTACCCAGCCAGCATAATTTACTATTTACCAACTAATTAACAGACTATTTTAATTGACTTCATTTGTAACAAGCCACTATATTTACTATTTACCAACTAATTAACAGACTATTTTAGTTGACTTCATTTGTAACAAGCCACTATATTTACTATTTACCAACTAATTAACAGACTATTTTAGTTGACTTCATTTGTAACAAGCTACTATATTTACTATTTACCAACTAATTAACAGACTATTTTAGTTGACTTCATTTGTAACAAGCCACTATATTTACTATTTACCAACTAATTAACAGACTATTTTAGTTGACTTCATTTGTAACAAGCCACTATATTTACTATTTACCAACTAATTAACAGACTATTTTAGTTGACTTCATTTGTAACAAGCCACTATAATTTACCTCATTTTTGTTATTTAATTACAGTTTATAGTTATGTAATGTGTTTGTGTGATGCATCACATGAATCAAATTATATGTCACTTTGGTTGTGAAAGCTCTTATTTGCATATTTTTTGTTTTTCAAAGTTATGAAAAAAATATATAGAAAAGTTATACCATGTAATACAAGTGGTTTAATTGCTTTGAAGAGTGGGTCTGTGTTCTCTGAGACAGTTCTTTGAAAAGAGGGGGGGTCTTGGAGACAGGAGAAAGAAAAGAAAGATCTTTTGGAATGAGGTTGAGATGGGTCTTTTGGAGAAGTTATGAGAATTTTATTCTTAATAATTATCAGACCTTTAGAAAAGAAATATATCCAAAGAATTTTATTCTTAAATTTCATCTTTCTTGTAAAAAATAAAATCTGGAATTCAAAAAAATTATTCTTGTAGAAATTCAAACATGGTTTAAAATACAATTCTGTCCATTTTCTGTTCATATATGTATATTTCCTGAAAAATGTTACCTTCCAAGAGTTTGCTTTCATGAAAAATATTTAGCTATGCATGTATCAAACTGCTGATTTTTTCTTGTGTAGACCAAGTAATTGACAATCTCATTGATGTGTTTTTTTACCAAATTCAGAAATATATGGCATGTTTTGTACATCACATAATTAAATCATCTCTGCACACCATAACTGTACTGTATTTAAATGTATTTGGAAAAAAGGAAAATAATTTTGAACTTGCATTGCAATCTTTTTTTTATATATCACCATGACAGTGATACGGCATTTAATGTTACCATTATCTGTTTGTACATCTGCCGATCTTTCACAGCCAGGTTGAGTTTTGCATTTAAGACATTTCAGGCTTTATGGTGGGGAATTTGTGTTCTAGGAGCACACTTTTCGTTTTGTAAACTTTGTGTATACAAAAGTGATAGTAATTCCTATCTTCCAGGCAAAACCAACTGAATCAAAGTTATTTCTCATAATTGCTTTTTGTATAAATTTTTGACAATATTTATGTTGATTTCTTGTAAAATTTGTGCATATAATGAGTTTGATCAAAAGATGTGGATTTTGTGTTGTTGACACTGACTTTGGCAGGTTATATTTGTAATGGAAAACAATTTTCAAAAATAGTCTATGACTTTGATTGACTGGCAGAGTAACATGATAGTGTTATATATAAAGATCAGTGTACATAAAGTAGTCTTGTATACAGTCTGAAATAGAAGGATACCCATATTTATCAAGGAGATAATATGTAAATGGTTTGGTTGCCTATAACTAAGTTATAAAATAAGATATTTGCAATAAATCATTTATGATACTTGATATTGCCACCAAGTGTAATTATTATTATTCCCCTCCAAAAAGTAGTTAAAGATATTCCTATAAATATTTAACATGTTTTCAAGGTTAGTTACTTGAAAAATAACACCATTCTGTAGACAGAATAACACCATTCTATCTACATCCATTTTAAAAATAAAATGGTACTTCCTCAACATAATAAATATGATTATTTCCTGTATTTGGATCAAATATTTCCTGTATTTGGATCAAATATTTCCTGTATTTGGATCAAATATATCCTGTATTTGGATCAAATATATCCTGTATTTGGATCAAATATTTACTGTACTTGGATCAAATATTTCCTGTATTTGGATCAAATATTTCCTGTATTTGGATGACATTTTCTTATCATTAGTAAGGACAAAAGTAATTATTTTGGCTGAAAGGAAAAACACTTGTCTCATTTAAGTAAACAGTCGGTAAGACCAACAATTTAGTAAATTCATTTGCAAAATACATTAATTCTCAATGAACAGTATCGCAATTCTTACAAAATTAAACCAGGTGAGCTTCTCCACCAAACATGGGTCTTTTGCTTTAGACACTCCAAGATCTGACTAGAATACACTAAATACATGCATTCTTCTTCCCAGGTGTCTTTATCTCTTTTTGACTGCCTACGAGCTCAGGGACAAGCATTACTGGCCATGTGCATCCGTTTCTAGCTAGTCAACACCAGATAAGAAGGGACACTGATTCTCATAAACCCCTAAACTTAAGCAAGATTTTTTTGAGCTATGCATCATTGATCCAAAAACCTACCCAAATTTAGACGACTTCCTCTGCGGTCAGCTTCAGCAGAACCAGCAGAGAGACCAGGACAAAACGTTTTCCCATGCTACCTCATTGGAAGAGGAATTCCTATGGGCTCTCTCTCTCTCTCTCTCTCTCTCTCTCTCTCTCTCTCTCTCTCTCTCTCTCTCTCTCTCTCTCTCTCTCTCTCTCTCTCTCTCTCTCTCTCTCGATTAGTGTGTCCTCTCATTCAACAACGGATTATGTACACCTATTTACAGAAGGGTACAATTATTTGATCTTGGTTCCAAATAATTATTTTGGCGTTCATACTGATCGAAGCACTGGTCCCTGGGGATCATTATTTGCCAGTATTTGGACGACTGTATTGGTCCACACTTGGAATTTTTGTACTAATTTTAGTCTAGGCGAATTTTATTTCCTGCGCTTAAGTTTCTGAATTATAGCATTGTCATTAGTATTTTCCATAGTAGTGTTAGCGGGTTGGTTCGATCCCCAGCCGAGTCATAACAAAGACTTACAAAAATGGTACTAACAGCTGCCTCGCTTGACGCCCAGCATTAGGTTAGTGTAAGGACTGGTCGGCCTGGTGTTAGGATAATGTGAGTGGGTGGACATGATGCTACATGTCTGCAGCATGATGCCCCAGTGCTAGACATCACTATAAACTGCCACACATCGTAGCGATATGACTGAAAAATTGTTGAAGCTACGCTAAAAATCATAATCACATCACATCATTATATATATATATATATATATATATATATATATATATATATATATATATATATATATATATATATATATATATATTCCTCGATGAGTTGATGTGCCAACAATCTTGATTTATCCCAAATATATAATCAAAATTGTCATTGAATGAATTCATAATGTTCCCAAAATAGTTATTTAGTCCAAAATTTATCGCTTTGTGACTAATGAATCATTTTTTTCTCCACTTATACCTGAACTGAACTAACAATGGTTAAGAGCTGAACTTGAAGCCGAACTGAAATAATCGTGCTTACTTCAAACTTATATAAAGACTGTCATCTGACTTAAGAGAACAAAATATCACTTACAACGGAAATTTCTATTAAATTCGTACACAAGGCCAGATCTGTTTATTTAGGTTTAGTAAACTACTTGGCAAAGATCCGAGAGACTATGGTTTCTCCAACGGAAAAATCAATGCCCTGAACTCAAATCCAAGAAAACATGTTGTTTACAAATGACAAACATCTTAATGTATATTCTACAATCATTAAAAAAGTTAGCTATGCAAAAATGCTGCTTAGAAAATGACCCATACTGTCTACAGTCATGGTCAAAAGTTAAACACAGTAGCGATAAACGCAACAATACATAAATCTCAGATCTATGTATATTGCTACTATGATACTAGGCAACATACTGTCCAAGGGACCTCTTTGCCTTGTAAACGGTTTAGTGTTGGATGGTGATATCAAATGTTTATATATATATATATATATATATATATATATATATATATATATATATGTTCATTCTTATTATTTTATCACTAAACTTTGCATCAATTCCTTCAATTCCTTACACACCTGTTTGGAGATGTGGGTACTGGTTAGTAGTGTGGGTTTTGGTCAGTACATGGGCTCTGGTATGCAAGAAAGATATTAATTAGTAAACTTGGAATATGGTCAGTAGATTAATGGGTGATGGTTATTCAAACGGTAAACTAGTTAGTAGGTGGGGCCTCGAGTGGCCATGTGGTCTAAACCGCTGAACTTTACGGATATTTGCCATCTCACTGCTGTCTGCGTGAGTTCGAGCCTAGACTCGGCTAACGTGGGTAAGTGAGAAAGCCTGCCAGTAGTTTCTTGTGAGTCGGTGGTTCTTCCCGGGTTTTCCAGTGTTCTTCTTCCACGATTAATATGGGCCGTCATGTATAGCCTATCTTGTGCTGAAAAATGGCGTGAAACTATAACAACAACTAGTTAGTAGGTGAGTGCAATGATCAGTCCAAATAGAGTTATGGTTGTTATGGTTAGTACGTATAGGTGTTTGTCAGTCCAAATGGCATACTATTTAGTAGGTGTGTGTTAGTAGATGACTTTGTCAAGGTCAAATGATGCATTGATCAGTACGTGTCGGTGATAGTCCAGACAGCATGTTTAGTAGGCGTGCGTGTTGGTCAGTGTTGGGATATAGCAAATTGGTGTATTGGTTAGTAACAGTGGTAATTTTCAGTCAAATGCATATTGACGTTTTGATCTGCAGATTTGTTGTTTGTTGTTGGGCTTAACGCCATTTTTCAGCACACGATAGGCTATTCATGGCGGCCAGTATTAATGTGGAGGAAGAAACCGGGAAATCACCGGAAAGAACCACCGACCCACGAGAAGCTACTGGCAAGCTTTCTCACATATCTACATTAGCCGAATCCTAGACTCGAACACACGCAGACAGAGGTGAGATGGCAGTGATCCGTAACGGACAGCGCTTTAGACCACTCGGCCACTCGGGGCCCCCATTGATCTGCAGAAGAGTGGGTCAGTCAAAACACCGTGAATACATATGTCCTTGATCCACCTAAATATAAAAGTAAAAATGTAACAATGGTCACAAGGTTAACGTTTCATTAACTCCTTATCGACTGATTATATTAAAATAATAAAATAACGCTAAACCCCATATTAACCCATTTCAAGATGGCTGTTTAATGCTAGACTCGTATATCGACCCATATGGCCCCATGTTAGCCCATGTTTCTATTTCGGCAATAATAAATGGTGGATCAGGGTTAGTTGCAAAAAATAAAAAATAAAGTCCCGTATGCCTGCAAACTTTTTATAACATTTTGCATATTTCTTTTCAGCAGTTATTTGTGGAGAAGTGATTTAAAGTTTTTTTTTTAATATTTTAATAATAACAGCCTTACGTAAAGGCACGTTGACATTATTCCTTACATACATCACTCTCTTAAAAACCCTCGATAATGATAGATTGCTTTCTAATAAATTTGGTCAAATTCTTTTTTGTGACTTTTTAGGAGAGATAGTTTCAATAATTTCTAGTTTGTTTACGGCAGCCATATTTAATAGTATCATTGTTGATGGGGCTCTACAGTTTCGTATTTAGCATCAGGTTAAGAAAAAGAATTTCCCAGGGTTTCCTGACTAGTTATAATGGCTATTTAAGGTATGGTAGTTTAGGTATTGTTCAAAGAACCTCTAATTCCCTTTATTTTGGTCTATGATTGATGGGTGTAATATGGGTTATAGAGTAAACAGCTTAGCCTCTTTCCAGATGTGCACCTTTCAAAAAAGTGCTAGCTCCACTTGCTCATTTCACTTCCTGAACTTCAGAGGTAAATTGTAAATAAACGAGCCGGTAACATTTTTTACATTTTATTTATGTGGAAATTCATTTATTGCACATTCAGAAGCTGGTATTGTCTAATCTGGAAAAAAATCATATTCCCTTTTTTAATAACTGTCAAGGAATGTGTACTTTAGACAAATTCAGGTTGATTTATGGAGACAATGGAGCAGTCATTTTAGTTAGCAGGGTACTATGATCATTTATAATTTCCAAAAGTACAATAATCCAAAGAAATGTTAGCCACATTACATGAAAGTAGTATATAGGTACGCCAACATTCTCTCAACTGTGCATGTTTTAAACGCAAAAAAACTTCACATTAAATACATCACTCTCTCAAAAGTACATAATAACTGGTAAGCGCCACCAATGGAAGTTCCCTGTATGACGTCACAACTAAGCTTTGGCAGACCTCTGGTTGGCAGAACCAACATGGCGACGAAGGAAAATGATCTATATAAAAGCTTAAGCCATTGACTATGCATTACTAACCCGATGCTGATGCTGGGTATATAATTTAAGTAGCATATACAATAAACTAACAAAGAACATTGCAAAACCAGTATCTAACTAGAATGAGCGCTTTCGACTATTTATGAGTATTTTCCAAAGGTAAATATAAAACATAGACAAGAGAAACAAATAAAACACAAAAACAGTTGTGTTTGCAAAACTTTAAATGCCTGTTTCTACAGGAATTAAATATTTAAGTTGATTATTTTTCAGCTATTTTTATAAGCTTTTTCAAGCAATTTTATTTACCATTGGTATACTATTGGCATATCAAATTGTGACCCGTTCGTGTGCAATTAAAACGCATATAACATTGGAAATGGGTGCTGTTAATTCTAGGTCTAAAGCTTAATGATGCATTTCCTCTAATTAATCATTAGTGAGTATAATAATCCCCATTTACTGCATGAATTTAACAGGATACACAATTTCATAGCAATACTTTCTGCTTTCCGTTTAAAAGGCAAATATGTGTATTAGAATGTGATATAAATAGAATATTTGTACAGTATGTTTGCTGTATCAATGATATGCCACTCGCATATATTGTCATCAAAAGGCTTGGCTAGCCTCGTTTCCATAGCATGTAATAGATATAGACAATTATCCGTTTCTCGTCGTCATAATCATCATCATAAACCCATGATGCAGAATAAAAAGGTGATGCACGTTGTAGTCAGGTTTTATCATTGAACTTTACATTTCCTTTATTTATAAAAGATTATATGCATAAACAGCTGGAGAGATAATCTTTTATCAACGACATAAATGATATAACTTATCGTGGTTCCACAGTGAAAATATTTTTGTAATGTCGGTGGGTGTATTGGTTTTGAAGTGCTTTAATTGCATGTCTTTGTATAAAGACCTATCCTGGTCATCGATTGCTACAATAAGTTTCACTGTTTAAAGATATCGCCGAGACGCAGAGGCATGATCACTTGGGGTGTTCCCTAGTCTGGTTGGTAGAAAGACCAAAGTTGAAAGGTCTTTATCCCAAGTTTGTTAAAATTCTATTTCGTGGTTTTGGAGAAGCCGTTTAAAGATGTTTAAATTTTTTTTTAATTGTGGCCATATTTGAGGTTGCATTGACATCATTTATTATAATTTGAAAGGTTTTATACGGCAAGTTTGTTTCTGAAAAGAAGTTGAAAATAGCAACTGTCGACGGTGATGCAGGACAAGCAAACGGCCCATACCATACGCTTACTTAACCTTTTGGGCAGATCAGCATACAAATGGTTTCTGCAGGGCAATCGAACGGCCCATGCCAAATGCATATTGGTCCGTATGGGCAGTGCAAGATCACGTGACTTTTCCACTGTGCAGGGCTTGCTCTTTTTGAAAGTTAAAAACCTTTTTAATTGGGGTGGGGGGTGGGAAGGGATATAAAAGGCCAGTTACTGAAATAAAAACAAGGATACAGTTTCTGTAAATTAATTTCAATACATACTACATCATGGCAAAATAATCAGGTGATGGCGTGCTTGTATAAATACAAAATAGGTGACCATTTTGGAATTCAATTGCACTACAACGTTGTTTTACCTTTATTTTTGTTGCCATCTTTTTATATAGTTCAAGAGAACACTAGTCAAAATCTTTCAATGTTTGCAAAAGGTAAAATTATGCTATCTGTTTTCTGTATGACAGTTTTCCTATCCTTCGAAGTATTGGAGTGATTTATTCGCAGACAAAAAGCACAGCGTTTCATAAATATAGTACGTAATCGATTTTAGAATTCTATTCACGTATATCTTCAACTTTTCGCACAGGAAGCTGATAATTTCCGAAATAAAAAAAAATATTAAAAACGTTAATTACGGGGAAAAAATATACTTGCATAAAACCGATTCAGCATTCCTAACACAAGTAAGCAGAAATCAAACGCAGCCGAACAAGGCAGTCACGATAAAAGAAGAAAAGTAATATATGGGAGGTTATTCATTCAGAGATGCGTCAGAAATTTTCTTGATTTAGTTCCCTTTCAACACGAGACTGCAACATAAATATAGTGAGAAAGTAACCAGTATCAGTAACCATTAAACATGTTTATTCATCTGAGATTGATTTTTTTTCCATAGCTAGCATGTACTGTTTCACAAAAATAATTCTCTGGTAGCAATACAGTACAAGAATATTTGCTGGTAATGACAATTGTCATGAAATGCTTGTCATGGTTGTCATTTTTTCGCTGCCAGTGGAATTTTCTCTTTTGCATTCAGTGTAGTCGGAATGTTTTTGTTTTTTTTTTAATTCTCGAACTGTGATTATTTTGGTGTTCATTTTTATTTTGCCAGATTTGTTTTTGGTTGCTTGAGAACTCCTTTCTTTTTTCATGGCGTTTATAGATGATTTTGTTCTAGAAACTAAATAAAAATCGAAGTCATTAGTGGACAGAAAATTACAAGATACTTAGTCTTTTTTATCAATGCTGTATAAATCCCAGAAATTAGGTCACACTATCAGATTTTTCAGTTTGACATTTACTACAATACTGCGAGTTTAGCAACAGGCTAATGTATTGGAATTAAAACATTGAGCACACTTTAATTAATCAGTTTTTAAAATAAATTTAATAAATCTCGGGTATGTGTCATTTGTAATTACGTCTTCTTTTTATAGATTATTAGATTTTAGTGATTAGATGTTGATTATGACAAGACGGTGTTGGAGAAATATTCTTAGCTTGTCTATTGGAGCAAACGTCACAGAGTGCAGTGATGATGAGATTTTATGATAGCACAGTTTAGCTTCATATTGAGTTCAGGTCAGTGCCGAATAAGAGGCAAAGTAGTTCCATCTAATGGTGTTGGTTGATTCGGTATCTTCATGTGAAACATTTTTTTTATAGCAATTGATACTTTTACTGTCTTGTATATATATATATATATATATATATATATATATATATATATATATATATATATATATATATATATATTATGTAACTTTTGGTATATGATTTTATGTAATTTTCGTAATTTTATTCATGGTCGTAAACTGTATAAAATATCTTTCGTTATAAATTGTGTACGTAATTTGGCTATGCTGAAAACACAAATTACGTTGGATCTATAAATAGATGTTTACGTACGTATTGACAACTGGTAATAATAATGGTAATAATAAGACCTAAAATGGCGCCTATGGCGTATTTTCTAAGTGACTGATGGGGCATGGAAGTTTCAAGAAGAATTCTGTGGATTTCCATTGGTGCGAGGTCTTGTAAATATACGTAATTTGTCGTAAATCGATACGGTATGTTGTCACATGGGATCTATTGCAAACTATAGCCACAAAGGATGCATATAAGGTAAAAATTAAGCATTTAATTTTATTCCGATTTTTTTAGTCATTCACAATTTTTGTGTTCCTTATGTAAGACTGTTTTATGTTGTACATGGATATTTCTCATAATTAATTTAGTACTAGATCCACATTTTTCTGCAGTCGAAAAGAGATAATAAACTTCATTAAAGTATTTCTTTCCTAAAACAAAAACAAAATGGAATTCATCTTCCACCAAATAAACATTAATTTTCTGGCATAATTCAACATATTTCTTATTTTTCGCAATCCCGCTATGACTACATGTCTCTTTTTTCAGCATACGCGCTGAACACTTAAATATAGCAAAACTAAATTGTAAAATGAAAATAGCCAATACCTTTCTTTATATTTTATATATTTGGTAATTCATTCATTACACTTTCAGAAGCTGTTATTGTCTAATCTGGAAAAATTTATTTTCTCAACTTGAATAGCTCCTAAAGATAGTGTATTTAGACTAATTTAGGCTGATCCTTTGAGCACAAGGGAGCAGTCATTTTAGTAAGAGGTGTGATTAGATCATGTACAATTTCCACAAGTACATTATCCAAAAAAATGTCAGTCACGTTACATCAAAGCAGCCTAAAGGTATGCGAACATGCTCTCCACTTGCATGTTTCAAATGCAAAGAACTGCACCGTACATACGTCACTCTGTCAAAAGTACGTAATAACTGGCGAGCGGCCCTAAATAATACAAATGAAATGTAAGTAAAATATAGGCATTGTCATTGGTTTATTACTTGCCACAAAATCCTAAATAACAAAAAAAATCATAATTATGTATCATATGGCAATGCATTACTCATTATAAACAATTTATTTGGCTTTCGCTTCGAATTAACATTAGTAGCTGTTCGCACAGTGACGAAATCAGATGGGTTTTTTTTTTTTCCTGCGTCTGGTGATTACTGAGTCTACTGATCAGAGTTTTGGAGAGGTATCTTCAAGTAGGACCATATTCCATTAGGATTTCAATCAAATCTACAATGAGAGAGAGAGAGAGAGAGAGAGAGAGAGAGAGAGAGAGAGAGAGAGAGAGAGAGAGAGAGAGAGAGAGAGAGAGAGAGAGAGAGATTCCCATTTGTAAAAGTATTACGATACGTAACTTTTGTTTTTATAGTATATTTTATTTTCCTGAAGAAAGTTTCAAAGAAACGTTCATTCCACTTAGATAATCATATCCATATAAAATATACACCATTAACAAATATCACAACAGTGAACCGAAGACGCATGCAATTAAAAACTTATAAGACCGATACTTCATTGTGGCTATAAACACCAAGCAAGAAAGATGAATCCTTTCATACAGCAAGTGTCAAGCGAGAGAAATTTTGAGTGCGATGTTGTGCCTCACGTGCACATCACCAATGTAGTATCATCTTAGTTATTTATTTACCAACACCATGGAAATCTAAGTGCAACCAAGGGGACTTCCAGACTACAATAATTTTCTTATGGACACGCTGATATCACCCATGTTACAACCTCCAAGAAGGACACTTCATTGCGAGAACAAAATCCAATAAAGATGAAAATGAGAAGGAACAAACATCATTGACCTCTTTCACCACCATACCGTCACAGCAAAGTGCGTCCAAGAAGGAAGAGGCTTCAGCAGACCTAAAGAAGTTTTTAGCATCCACAGGACTCAGACTTAAAGGAGTTTTTAGCATCCACAGGACTTAGACGGTGAAATTTAAAGACTTCGCGTCTGACGTTCCAGACAAGGAAGCAGCAGGTTTCGATGACGATTTATTTGACTCACTGTTAGAGGAACTCAAACGCAAGTGTCAAGTCAAAGAGTGAAGCCGTTGGAGCTTATCTATGTATCACGACAGTTTGAACTCTTCTGTTTGTCTCGGATTTAGTACATCTGCAGAATTAACTTGTTCTAAACTATTGAGGGCAATTGAAGACATGCGGGAAATGAGAGAATAATTTGATATCACCGATGGAAAAGTGACCATTCAATGGAATACTTTGTCCCTCAATGAAAATAAAACAATAACTGCCAAAATCTGCTTATCGATAAGTGTACCTAGCACGAGTAGTATTAGGAAATGAGAATTTTGGCTCACTTCATTTTTTTTACCCTCCAAACAAGTATAAATTAAATTAGGGTTTCCAAAACAGGGAAATGAGGGTTTTGGCCCACCCACCCCCTCCCACACCTATTAGAACGTTTCAGTTAACAAGGCGGAAATTAAACTAGCATTAGAATGAAAATGATATTATTTTATATCTCGTTACCAATGATTAATGTTTCAACTGTTGATATTAAAAATATTTCATTATCACGATTATAGATACTAAATTTTACTTTACCGCTCACGCAGCGACGGGACTCAAACAAATCTTTTATTTCTGGTTTGTTCAGAGGATATTTTTTGTCGATAAAATACACCTTTGACCGATCGAGATCAATTGTGAGTTTAGTATATTTTTGTTGGCTAATGGGGCTGTGAAAGTTTTTAAATTCCGCTAGCAACTTTTGATACAATTGTTCGATATAATTGAAATACACGCTGTTATCAGATCTGATGAGCGAAAGTTTTAACTTGTCACATGTTCCATTAAAACATATACCTGACGTTTCATTATTAAATTCAACTGTCAATTGTCTACCATCCATTATTAGATATTTGATGTTACTGTTGTAGCTATTTGTCATTGTCAAATTTTCAAACATTATTTTATAAGTTTAGATAAAATTTCAGTTGGAAAAGATAATGTCGAGTATAGATCTATCATCATGACAATACCCAAGGGCAAATGTATCTACCCCATTTTCACAATAGCGTTTGTCATCAAAATTATACAATCCACGTTTGATAATAACATCTGTTTCAAGTTTATGATGATTAGTTCGAATTGCCATAGCTCTCATAAAACTAACACCACCATCAAGCGCATACCTGTAGTCATCAAATTTCATAAACTTTTTAACAAAATCACGAGGCAGACCTTTTGCTTTTTTCGTTATTTTATTATTATCTAGCAATACGGCATACATTTTGCTGCGTAATCCGATAAAATATTTGAGAGCGCTCGAGTTCATTTCATCTTTAAACTTACCAATAACCTTTTTATTTGTGTCGTCATGAAATTTACAGTCACGTGGATAATCGGAAAGATCAAACAGATGTCGATTATTGTAATGTCCTGATAGATGTCCTCGCATTCGATTTCATACACGAGCGAATCAGAATCAGTAAACAATAATCTACTAGCCGGCCACTGATTTTTAACAAAATTATAATGAAAATCGTACATCAGCCACTTTGATAAATCTAACACGGCAGCTCCAACATAGATCGGCTTGTTTAGTTTTAGATTTGTTTTTCTTCTTTGTATCGCAACAAGATTTTCATTAAATATTTTCATGCTCACAAAATCATCGTCTGACACAAGTTTAATTCTGCGATTGACATCATTAACTATTTCAATATTTACGCGTTTCCTAATATTCTCCATCGTCTTACCAAAAACGGAATTGTTCATCAGTTTAAAAAAAGTTTTTCTCAAACTCTGTTTCTGCTGCAGCCCTTCTTGAAGTGTTTGAGTTAATATAACCTCTCATCCACGGCGACTGATTAAATTTTAGTACACGATGAACTTTTCTCAACACAAGACCAGCATCGACTGCTTGTTTTAAAACTTTGTAATGCAAAACGTTATTTTTCTTATCAAGTAAATTTGGTACTAGTCTCTTGACCATGGAATGTTGCCTTGGTGATGCTAACGCTTGTTGTTCTTTTGATAACAAACTATAATCTATTACCATCGATTCCGCACAGAAAGGGTAATCATTATGTAATTTGTGTAGCGAATTTGGATAATCAAGATCAACTTCAACGAAATAGGAAACATCATCGGGTATCTTTTTTTCTGTCTCTGATAGAAATCGATCAACCGTGATCCAATGAAATCCGCTAAAAGGCATTGGTTCTACCATCGAACCACCGTAAAGATTATTACAATCTAGATAAATTATATACTTCGAAGGAAGGTCAGTGTTATACTGTTTCAGGTATTTGTTGTTTGCTTCAGCATATTTTTTTGTTATCACGCTAATACCACCTCGGATACCTTTTTCGATAAAATTGAACATATCAACATCAGTCAGTAATTCTAACCTTACCTTACTAAACTTTAGCAAAGCATCCCATGACAACCCAGGGGCAGAATAATACCAGCAAGGATCTAGTCCATAATTATTATAACTCACTTCACGAAAACTTTCAAAAACATTTGCTAATAATAACACGTCAGTTTTCAGGTATAAATCATGATAATCACCAAAAGTCTCACAATCAAACTCTTTCCAGATATCTTGTGCATACCTGTACTCATCATCAGTTATATTTTCATTTTTAAGTTGTGAGTAAAATTTGTCTTTGTCAGGTAAAGATATTTCATCAAATTTACTCCAGTCGTTGAGGTATTTGTATGGAAAAACTCCTTTTTTAGCTAATAGATTAAATTTATCTCCAAAACACTCTCTTAGGTTATCAAATTTACTACAACCTTTCACTAGCTCATCTAACGAGGCTACCATAAACTGCAGGCTGTCAATAAAACGCAATTTACCTAACGTAACTGACATGTACTTCTCAAAATTATTTGGGATACATTTGATGATGTTATCAAGTTTTAGACGAGGTTTTATATCAGGATCACCAAAAGCTTCTACTATAATATGGCTATCATATCCTCGAAAATTGTGAAGAATAACCGGAATAAAATCTGGAGCATGAAATTTTAAATTACACTGATTATGAGCCGCTCCACGATACTGTCCAGTCAAATGACAATGGTCATGTACTTTTTTGTCATCGTCAAAAGCTTTTTCACAAATATGACAAATTTCTGCTTGCTCGTGAGCGGATTCTTGTTGAGGTGTTAATTTTAACATTGGCGTTACTTTTTTCAAACGATAAGTAATATTATCAACTTCGTTAATCAACTGCTTGAGAAGCCAAACAGCTTGATTTTTACCTCGATATAATTTGATCGGTTTAGATAATCTCGAATCAGTACAACAAACTACCTTGTACGCTACTCCACACGGAACATGATTTTGAACTTTTCTTGTACTTGATTGATTAGGATTATTTTCTACGCCAAGTACAGGTTGAAGTAAACACTCAAAATCAGCGTATATGACGAAAGGAATTTTTAGTTTGTGATTATGATGGACAAACTGTAACACACTATCTCCCTTAGATGGCATTGTTATTCTGTGCACATCACTACAGTACTGTAAATGATTTTGTAATGTTTCATTGTTAGTACAACCGTGCAAGCATCGGTAACAAAAGAACTTTTTGTTTCTATTTTTATTGTACTGTTTACCAACTAATCCGTTAAAGTTTTTAATCCAAACGTAATGATTTTTGTAGTACAGTAAATTTATAGTCGATTGTGAAGCTTTTTCTGAATTATATCTCGGGTATACATCCTCTTTTTCATCTAGTCCGAAAACGTTAATTGAAACATTATTTTGCTTTTCAAATTTTGGTATTTGATTTTCTGCCACAGGAAAGTTAATATCTTTAAAATTTAATCTAGACACGTGACTGATATATTTTTCAACACGAGTAGCGTTTTTTCTGCTGGAAATAGTGCGGAAAGAACAGCCCATTGGAAACATTTGTTATCTACGTTTTTGATGTTTATACAACATCTTTTACTTTTTATTTTTGGTGGCAGGTCGACGTATGAACTACCTCGTAATGCATTATATTTCATCGTGTGAAACAATATTCCTTTGATCATTTCAAACTTCCAACCCGAACCTAATTGACTAAATTCCTCTATTTTTTTCCAAATTTCTTGGTGTATTTCATCAGATAGTGATAACAGATCAGTCCCAAGCAAAGCACGTCTTGATTTTGCGTTAATGTAAGGTTCTGCAATTTCCTTGTTACTTAATTCTTCCGTTATAACTAACTTTGAAAATATAACATGATATTGCACAAATAATCTAATACTTTTGTGTTTTTCGAGCTCACGTTTTACAGTTGTCTGTAGTAGGTGGTAAAGATTCGTTGCATTAAAATTTACTAAAATATTTTGATTATCAAACTGATAACTATTATCAAAACCTGCAAAAGCAGTCGCTATTTTATTAGGTTCTCCCATAAGGCTTTTCTTAGCTATATCACGTAATTTTAACATTATTATATTATAATGTAATATCTAATTGATAATTTTTTCACACTGCGCATGCGCTAAAAATCAATTGAAGATAAAAAACTCCTATAATATAATGACAGCAAATCTAACAAACACATGTGAGCAAGAAACATATCAAGTTCACCCAAAGTATAACTTTACCTCACACTGCGCATGCGCTAAAAATCAATTAGAGATAAAAAAAATCGCCTATAATATAATGACAGTAAATTTGACAAGCGCACGTGAGCAAGAGATTTATCAAATTCACCCAAAGTATAACTTTATCTCACACTGCGCATGCGCTAAAAATCAATTGAAGATAAAATATATTACCTATAATATAATGACAGTAAATTTGACAAGTGCACGTGAGCAAGAAGCATATCAAATTCACCCAAAGTATAACTTATACGCTGGAAATGTATTAGGTTCGGTTATTAACATTAAAACTAGAATACCTGTTGGCAAATTAACGTCAGCGGGTTATAATATTAGTGTAAAGGGAGATAATGCCGAGAGGATTGCAATGTTTAGAAAAGATTTTATTTACACGTTGTTCTGCGATGATATTCCAGAGGGACAGCGTGTATATCATTATAACGGTAAAGTCACTGATGACAACATTGAAAATTTATCCTTACAAGATGAGTTTCAGCCGCATCCTGTCTTTGATTTATACGAGGCTAACGATCGCGGTATTATTAGAAACAGAACAACTAAAAAAGTTCTTGGTACTATGAACAATACGGGATATATCAGGGTAACTGTTAGAGGAACACTAACAGATTTTGTTAGTTATAATGGTCATAGGTTTGTTTACGAGGTGTTCAACGGATCTATACCCAATGGTCTGGCTATCAATCACATCAATACTATACAAACTGATAATCGATTGGAAAATCTGGAGATAGTGACGCAACAGGAAAATGTGAGAAAAGGAAAAAATAGTAATGGTATTAATTTTAGATGCCCAATAAAACCTGTTATTTCAAAAAACCTCAAAACGGATGAGGAGATTGAATTTAAATCGATTACAGCTGCGGCGAAATATTATAAGATAAATTCCAGAACAATAAAATTTATAGCCGATGGAGTAACAAAATCAGCTTTTTCAAGAGAATACGATGCTAGGATTGGTTTTAGATATGATGATCAATAATATTTTGTAATTCGGTTTTAGTCAAGCAATGATGAGCAAATGCTATGATATCATCGTGATTAAATTTTAGCGTCGTTACTGCACTTTCATTAATTTTATTTTTTTCTGCTTCTGTTAGTAATATTTTATGAGAATCACCTTGCATTACAACATCAACACTATAACCCAACAAACATTTTCTTAACGCTTCGGCTAGTTCGTTGTAATTTACTATATTAACTTTTTGGTGATATTTTATCTCATCAGTCATCTTATAATAATAAATTAGATAAAAATATATTATAATAATGGACTTGATGAAACGACTTGCTGAACTCTACGAAGAAGATACTAGCGACAAAGTCACCAGCGATAAGATCACATTTTCCAAAGATTTTATAGACAAATCTATTGGTTATAGTGAAGATGATATTTTGTATAACAATGAATCTGATGATGATGGTGAAATAGTCACTGTTGCTGACAGATCAAATTACAGCAGATCAACAACTAAACGGTATAATGTCAAGTATCACATTGCTAAACAAATAATAAAATTTAATTTTACCGTTGCCGAACAACAACTGTTTCGGCAGCTAATCAAACCTTTCTTAAATATCAAGATTCCAGGCCGACAGAAAAATATCAAATTCGATTTCATATTCGTTAAAATTTTTAATCTAATGACGATCTCTAACGATCGTAAGCAGTATCTAATATCGTTATGTAAACCAGTAAAATGTAAATCTGTCAAACAAAAGTATGAGTTAATTTATAATAGCATTATATCATAATCTGCTTAGTTGGGATCCAACTGTTAAATTTATCGCTATACCCATGCCATTTGACTAAACTTTTATTTCCATTTTTTTTCTAATCACTTTCTCGATAACAAAAACATCCTGCTCAGTTTTCTGTAGTTCTTGTTCATAAAAACTACCTACGATCGGTTCCCCTGCCAGATCTTTTAAAACGTACGTTACAGGTACTGTTAAAAGTACCTTATCAACCACAAATACTTCTTCGCTCCAGTTTGGAGTAAATCCTTTTGCAAATACCTTTTTCATCAAAGAAATTCTAACTTTATCACCAACCCTAAATTTATGTCTGCGGTACATGTTTTCATTTGCTAATATCGGATTTTTAACAGCTTTTTTAGGTGCCATTTGATGGTTCGATGTTTCGTGTTATTATATTCACCTACGATTTGAGAAAGGTCATCGATGTACCTGTTGGTGTTTTTAGCTGTCATATGTTTGTGTAATTTTTCGTTTAGCGTGCGATTAAATCTCTCGACAACAACGCTTTTACCTTTGTTTCCTGTAACGTATTTTTTTATA
The DNA here is from genome assembly GCA_016746295.1 of Potamilus streckersoni. Lineage (NCBI taxonomy): Eukaryota > Metazoa > Mollusca > Bivalvia > Unionida > Unionidae > Potamilus > Potamilus streckersoni. The sequence goes on from JAEAOA010000564.1 coordinate 2,096,730, forward strand.
TTATTTTGTTCTAGAAACTGTTCAAACTTTTTGTTAAAGAACTCGGATCGGTGATCAGTCCAGATTTTATTTGGTTTTCTTTTTACACTCGTTATTATTTGTTTTAACGCATCAGTCATTGAAGTTCCTGTCTTATCCGAAACAGGTACACTGAAAGCATATTTGCTAAAAACATCTATAACATTAAACAAATACCTTTTTGGAGCGCCATCAGCGCCAACGTTAAACTGAGCTAGATTGGATACATCCACCAAATCTATTGCCCAGATATCATCTACACCATTAGCGAGAACTTGACGTCGTGGGAACTTTTTTTTTAGGTCTGTGCAGCTCGACTGCAAGATCATCGTATACTTTTTCCCCGAGTCCGAGTATATATTTTGCTCCTATCATTCCCTGAACAAATTTTCTATCAAAACGTTCTCGTAGATTTGTTGGCTCCATATCACGTAATTCGTCTAACATTACTTTATCACAATCTGATTTTGAGTTTTCAAGATCACGATAACAGATATCATGACGCATTGCTATTGCATCCACTTGATTATAAGGCTCTTGGCCTGGCACCGGATTGTCGTTTTCATCTAGTTGTTGATCTAGCGGATTCCACGGACCAGTATACCGATGACCTGGCAATGTCCAACCGTCTTTTGATTTTGGTAATTTTCCAATAATTTTATGTATATCTATACCTGACCCTATTATTTCTCTGTTGTTACAACATTGACAGTATGCGACAATTTTACTTTGCTCAAGACATAAATCTCTGTCAGAATCACAGTTGCATATCATTCTATATTTTTAGTCGTCGACTAAAATAATATCAGGATAACCAGATCCTAGCGAATTTTTCGCTGGCGATATCTCTGAGGATACTGTCGCTGGGGACACTTTCTTTAAAAATGTATTTTTTCTTTTTCCGCAGACTGCACAAAAACTTTTTAATATTATCCTGTTGTTTTTTGTTTTTTCTGTTGTTTCATTAATATTTTCTGTTTTAGTTCTACACTTGAGACAGTATGTTGACATTATTCTATTTTTAAGTTTAGATAAAATTTATTGCGATCTCATCATTAGCGTGAGAAGGATGCTTGTCAAACTGTAAAATAAATTTTAAAAAGTTAAGATTTCTGCTCATCTGTTGGATAAACATTATACAATAATATCCGCAAGCAAATGTTCCAACAGGTTGGAGTTGATTTGATGAATAATATATCTTTTTAAATTTTTTATTCATATACTTTTTTATTACATTGCTTGGAGGAAGTCCAAACGAGTCAAAATAATTATTATTATAAACTGCTACCCAATGCGTGCCGGATCCGTCATTGAAATCTTGTATATTAATAACACACGAACTTACAGATGACGGCGATTTTATTGCTGTGATTTCATCTTTAGAATAATCTCCGTGAAATCCAGGAACAGCTTTTAACTTATCAATAATATCAAAATTACTCAACGGGGTGGTCGAGTTCCCGGTAATGTTAGACCACGTCCGATTCCTAAAAGATTTGGCAGCAGACTTCCCACTAGTCCCGCCAAAAGTGGAGCGAACGGAATAATTCATCCTTGATTGCATATGCATTTGCATTTTGGTGTTGGCGATTTTGTTTTTGTTGTTTTCTTTTTTTTGTTGGCGATTTTGATGTTGGCGATTTCTTTTTCTTTTGTGGCATTATAATATATCATTTACATAAAATTTACAATTTTTTTATTCCACTTCCACGAATGATACCATTACCTTCGACTGCTTTCTTCGATACGCCAGATATTGCTCCAGACGCTGCTGCTAGTCCTAATGTTCCAAACACCGGCAAAAGTTTAGGTATTATAGTGCTAGCTAATACTGATAATGCTGGACCAAGAAAACCACCTTCTTTTGCCGGCGCTGTCATTTGTGTAGCACTCAAATTTAAAACAAAAGTTTTTTTATGATCATACTTTTTTACTTGATTTTTTGTTAGCATTATGTTTGTTAAAACACCATCAGAAATATTAGGATTGATTTTTAATGATACCTGTTCTCGCTATGCAATAGCAGCTACTAATTTTTTAACTTGGCCATCGGTTAAGTATACTTCTTTTACAATATACCTTGCCATTTTATATAACAACTGTAGAATAAACTTGAACTGTCATTTTACCTCCAATAGAATCTACCGTGATAAATCTATCACTAATCACTAATGCGTATACGTACAACAGATCCACTGGAGCCGCCCCAAGTGTCCAGGTAATTTCAATATCCGCTGTGCTGTCTACAGCTCGTTAGCTATGTTTACTAACATCAAAATGAAATATAGGATAAAGCGTACGAAATTCCTCTGCTGATATTTGAGTTCCATCTTCAACATCTTGATATTTTTGTATTGCGTCAAGCAGGTACATGTACGGTCGAGAAATATTTTTATTAGCATCATCAGCAAAATTGCACTCGATAGCTCGTTCTGGATATTGCTTTGAATTTAATCTAGCGAATATTCGTCTGATATTAGAGTGATCAAATATTGCATTATTTTGTTGTTGGTTACCTCGTCGGGCTTGTTGTTGAAATACGACAAAGATATTTCTCGGCAGTTGTTCGCTTGATGTTGTTGTGACCCTCCATGTGTAGTCAGTAGTATTTAGAACCGCTGTCTGATATATCTTATGCTGCTTAAAGTAAATTCTGTTTGTATGTTTATCAAGCGTACTATTTAATTCTGACATTTTAGTGATTGATGGTGTTATACGTGGCATCCACAAAGCGAGTTTGTTTATGATAAACTGTACATCAACCCCTCCAGATCTAAACAAGCAATCGTTTTGGTCTGCTCGATCTAAAATAAGAGTATGTTTTACTCCGCGAAATACTTTATCATAATCGCGACAAAAGCCGAAAATCATACTTAGCGGAAGCATCATTGTAATTTGACGTGATCCTGCTGCAAGTTTTCTTCGCCTAGCAAAGCCTTCGTTATAACGTGGATTTCTCGCGTTAAGTGTGTTAAGAAGTAAATTTAACATCGCAGTACCATCTACAGCTGCTCCTGGTGGTGTTATTTTTAGATTATTAAAAGCTGCTATAAGAGAAACTCTTGTGGCGTTTGCATTAGCATCTGCAGCAGGTGCGGCAATACCTAGCGCGTCTGCATTAGCAATGAGAACATTTCTCACAATTACAGCATTTTCATCAGCATTAGCTCCATGTACTATAGCGCCTCTTTTTAAAAATTCAGTTGATTCAGCTATACCCCGTCCAGTATCTTTAAACCACATCATGTTAGTTGCAGTTGATCTTGAGTAATCATCTGTAAACGAAATAATATTTAAAATTGTACTTGCAACTTGTAGATGACTCGAAATATCTTCTATAGTTTGATTGGCCAGTTGATATCTAGCACTTTTGAATAAACATTAGCCGTTATTTATAAGAGCTACTTCTGTTCCAACTGCAATAGCAGCAGGTGGATTGGCTACTGTCATAATCTGACCACGAACTTCTAACATAGCCTTATGTGGCAGTTGAAATACATCTTCGTCTCTGGTGTTAAAGGTTCTAATACCAGCTTTATTTGGTTCGTTAGAATTTTCATCAAGGTACTCAACAAACTCGAATTCTGTCACATCGTTGTCGATGTCATAAGTTTCTGTTAACTCGAGATAATTTTTAACAGACATTTTATTTTATTAGATTATATAAAATTTTATTGCGACACTGTTACTTTAGATATTAATTTTTGTATGATCTGCTCGCCCTTTGGTGATAATAATTTTTTTGTTGTTGTTATCATAGCTCGCTGGGTTTCTTTTGTTGGAGCGATTTCTGAGATAACTTGTTTTATTTCAGATATAGTTGGTGGATCACCTTTTATTTTATCAACTATTTTTTGTCCCACCGCAGTCCCAGCGGCAGATGCAGCCCCAGTTGCAAAAGCTTTACCAGCGTCAATAGCAATTGGTGCAACTTTACGTGCTATACCCAGAATATTTTCAAAAACTTTAGTGAATATATTTCCAAAAAATCCTCCTACTATTTTTCTTCGATAAACTTTTTTTCTTTGTTTCATTATATTTGATGTTGCATAATTTTTACGTTTGCTCGCGTGGATGTAAATAATAAGTTACAACTTCATTATTAACATGTAACTGTTTTCCTGACTGATCTGTCAACTGCATTATTATACTTGATATTTGATCTTCAACGTTTAAAGGATAATATATAATATGTCGTGGAGTTTTTTGCATGAGAGAACCTGGCGGAACTTCAGGTGAGAAACTGTAAATCGTTTGACCTTTGCTACCTTTTGATGTATAAGAACCAGAAGCAATAGAACAATTGACTAATATTGTATTTACTTCTGTTATATTTGCTGGCAGTTCACTGTCATATGTAATAGGCTGATCAAGTGCAGTGTAAGTTTTTCAGTAAATCCTAACAGTTGCGCAATACTTCTTTCTCTTGGTTCAAGATTGATTGCTATATTTTTCAAAGTTATCCCAGTTCGCAATGTGTTATAATTTGCTGCTAATTCAAAATTATCAGCCACACCGTCAGCTTTTGTGACGAGCTCTTTGATTGTCTTGTTTGGATCAGTAATATTATAAGCTCCTTGCGGAATTTTTATTTTTTTGTTGTAGATATTGGAGATGTTGTAATCATAGTAAAATACATTTCATCGTTAACATCATTTTTCACGTTAGGTATAGCATTCCAGCAAGTACAAGAAATTAATCCAATTTCATATTGTTTTGTAGGATCTAGTTGGATAGGTGGAATATAATTTACTGAAAAATTTGCGCTATCTATCGCAGACTCACTAGAGTTTAGTAATAATGTTGTTTGCATTCCTTTAATATATCATTTTACAAAATTAAGTCGCGGTGTAAAGTTTCATATTCGTCAGATGTTAATAATTCACTCGATCTTAGATGATCAAGTATGTCAATGATTTCATTATCAAGTTCAACACTATCATTCCCAGCTTCCTTTGACGATATTAATAACATTAATCTACCTAACATTTCAGTAGTTGATATAAATACCTTTACACCAGTTCCTGTTCTTACTCTACTTTTTTGTATACGAGATTTATCAAAAGTAAAAAATTTCCTTCTAAAACTCCACCCACTACCAAAAGGTTTTGCTCTACTATTTTCTGCTGTTTTTTTAAACGTGAGAGCAATGACACCGTTTCTCATTCTATCATAAAGTGGAAGCATATCATCAATTTCTGTAACCGTGTTTATTTCATCTTTAGCAGCTGCTCCGTCTTTAAATATTACATCTAATCTATCGAGTAATGTTTGATATTCTACATCAGTCCACTTGCTTATATCATCAATACCCCTTTTTTTCATTCCTTAAAAAATCATCATATTCACTACCTTTTATCTCATCATTTGCTCTTTTTATAAAATGAAATCTTTGATCTCCAACTTCCATAAACTTTACAGTAAGCTCACTAACTCTTTGTTGCTCCTCTTTGATATCTTTTATATCTCCTGATAAATCTGTTATAATATTTGTTATTCCTTGCGTTGTTAACTCTGCTAATCTTCGCTCAAGTTCCAGCAGATTGTTTATCAATCGATCTGTTTCAGCTTGTCTAGCTGCAGGATCAGCTATATTTGCTGTAAATGCCTCAATCAGTTTTCTTTTTTCTTCATCAGATTTAGTAACAAGTTTTGCAGCAGCTGCTTCTTGTTGTTCTCTACCAATTCCAACCAAACCTTTTTCTTGCAGTTGTTTAAGTTCTTCTTCTGATAGTGGTTTAGTTTCAGGTTGTTTACCTAATAGTGCTTCAGTAACCGGCTTGAAAATTGTAGCTGTTGCTTCTGTAGCAGTTACTTGCCCACGTCGTGCTTCTTGTACTTTTTGCTTAAGTGATGCCTGAGATTGAGCAAGTTTTTTTAGATCTTCTATGTGTTGTCTGTATCTTGCTCGTTTGTCCATTATTATAATTATAAATTTTTATTATAATTATAAATTTTATAAAATTGAAACGCTTTACTGTAAGTAACTGTTAATACAACAGCGAAACATTTTAGTTTGATCATTTGTAAGTTTATCAAACAAGAAAAAGTTATATTTATCTTTTGTAGCATTACGGTAAAGTTCAATAAACTTATCTTTTGTCACGCCACCGCATTGCTCGCTTGCAATATTTCTAACGTCAACATTATCCAGTCCTGGAAATAAAATAAAACAACCCGTATTTCGCCTAATAAATCTATCAACATTATAAAATCCTTGAGCGAGATAAACAGAATTACACTGTTACGTGACAGTGAGAAATATGATCTTATTTTATTCATCTCTATGTTATTTAGAGGAATATCGTCAAAAACTACTATCTTATGTTCATCTGCATCAAGTTGATTAACTGGTATAAGATCTTCTGGCTGCCTAATTATAAAAAAAATCTTCACCAGCTTTAAGATCATCACGAAGCTTGTTATTATATTCGCTTAATAACTCATACTTATCTTGCTGTGGATTGATTGTGTAAATATAAACTCTGTCGTAGTTAAAATTATCACCAAGAAGCAAATTCATAAGCAAATTTGTTTTCCCCGATCCAGTTCGCCCAACAATAAGATAATGACAATCAGGAAGTTCATTGTTATGTTTGTGCTTCACTAGTCTCTCTGTATCAAAGTTTAGTATCGACGATTTTGCCATTTTATATAATATTAAACTAGTGTTGATAATTTTATCTAGGACAGTAAATAATGAGCTACTATACAAAATTTGGAACACTATCAGATTTATCCACAGGTGACTTATCCAAATATGCAACTCTTGATCGGCTCAAAAATGAAATCAATAATTTACTAAATCTTACCAGCGTAGATCCAGATGAAGTCGTCATTTTCCAGGACAAAGAAGGACGATTAAAGACGAGTAACGTAAAACTGTCAGATATAGTTGTACGAAATCCAAGTGGGAATATTGTTATGACACAAAAACAAGATTACAGATCTTGGAAACCCAACTGAGGATGGGGATGCTGTCACTAAAAAATACGTCAATGATTGGGACGCTTCAATTACTAATGAAATCACAGCGCTCAAAACTGATTTTACCAGTCACGTGAACACATTTTTAAGTTTTCACAGAAACATAAACAAAATTAGAGATGAATTTTTTGGAAATCCATCAAATGTTAACATTACACTCGCTAATATTAACACAAAACTCAATGATATTATTAGTGGAATTCCTAATATTGTTGAGAAAACGAGTATGGTTAAAATTCCTCACAAACAGATTAAAAATATTGTGTATACTGTTGCATCTGGTTATAGTGGATGGACATCACAAAACAAATCTATCAAATATATTGCAGAAGTTACCGGTGTGTATAGATTGTCAGTGTTTAGCAGTGTAAAGTTTAAAATATTTACCACATATTCATGGCGTTATTTAGATGATGACATATTTGGAATATTATCTGTAATATAAAACAAAAATTCTGAGGAGGAATTTACACTTGAACCAACTGATAAAAATTTTGTAGGTCCTTATCGGTGGTGTTTGGAATTTGTAGCTGATTTATCATAACTATGTAAACAAATATTATAAATTATAATGAAAAGAAGTTGATTTTAATCACATTTCAAAAGATATTCCAGAACAGGATGTGGACGCACTAAGACAATACTATAAATATTATCATAAAAAACTTTGGTGTGTTAAAAAATGTTACAAATACTACAACAAGATCCTTCGAGTAATATCATATCTACCCTTGCTAATGACCAGTTCTGGTATAATTTCAAGTAGGGTATCATTAAATCCATTTTTGTTAATTATATCTGGTATTGGTGTTTCACTGACAGCGGCGTGTAAAAAAGTAGAACCAAGACTTTTGATAAAAAAGCACGGATGTTTAACGTCAATTAAAACTTACAAGAAACTACTTGATCAGATCGGGTCTTACCTACGAGGAGTTAAATATAATATGGATGATTTATTACGTGAAATTCGTATTATTGACAATATGTTAACAGATATTCTACCAATGAGGGTTAGCAAGTATGAAAAAAAATATCACAAAAAATATGATATGAGTAACATAAAATTTTATCTAAACTTAAGATATAATATAACTAAAATAATATCATTTTCATTCTAATGCTAGTTTAATTTCCGCCTTGTTAACTGAAACGTTCTAATGTACAGTTTAATTTGCATCCTGTTATCTGACAAAAAATTTGTGGTAAAACCTATTTGCCGTCTTTAGAATAATCGTATTCCACGCATGCGCTGTTCTAACAAATTCGTCACTTCTGTTGACAGAGCTTATCGCATTCCAACACCTGTTGTTTTGTCTGGTTACAAAATACCTGTCTACGTAGTAGTAGTATAGGGAAATGAGGGTTGGCGGGGGTGGGGGAGGAGGTGTGGGAGGGGTGGTGGTGAGCCAAAATCCTCATTTCCCTATACTACTGCATGATGGGTATACCAACCCATCTACAAATGAAAGGGAGTACGTGATGGAAAACATCTACGCCTGGACAAAAGTGGTAGCTGACCAGAAAATAAATAACGTGTGTAACGTAACTGATAAAAAGAAAAGCGTGAACTTTGTCCATTTGATCATTTGTTTCTTGTTTGAACGTTTTCCTAAGAATGGACATTCATTGAAATATGAAAATGTCATTTTTGTATGAAATGCATATACTTTATGTTTTTTTTTTGAAGGCATGAACTTTAATTTTTAAAAGTAGTTTTATAGAATCCAGAAATAGATAACTTCTGAATAGGTCTGTTCCAGATGCTTTTTTTGTATGTATTAATTGGATAGTTTTTACACCAAAGCACATGCCATAGACCCCACGTATATATTTGAATACATGATTTATACCCATACAATAGACTTTTCTTTTTGGATTTTCTATTATGTTTGTGAGTCTTTCTTTGAAATCATCTATGTTCTCTTTTGTGTGTGCTTGGATTTGCATTTATTTGTTTCTCTATGCCTGTGCAAACCTTTGTCCCCATAAATACATATCACCCTATATATAAGTTTGACCTCATAAAACCCATGACTGACGTCCCATTGACCTCAAGGTGACATTTCCATTCCATGTTAACTTCTCATAAATTACATATTGCAAAGCCTATGTTTTTAACATTTTGACTCCCTATGCCATCCCCACCAACTAATATATATATATATATATATATATATATATATATATATATATATATATATATATATATATATATATATGAACCACTCTATGTGTTAGACAAAAAAAAGTAACAGGAAAGAGCAAAGAGCAAAAACCATGAAGTTTAAAAAAAATCATACAACAAATATATTCGTCTAGCACACAAAGTGAAAATGTAAAAAATATTGCGGTATTGCAAATTAAATCCCAAGAATTTCAGACACAAGTGTCAGTGATCAAAGTTATTAATAAACTTTGGTGATTTTCCAAAATATATCCAACGCTGGAAGTGTTGATGTGTCCGTGATAGCCTGTCTTCTAGTGATGTGCCAAAAGTAGTCTTTTGTTGAATCACAATAATATAATTCAGGAATGCATCCTTATTTTTCCTTATTTGAATTTCACTATAAATCCAAGTTGTGCAGAAATGGGAGATGAGTTTCACTTTGCTATCAAATGTCCCATGTATGAAAACCTGAGAAAGGCATACATACCTTCATACATTTACTGTAATGCAAGTAACATCACCTTATATAACTATGTCAACAACAATAACCTACATCGTTTTGCCGTTTACAATTAATGACTGTTTATATAGCAATGTTTAGTGAGAGAATCAATGTGTTGTTATTGTCGTGGGGCTTAACGCCATTTTACAGCACACGATAGACTATACGGCATCAGTACACAATTAATAAAATCCGGTTCAGTACCCACGAATGTAGTCCCAGTCAATTTTTAGATCAAATTTTCCTGTCTCCGTTTGGAGGTGATACAAGAGTTAGATTTTGGCATTCTTGGTAAGGATTTAAAGGCAATTGTTTATTCTTTAGAATGGAATGTGAGCTTATGGTGTGGTTGTCTGTGTGTATTTTGGCGGCAGTGCACATTGAGTAATAAGGTCATGGTGATGATCCGGAAGTGAAATCTGTGTTCTGTTGCCTGGTGTTTTGTTTACAATTCAGCTTCTCAAAAAAATGCAGGTCAACCCTTGACAAGAACTTCACTGTAAAGTCATCTTGGAAGGTGTTTTAGATTAATATATGATTTGTATTGATTGTCACACAGTGGAATGTTCAGTACTGAGAAAGAAATGTAGAGAGAATATAGTAAAATTGTGTTCTATGACCATACATGGCGGCCAGTATTAATGGTTGAGGATGAAACCGGGAAAAGACCGGAAAGAACCACTGGCAAGTTTTCTCACATATCCACATTAGCCGAAACCACGCAGACAGGGGTGAGATGGCAGTGATCCGTAATGGACAGCACTTTAGACCACTCTCGGCCACTGGGGGCCCCAAATCAAAGTGTTAATCTTAAAATTATAATTATGTTGTGTGGTTGTACCATATTGTTAATACATGCATGTAATTTGGGCCGATGGCCTATAATACTAATAAAGGTTATTATTATTATTATTATTATTATTATTATTATTATTATTATTATTATTATTATTATTATTATTATTATTATTATTATTATTATTATTATTGTTGTTGTTGTTATTGTTGTTGTTGTTTTGTTGTTGCAAATACAGTAATCCCCATTTTAAGTCTAAGCATCGAAAGCATATAAATTCTTAGTATTAAAATTAGCTAACTATTTCAAAATCTTATTGAGTTTCTTAAGTTTAAAATTATATATATATATATATATATATATATATATATATATATATATATATATATATATATATATATATCTACCCGCCTTGTCTATTCAAACTAATAGTCAAGTTAGTCATTCTTGTAAACTGCCTGAACACAGACGATCTTCTGTACAATCTCAGTTTGTACAGAATAGTCTTTCCTCATTGATGATGAATGTAGTAAACAGAAGATGACTTTTTGGCTCTATATGGATTGCTTTCGCCGAGCTTTTTTTGCATTCAGACATTTACAGCTTGCCAGAAGGACTGAAGATGTATCAGTGTATGAGGACAGAGTGCAAAGAGTAGATTTTAATGGACGCGTTTTATGAAATGCAAATATAAGAATCTTACCTCAAGCCTCTCATATTCATCCCGTTCATTTATGATGTACCCCTGAAATTAGGAACTAGATTCTCTTCCACTGAACTCTACGCCAATGACACTACACTATCTGATTATGTAAAACCAAAGCTGAACTTGAGAAGAGCCTATAAATGCTCTGCGCATGCTTGAAGAATGACGAAAAAGAATATCGCGAGTCTCAATGCAGAAGAAACAATCAACTTCTTAAAAACAAAGAAAAATAAACTAGGATAATAATTGTCGTTTTGGTTTAATGTCATTTCTCAGCTTAAGATAGGCTTTACATGAAGTCCAGTCCAATCAAATGGTGGAGGATAACCTTGGGGAACCCCGGTAAGAACCACCAAGCCACAATATACATAATAGAACAACATTAGCATCGAATACAGAATATAACAACTTAGTCAATTATGTGAACAAAAAATGAAATTGAACATGCCATTTGAAGGATTCACAGTTCTTAGAAATAATTACCAAATTTTTAAAAAAAATGCAATTAACTCTTCTGTTCATATTGATAAGACAAATGTCGTCATGAAATAGAATGAGCGATCAAACTTGGTTGTCCAGCATGCATGCATAATCTGGTAGCTTGACTGTCCTTCCACATTCAACGTTGGTGGCTGGCTAGAGTCTCCTTATTTGTTTTTCCTCCTCCCTCCCTCGAAATTCCTGTCTCATAAAATTTGATTTGGTTTTCTACTCTCATTGCCCACTGTATGACTGCTTATATGTAGCTATTTCCCTTGTGATTTCGTGACGCGTTCGCTTCTATGTAGCAGAATCTCTGTGGACCTTGAAGGTTGAAGGTACCATGTCCTTTTTCCAGGAGCGCGTCTCTTTGACAGTTTGCAACGAGAGAATTCTTTCTACTCCTCTGGAGCTAAGAATTTCTTGACTTCCCACACAAAATTAGACTGACTAATATTTCAATGTAGAATATTTCAACGATAAATTTTTTGTTTTTTTTTTAGCTTACCCTAATCAGGATTACGTTTATCTAACCCCCGAAAATTAACACACGCCTCTCTAGGTTTGAGTGACTCCTCATATTTCCGTGTTTTACTAATAAACTGATATTTGTAAAATGTCATCTCATAATACTTATTTTAATTTTATAACATTTTTCTCTGCATCATATCAACTCTGTTATTTTTTATAATTAAACCCCCCAAATTCATCTTTCCACGTTTAAACCGTTATCTACCGACTTAAATTAAAAATCAATCATGTCCCAAGCCAAAGAAAATAAACACTACACCGAAGCCTAGCGACGTACGGTTCTTAAACCCATTTTGTCAATTTAATTTGTTACGTGTCACCCTGACCGAGGCAAATATTCACTCACTTACGTGTTGCCATAACAGTTTACAAAATTCACATTACAAATGCATTTCAGAATGACCGAATACTCGAGTAGACAGCTAATGTATTTTGTTAACTATGTGTATGTACATATTCAGGAACAAACAGTTTTAATGTCTAACTCCAAATTATCCGTAAGGCATCAAGCAACTTTAATAAACAAAACACGATGCGTCCAAAAAACTCATTGCCATCATTCAGGAATCTTAAAACCATTATGCTTCATATCAATGTTCTGATAGAAATTAGCTGGACCCGACTCAATTGCAAATCTAATGGCCTCCATCATTTCTCTGCTGAAAACATTTCAAACCAGGTGAATTATAAGCTACTTTTGAGCTGTTCGTCGTCAAACCACATTCTTGTAGTCTTGAAACTTTATCGTTGGAAAGAGAAATGTCTTCTATAATACAAACCTATTTTTCGTTTGCATTCTTTGTGCCTCTCATGCATAACCTGAAGGTACCTATCACATTTTATCGCCATAGAATTTTGTTATGAGAGAGAGAGAGAGAGAGAGAGAGAGAGAGAGAGAGAGAGAGAGAGAGAGAGAGAGAGAGAGAGAGAGAGAGAGAGAGAGAGAAAGAAAGAGAGATTATGTATACGAATATATTGTTCTAATCCAGTTGTCTTCGCTTGACCGAGCGGTGTCGAAAACCTGGCACGATTCCCTCTAGAAGGCATACCTTTACCCCATATTTCCAAAGACTTCTATACAACTTTAGTTGCAAGTTAGAAAGCCCGATGTGTCCATTCTATACATAAATTTTACTATAATCAATGTAAGACCACATTATTCACAACTTGCCAAATATCTATTAACCGTACATTTGAAGAGTTTCCCTTCATCTTCTTTCCGTACGGTCAGCAGTTCACGTCGTAGAAACTCTACAACTATCCCCTAACACAGCAGGGAACTATTTTAACTACGCCACCTTAGGCCAGTCAATCTATGGTTTCAAGGCACATCACGCCAGTAAAACTACATAGAGTCCCTTTGTTTTTAGTCTCTTTAAAAATTCTGTTGATTCAGCTATACCCCGTCCAGTATCTTTAAACCACATCATATTAGGAGCAGTTGATCTCGAGTAATAGTCGGAAAACGAAATAATATTAAAATTGTACTTGCAACTTGTAGATGACTTGAAATATCTTCTACAGTTTGATTGGCCAGTTGATATCTACCACTTTTGAATAAACTCCAGCCGTTATTTATAAGAGCTACTTCTGCTCCAACTGCAAATGCAGCAGGTGGATTGGCTACTGTCATAATCTGACCACGAACTTCTAACATAGCCTTATGTGGCAGTAGAAATACATCTTCGTCTCTGGTGTTAAAGGTTCTAATACCAGTTTTATTTGGTTCGTTAGAATTTCATCAAGGTACTCAACAAACTCGAATTCTGTCACATCGTTGTCGATGTCATAAGTTTCTGTTAACTCGAGATAATTTTTAACAGACATTTTATTTTATTAGATTATATAAAATTTTATTGCGGCACTGTTACTTTAGATATTAATTTTTGTATGATCTGCTCGCCCTTTGGTGATAATAATTTTTTTGTTGTTGTTATCATAGCTTTTTGAGTTTCTTTTGTTGGAGCGATTTCTGATAGCTTGTTTTATTTCAGATGCAGTCGGTGGATCTCCTTTTATTTTATTAGCTATTTTTTGTCCCACCGCAGTCCCAGCGGCAGATGCAGCCCCAGTTGCAAAAGCTTTACCCGCGTCAATAGCAATTGGTGCAACTTTACGCGCTAGTCCTGGAATATTTTCAATAACTTTAGTGAATATATTTCCAAAAAATCCTCCTACTATTTTTCTTCGATAAACTTTTTTTCTTTGTTTCATTATATTTGATGTTGCATAATTTTTACTTTTGCTCGCGTAGATGTAAATAATAAGTTACAACTTCATTACTAACATGTAACTGTTTTCCTGATTGATCTGTCAACTGCATCCTTATACTTGATATTTGATCTTCAACGTTTAAAGGATAATATATAATATGTCGGAGTTATTTGCATGAGAGAACCTGGCGGACTTCTGGTGAGAAAACTGTAAATCGTTTGACCTTTGCTACCTTTTGATGTATAAGAGCCAGAAGCATAGAGCAATTTACTAATATTGTATTTACTTCTGTTATATTTGCTGGCAGTTCACTGTCATATGTAATAGGCTGATCAAGTGCAGTGTAAGTTTTTTCAGTAAATCCTAACAGTTGTGCAATACTTCTTTCTCTTGGTTCAAGATTGATTGCTATATTTTTCAAAGTTATCCTAGTTCGCAATGTGTTATAATTTGCTGCTAATTCAAAATTATCAGCCACACCGTTAGCTTTTGTTATGAGCTCTTTGATTGTCTTGTTTAGATCTTCAATATTATAAGCTCCTTGCGGAATTTTTATTTTTTTTTTTGTTGTAGATATTGGAGATGTTGTAATCATAGTAAAATACATTTCATCGTTAACATCATTTTTCACGTTAGGTATAGCATTCCAGCAAGTACAAGAAATTAATCCAATTTCATATTGTTTTGTAGGATCTAGTTCTATAGGTGGAATATAATTTACTGAAAATTTGCGCTATCTTCTGTAGACTCGCTAGAGTTTAGTAATAATGTTGTTTGCATTCCTTTAATATTATATCATTTTACAAAATTAAGTCGCCGCGATTAAGTCGCGGTGTAAAGTTTCATATTCGTCAGATGTTAATAATTCACTCGATCTTAGATGATCAAGTATGTCAATGATTTCATTATCAAGTTCAACACTAACATTCCCAGCTTCCTTTGATGATATTAATAACATTAATCTACCTATCATTTCAGTAGTTGAAGTAAATACTTTTACACCAGTTCCTGTTTTTTCTTTTCTATATTTTTCTACACGAGATTTATCGAGTTTAAAAATTTCCTTTTAAAACTCACCCTTTACCAAAAGGTTTTGCTCTACTATTTTCTGCTGTTTTTTTTAAACGTGAGAGCAATGACACCGTTTCTCATTCTATCATAAAGTGGAATCATATCATCAATCTCTGTAACCGTGTTTAATTCATCTTTAGCAGCAGCTCCGTCATTAAATATTACATAAAATTTATCGATTAATTCTTGATATTATGCATCAGTCCACTTGCTTATATAATCAATACCCCTTTTATTTTCTTTGTTTAAAAAAATCATCATATTCACTACCTTTTATCTCATCATTTGCTCTTTTTGTAAAATAAAGTCTTTGATCTCCAACTTCCATAAACTTTACAGTAAGATCACCGACTCTTTGTTGCTCCTCTTTGATATCTTTTATATCTCCTGATAAATTTGTTATAATATTTGTTATTCCTTGCGTTGTTAACTCTACTAATCTTCGCTCAAGTTCCAGCGATTGTTTATCAATCGATCTGTTTCTGCTTGTCTTAGCCGCAGGATCAGCTATATTTGCTGTAAGTGCCTCAATCAGTTTTCTCTTTTCTTCATCAGATCTAGTAACAAGTTTTGCAGCAGCTGCTTCCTGTTGTTCTCTAACAATTCCAACCAACCTTTTTCCTGTAGTTGTTTAAGTTCTTCTTCTGACAGTGGTTTAGTTTCAGGTTGTTTACCTAATAATGCTTCAGTAACCGGCTTGAAAATTGTAGCTGTTGTTTCTGTAGCAGTTACTTGCCCACGTCGTGCTTCTTGTACTTTTTGCTTAAGTGATGCCTGAGATTGAGCAAGTTTTTTTTTAGATCTTCTATGTGTTGTCTGTATCTTGCTCGTTTGTCCATTATTATAATTATAAATTTTATAAAATTGAAACGCTTTACTGTAAGTAACTGTTAATACAACAGCGAAACATTTTAGTTGGATCATTTGTAAGTTTATCAAACAAGAAAAAGTTAAATTTATCTTTTGTAGCATTACGGTAAAGTTCAATAAACTTATCTTTTGTCACGCCACCGCATTGCTCGCTTGCAATATTTCTAACGTCAACATTATCCAATCCTGGAAATAAAATAAAACAACCCGTATTTCGCCTAATAAATCTATCAACATTATAAAATCCTTGAGCGAGATAAACGGAATTACACTGTTTGTTACGTGACAGTGAGAAATATGATCTTATTTTGTTCATCTCCATGTTATTTAGCGGAATATCATCAAAAACTACTATCTTATGTTCATCTGCATCAAGTTGATTAACTGGAATAAGATCTTCTGGCTGCCTAATTATAAAAAAATCTTCACCAGCTTTAAGATCATCACGAAGATTTTTTTATACTCACTTAATAACTCATACTTATCTTGCTGTGGATTGATTGTGTAAATATAAACTCTATCGTAGTTAAAATTATCACCAAGAAGCAAGTTCATAAGCAAATTTGTTTTCCCCGATCCAGTTCGCCCAACAATAAGATAATGACAATCAGGAAGTTCATTGTTATGTTTATGCTTCACTAGTCTCTCTGTATCAAAGTTTAATATCAACGATTTGCCATTTTAATATAATATTAAACTAGTGTTGATAATTTATCTAGGACAGTAAATAATGAGTTACTATACAAAATTTGGAACATTATAGGAGATTTATCCCAAAACGTTTACCAAGGGTGACTTATCCAAATATGCAACTCTTGATCGACTCAAAAATGAAATCAATAATTACTAAATCTTACCAGCGTAGATCCAGATGAAGTCGTCATTTTCCAGACAAAAGAAGGACGATTAAAGACGAGTAACGTAAAACTGTCAGATATAGTTGTACGAAATCCAAGTGGGAATATTGTTATGACACAAAAACAAGATTACAGATCTTGGAAACCCAACTGAGGATGGGGATGCTGTCACTAAAAAATACGTCAATGATTGGGACGCTTCAATTACTAATGAAATCACAGCGCTCAAAACTGATTTTACCAGTCACGTGAACACATTTTTAAGTTTTCACAGAAACATAAACAAAATTAGAGATGAATTTTTTGGAAATCCATCAAATGTTAACATTACACTCGCTAATATTAACACAAAACTCAATGATATTATTAGTGGAATTCCTAATATTGTTGAGAAAACGAGTATGGTTAAAATTCCTCACAAACAGATTAAAAATATTGTGTATACTGTTGCATCTGGTTATAGTGGATGGACATCACAAAACAAATCTATCAAATATATTGCAGAAGTTACCGGTGTGTATAGATTGTCAGTGTTTAGCAGTGTAAAGTTTAAAATATTTACCACATATTCATGGCGTTATTTAGATGATGACATATTTGGAATATTATCTGTAATATAAAACAAAAATTCTGAGGAGGAATTTACACTTGAACCAACTGATAAAAATTTTGTAGGTCCTTATCGGTGGTGTTTGGAATTTGTAGCTGATTTATCATAACTATGTAAACAAATATTATAATGAAAAGAAGTATAGTTGATTTTAATCACATTTCAAAAGATATTCCAGAACAGGATGTGGACGCACTAAGACAATACTATAAATATTATCATAAAAAACTTTGGTGTGTTAAAAAATGTTACAAATACTACAACAAGATCCTTCGAGTAATATCATATCTACCCTTGCTAATGACCAGTTCTGGTATAATTTCAAGTAGGGTATCATTAAATCCATTTTTGTTAATTATATCTGGTATTGGTGTTTCACTGACAGCGGCGTGTAAAAAAGTAGAACCAAGACTTTTGATAAAAAAGCACGGATGTTTAACGTCAATTAAAACTTACAAGAAACTACTTGATCAGATCGGGTCTTACCTACGAGGAGTTAAATATAATATGGATGATTTATTACGTGAAATTCGTATTATTGACAATATGTTAACAGATATTCTACCAATGAGGGTTAGCAAGTATGAAAAAAAATATCACAAAAAATATGAGTAACATAAAATTTTATCTAAACTTAAGATATAATATAACTAAAATAATATCATTTTCATTCTAATGCTAGTTTAATTTCCGCCTTGTTAACTGAAACGTTCTAATGTACAGTTTAATTTGCATCCTGTTATCTGACAAAAAATTTGTGGTAAAACCTATTTGCCGTCTTTAGAATAATCGTATTCCACGCATGCGCTGTTCTAACAAATTCGTCACTTCTGTTGACAGAGCTTATCGCATTCCAACACCTGTTGTTTTGTCTGGTTACAAAATACCTGTCTACGTAGTAGTAGTATAGGGAAATGAGGGTTGGCGGGGGTGGGGGAGGAGGTGTGGGAGGGGTGGTGGTGAGCCAAAATCCTCATTTCCCTATACTACTGCATGATGGGTATACCAACCCATCTACAAATGAAAGGGAGTACGTGATGGAAAACATCTACGCCTGGACAAAAGTGGTAGCTGACCAGAAAATAAATAACGTGTGTAACTGATAAAAAGAAAAGCGTGAACTTTGTCCATTTGATCATTTGTTTCTTGTTTGAACGTTTTCCTAAGAATGGACATTCATTGAAATATGAAAATGTCATTTTTGTATGAAATGCATATACTTTATGTTTTTTTTTTGAAGGCATGAACTTTAATTTTTAAAAGTAGTTTTATAGAATCCAGAAATAGATAACTTCTGAATAGGTCTGTTCCAGATGCTTTTTTTGTATGTATTAATTGGATAGTTTTTACACCAAAGCACATGCCATAGACCCCACGTATATATTTGAATACATGATTTATACCCATACAATAGACTTTTCTTTTTGGATTTTCTATTATGTTTGTGAGTCTTTCTTTGAAATCATCTATGTTCTCTTTTGTGTGTGCTTGGATTTGCATTTATTTGTTTCTCTATGCCTGTGCAAACCTTTGTCCCCATAAATACATATCACCCTATATATAAGTTTGACCTCATAAAACCCATGACGTCCCATTGACCTCAAGGTGACATTTCCATTCCATGTTAACTTCTCATAAATTACATATTGCAAAGCCTATGTTTTTAACATTTTGACTCCCTATGCCATCCCCACCAACTAATATATATATATATATATATATATATATATATATATATATATATATATATATATATATATATATATATATATATATATATATATGATCCCCTCTATGTCTTAGACAAAACAAAGTATCAGGAAAGAGCAAAGAGCAAAAACCATGAAGTTTAAAAAAAATCATACAACAAATATATTCGTCTAGCACACAAAGTGAAAATGTAAAAAATATTGCGGTATTGCAAATTAAATCCCAAGAATTTCAGACACAAGTGTCAGTGATCAAAGTTATTAATAAACTTTGGTGATTTTCCAAAATATATCCAACGCTGGAAGTGTTGATGTGTCCGTGATAGCCTGTCTTCTAGTGATGTGCCAAAAGTCTTTTGTTGAATCACAATAATATAATTCAGGAATGCATCCTTATTTTTCCTTATTTGAATTTCACTATAAATCCAAGTTGTGCAGAAATGGGAGATGAGTTTCACTTTGCTATCAAATGTCCCATGTATGAAAACCTGAGAAAGGCATACATACCTTCATACATTTACTGTAATGCAAGTAACATCACCTTATATAACTATGTCAACAACAATAACCTACATCGTTTTGCCGTTTACAATTAATGACTGTTTATATAGCAATGTTTAGTGAGAGAATCAATGTGTTGTTATTGTCGTGGGGCTTAACGCCATTTTACAGCACACGATAGACTATACGGCATCAGTACACAATTAATAAAATCCGGTTCAGTACCCACGAATGTAGTCCCAGTCAATTTTTAGATCAAATTTTCCTGTCTCCGTTTGGAGGTGATACAAGAGTTAGATTTTGGCATTCTTGGTAAGGATTTAAAGGCAATTGTTTATTCTTTAGAATGTGAGCTTATGGTGTGGTTGTCTGTGTGTATTTTGGCGGCAGTGCACATTGAGTAATAAGGTCATGGTGATGATCCGGAAGTGAAATCTGTGTTCTGTTGCCTGGTGTTTTGTTTACAATTCAGCTTCTCAAAAAAATGCAGGTCAACCCTTGACAAGAACTTCACTGTAAAGTCATCTTGGAAGGTGTTTTAGATTAATATATGATTTGTATTGATTGTCACACAGTGGAATGTTCAGTACTGAGAAAGAAATGTAGAGAGAATATAGTAAAATTGTGTTCTATGACCATACATGGCGGCCAGTATTAATGGTTGAGGATGAAACCGGGAAAAGACCGGAAAGAACCACTGGCAAGTTTTCTCACATATCCACATTAGCCGAAACCACGCAGACAGGGGTGAGATGGCAGTGATCCGTAATGGACAGCACTTTAGACCACTCTCGGCCACTGGGGGCCCCAAATCAAAGTGTTAATCTTAAAATTATGTTGTGTGGTTGTAACATATTTTTAATACATGCATGTAATTTGGGCCGATGGCCTATAATACTAATAAAGGTTATTATTATTATTATTATTATTATTATTATTATTATTATTATTATTATTATTATTATTATTATTATTATTATTATTATTATTATTATTGTTGTTGTTGTTATTGTTGTTGTTGTTTTGTTGTTGCAAATACAGTAATCCCCATTTTAAGTCTAAGCATCGAAAGCATATAAATTCTTAGTATTAAAATTAGCTAACTATTTCAAAATCTTATTGAGTTTCTTAAGTTTAAAATTATATATATATATATATATATATATATATATATATATATATATATATATATATATATATATATATATCGACCCGTCTTGTCTTTTCAAACTACTAGTCATGTTAGTCATTCTTGTAAACTGCATGAACACTTACGATCTTCTTTACAATATCAGTTTGTACAGAATAGTCTTTGTGCATCCTCATTGATGATGAATGTAGTAAACAGAAGATGACTTTTTGGCTCTATATGGATTGCTTTCGCCGAGCTTTTTTTGCATTCAGACATTTACAGCTTGCCAGAAGGACTGAAGATGTATCAGTGTATGAGGACAGAGTGCAAAGAGTAGATTTTAATGGACGCGTTTTATGAAATGCAAATATAAGAATCTTACCTCAAGCCTCTCATATTCATCCCGTTCATTTATGATGTACCCCTGAAATTAGGAACTAGATTCTCTTCCACTGAACTCTACGCCAATGACACTACACTATCTGATTATGTAAAACCAAAGCTGAACTTGAGAAGAGCCTATAAATGCTCTGCGCATGCTTGAAGAATGACGAAAAAGAATATCGCGAGTCTCAATGCAGAAGAAACAATCAACTTCTTAAAAACAAAGAAAAATAAACTAGGATAATAATTGTCGTTTTGGTTTAATGTCATTTCTCAGCTTAAGATAGGCTTTACATGAAGTCCAATCAAATGGTGGAGGATAACCTTGGGGAACCCCGGTAAGAACCACCAAGCCACAATATACATAATAGAACAACATTAGCATCGAATACAGAATATAACAACTTAGTCAATTATGTGAACAAAAAATGAAATTGAACATGCCATTTGAAGGATTCACAGTTCTTAGAAATAATTACCAAATTTTTAAAAAAAATGCAATTAACTCTTCTGTTCATATTGATAAGACAAATGTCGTCATGAAATAGAATGAGCGATCAAACTTGGTTGTCCAGCATGCATGCATAATCTGGTAGCTTGACTGTCCTTCCACATTCAACGTTGGTGGCTGGCTAGAGTCTCCTTATTTGTTTTTCCTCCTCCCTCCCTCGAAATTCCTGTCTCATAAAATTTGATTTGGTTTTCTACTCTCATTGCCCACTGTATGACTGCTTATATGTAGCTATTTCCCTTGTGATTTCGTGACGCGTTCGCTTCTATCGTAGCAGAATCTCTGTGGACCTTGAAGGTTGAAGGTACCATGTCCTTTTTCCAGGAGCGCGTCTCTTTGACAGTTTGCAACGAGAGAATTCTTTCTACTCCTCTGGAGCTAAGAATTTCTTGACTTCCCACACAAAATTAGACTGACTAATATTTCAATGTAGAATATTTCAACGATAAATTTTTTGTTTTTTTTTTAGCTTACCCTAATCAGGATTACGTTTATCTAACCCCCGAAAATTAACACACGCCTCTCTAGGTTTGAGTGACTCCTCATATTTCCGTGTTTTACTAATAAACTGATATTTGTAAAATGTCATCTCATAATACTTATTTTAATTTTATAACATTTTTCTCTGCATCATATCAACTCTGTTATTTTTTATAATTAAACCCCCCAAATTCATCTTTCCACGTTTAAACCGTTATCTACCGACTTAAATTAAAAATCAATCATGTCCCAAGCCAAAGAAAATAAACACTACACCGAAGCCTAGCGACTTAGTACGGTTCTTAAACCCATTTTGTCAATTTAATTTGTTACGTGTCACCCTGACCGAGGCAAATATTCACTCACTTACGTGTTGCCATAACAGTTTACAAAATTCACATTACAAATGCATTTCAGAATGACCGAATACTCGAGTAGACAGCTAATGTATTTTGTTAACTATGTGTATGTACATATTCAGGAACAAACAGTTTTAATGTCTAACTCCAAATTATCCGTAAGGCATCAAGCAACTTTAATAAACAAAACACGATGCGTCCAAAAAACTCATTGCCATCATTCAGGAATCTTAAAACCATTATGCTTCATATCAATGTTCTGATAGAAATTAGCTGGACCCGACTCAATTGCAAATCTAATGGCCTCCATCATTTCTCTGCTGAAAACATTTCAAACCAGGTGAATTATAAGCTACTTTTGAGCTGTTCGTCGTCAAACCACATTCTTGTAGTCTTGAAACTTTATCGTTGGAAAGAGAAATGTCTTCTATAATTTGACAAACCTATTTTTCGTTTGCATTCTTTGTGCCTCTCATGCATAACCTGAAGGTACCTATCACATTTTATCGCCATAGAATTTTGTTATGAGAGAGAGAGAGAGAGAGAGAGAGAGAGAGAGAGAGAGAGAGAGAGAGAGAGAGAGAGAGAGAGAGAGAGAGAGAGAGAGAGAAAGAAAGAGAGATTATGTATACGAATATATTGTTCTAATCCAGTTGTCTTCGCTTGACCGAGCGGTGTCGAAAACCTGGCACGATTCCCTCTAGAAGGCATACCTTTACCCCATATTTCCAAAGACTTCTATACAACTTTAGTTGCAAGTTAGAAAGCCCGATGTGTCCATTCTATACATAAATTTTACTATAATCAATGTAAGACCACATTATTCACAACTTGCCAAATATCTATTAACCGTACATTTGAAGAGTTTCCCTTCATCTTCTTTCCGTACGGTCAGCAGTTCACGTCGTAGAAACTCTACAACTATCCCCTAACACAGGGAACTATTTTAACTACGCCACCTTAGGCCAGTCAATCTATGGTTTCAAGGCACATCACGCCAGTAAAACTACATAGAGTCCCTTTTTGTTTATTTCACTTTGTAATTTACCGGTTTGTTTGGGTTTTTTTTGTACCGTAAATACTGCCACTGCAGTCACAACACCAATGTTCACCACCACTAGATTTTTATTAAGGACAGTCATGCGGTTCGAATCGGAATTCGCTACTCATTGACCGTGGTATCATGGAAACTCACTAACACTTTCTCTCCGTGACTTTTGTTCCTAGTAATTGGCTAATTTTTTCGGGCTAAGGAATATTTCCCATTGCACGGAATTCCATTAATCAAACAAGTAATCACACAAACATAAAATCATTCTTCCCCGAATGACACAAACGTCAGACTTCTGTGGTCCAATCAAAATTAATTACTCAATGAGCTTGTTCCTAATAGCCCGTCACTCAATATCAGAAACCAAATTTTATTTTTGAATCACTAATTGCTTACAAGTAACCAAAATGTCAACAATGAACAGAAATTAAGCAAGCCAAATCCAACATGAAAATGTTCCGACCAGTTATTCACGTTTAACCTCTTTCACAACAATCCTCGGGAGATAGAAGCAGTAAAGACTTCTCTACACATGGGTCTCTAACAACAAGACAAGACACAGAACACAGGACCCTACTTGTTTACCCTTAAAAAAAAAACTCAGGTTTGGAGTTTCCATCTGGAATAACACGTCTCCAAATTAATCTTAGTGCTCCACGCACAATATATTTTTCGACTCAGACTCGATTAGCTGATCCTATCTTCTTACAACTAGCTAACTACTAATGGACACATACTACAGCCTCCGAATATAGACATAAGACAATCCAATCCCAAAGCAAAAGTTTGGAACATCATCACATAAATTATTCACGTATACTGCGGTGTGCAATAGTCATTACTTCATGCTGTTAATTTAATTGACATGTGCTTGAATTGTTTTTCAGAACTTTCCAATTGGACATGATTCAGACAATTCAGACTATGCATAATGGAAACCACACTGGACCATTCTTATTGTCACGATCATAGCGGAAAAAATTTAAAATACACGGTACGAAGCAATTTCCAACAGGCAAGTCGCTTGCAGGTCTAAGACAAAACCAGACAGGGACCTTCCTGTTTAACACAGAGGTTAGAAAATGCGTTATTCAGAGAAAACAAGTTCTCTTACGAACCTCAAAACTAGTCAACCATGACTTCAACGCCCAACTGGCGCGACAATACTATTGTCGTCTACAGAAAAATGATAGACTAGACAATGACGTCTCACCACAAGTACAAAATCTACAGGGACAGAAAAAAAGGTCCACTAATATTCAAACAATCATGCATAACGTCGCCACCTTCCGTTCGCATTTTAGGTCTGCTTTAGTCACAGCACAAGCCAAACAAATCGATCTAATTTACCAAACCCTGAATTCAAGCAGCAAACAACTTCTAAAAACTGTTCTTGTCTAACACTGCACACGACTAAACAATACAACTTATCCATGAGAAGAACATAAGAAAATGGACTCTGTCTTGACATAATTAATTTCCTAGAATCAGTTATATTTACAGACATTTGGAACATATTAATTTCATGTTACAGTGCGGCTTTGTATCTCAACCTGTTTGACGATTTTTTCTATACCCAACCAAAATTAATAATCACGGGGAAACGATTAGTACCCACCCATAAAAACTTATATCGACGCTCCGGTCTGCTAGGCAAATGCACCCGATGTTAAATTTTTATGTTTGCATACCGAACACCTTGTTTTAATTACGTTTTTATCAAATCTGCGTCAATATAAAGTAGCGAAACTTAACTTTTGTATGTTTCTCGAATTGGATCATTGTTTCGCTCCTTCCTGTTAGTCACGCATCTAACAAATGTATGCAATGCTTCGAGAGTGCATGCATTTCCTCAAATTTATCGTCCTCGCACGAAGTCGAGGTGACAAGGAGCTGAATATTAATATGTCCACAAGTTTTCTCTGCCTATCCCTCTAAATTCAAATATCGTTTAAATATTTTTTTTATGTCAAAACGTGATTTTGGTATGTTTAAAGCACATGACGTATCTATATTAACCTAAACTTGCATTTGTCATCTTGTGAACAATCATCGCAACCTTTAACACTGTTAGTATCAAGAGATCATCGAATTATCACAATCGTTACCACACAATAAACAGGCAAAACTGTCAGTGACTGAAGCAGCTAACTTAGTCTAGATTTGAATATCATTGGCAAGACGGGTAAGTGATCAATGCCTTTGTCTTCTTTTCTGCACTTGCAATACCAAATTTTCTCGTAGTTTTAGTTATTATTTGTTACTGCTGTCGGATTAATCGGAGAGAAAGGAAACGAATATAGGAGAAACGCAGAGGTGTAGAGAGGGTGTGGCAAAACACCGCACGTGCTGTGGGCGCTACTAGAAGGGGGGGGGCGCAAAACCAGTGAGCTTGAAGTTTATTTTTTTTACTTTCAAAGGTTTAATAAGGGCGCAATTTTAGTTCTTGCCGTGGGCGTTAATTGGATAGGGGCTTAGTCTGGTCCCCTGCTTATAGTATGCTCCCTGCGTTGCACTCCGCTATACTATGTCAGGTGAACGCCGACGCCATATTGTCACGTCATCAAAACAAAGGGCCGTGTATGGAGAGATCTCGTTAATCTAACCCTGGCACATTTATTTCTTTAATATTCTGTTTGTTTGTGACATAATACGAACTTTACTAGTGCTTTCGATTTAAACCATAACATAGCGGAGTGCAACGCAGGGAGCATACTAAGCAGGGCACCAGACTAATGGGGGCTCAATTTTAGTTCTCGTCCTAGTTCTTGCCGCGGACATTATATATTCCCGCTACGTCTCTGGAGAAACGTAACTATCAACTAGCTTTTAAAATGAGCAAAATAAGTGTAAATTGATTACTTATGTCAGTTTGATGAATTTAGGCCAGTATTTACTTAATTAGGTTAACTTGCATAACCTGGTGCGCGGAGGCAAATGTTAAAGTAAATAGGTCAATTTATATCAGTGTTATCTAATTGTTTGACTCTAGTTTATCGATGAGAGTGTCCTGGTTTCGGACAGGTTAAAACTGGAACACCTAAATCAGTGATTTAGATGATCCAATGAAAGCCTGGAATCATATTCTAGAAAGGGCGTATTAGCTATTGCGTTGTTTATATATATATATATATATATATATATATATATATATATATATATATATATATATATATATATATATATATATATATCATGTTAAACGCGAAATAACTTATTCTTGACATTATATCGGGTTTGTAAGAGATATGTTGAGAATTTTGATTTGTTTATTTAAATTGGGAAGCGTTCGTTGGAATTACCAAAAAAAAACTTCGGTCGAAAATGACACTGTCGGCTATTTATTGTTCATCAAAATGAAATGTTACCAACCCATACAATATTAAGAGTAAGACAGCCATACAAAATCACATATATAACGTATAACTGGGTCCGAAACTGATATTTTTTTTAACGAAGCCGTATTGGTCAGAAACAAAACTGGGTCCGAGACTTTTACAAATCCTATATCAAGATCAAGGGTAAGGCCAACTTTGTTGTGGTCTTACACCGTCATGAGCTGAGTATGTTGTGCGAAAATTTCTTTTAAATTTGTATGGGCCGAATTTGTAATGGGAAGACCTTGTTCGGACTCAGTTATGCGTTATGTATGTCATTTTGTATGGCTCTGTCTTACTCCTAATATTGTATGGCTTGGTAACATTTCATTCTGATGAACAATAAATAGCCGACATGTCCATTTTCGACCGAAGTTTTTTTTTTTTGGTAATTCCAACGAACGGTTCGATGAATTTTACACTACAGTCTTGCATCAATAAAATGTACTAAGCAAGTCTTGCACATTGACTCACAGTACAAATGTTTATATCTTCAGAACTGCTGTTGGATATACATCTAAAGTGTAGAATGGAAACGGATTGTGGTCCCAAGAAAGTTCCTGGGTTTACTGGTGTCGGATATCCAGACGTATTCACTACTATGCCAGCACAGCCAAAAGAGAAAATGCCAGGACAGCTCTCGATTAGCAAAGTCAAAGAGTTCTTCGAGAAGGTATTTTCCTCTGATCATGGAACCAATGCATTTTCACAAAAAGTACAATATGTACTTTGCCTAGAGAGAATTTCAACCACCCCACCCTGCCCCAATAACTTAATTTTTATATCACCTTACCAGTAGAGATACTGTCAGGATTTTACTTAAAGGAGGTGCCCCCTTTATCATCAAAATACGTGGTTGAGTGTAGAATAGGGATTGAGGTAGCGACGGAAGAGGAAGCGGACATAGTTCATTAATTACCTAACACTTAAATATCCGTATATCTTTTTCCTACTAAACTATGTCAGAGCTATGTTGAAATCGAAATCCTCAAAAGATGTATCTTCTAGTGGAATAAGCATTACTCTTTCTGAACACCTGTGTATAAATACTGTTTTTTTTGTTGACAACCCACATTCTCAGTATGCAGTCTAATGGGACTTATGCATTGCTAGCTTGTTCCTTTTATGTACAATCAATCCTTATCATTTCAAGTAATATTTTCCCAGCTTAAGCAATTTGATACACTTCAAAACTTTAAAATTAATTGTCATCCTCGCTTTCATCTGGATGTACAAGCTGAACGAATCGTCATCTACAGATTACCATGAGGGGAGTCAACCGTACTGGGTTTTCTCGGTCCCCCGTATTCTAAATACATGTATGCAATTGTAAAACAAGTGCGCGAAGTACTATGAATTTTGCATGACATTGCGCGCCCCAACAGTATCTCTGCTTATCATTTTGTTATAAATGTCTTATTCCTTAACTTCTGAACTGGATAGACAAATTTAAAGTAGGTATAATTGTCGTATTTGTCATTGTACTTTTGTTAGAAAACATTTGTATACGGCCATAGCTTCACAACGCCGGTGCTATCTTCTGGGGTAGCAAAGATTAAAAGGAATTTGGCACGCATATTTGTATGCATATCCCAAGTTTGGAGTTTTCAATTTATTATTCCTTTTTGGCTTTGGACCTTTTTTTTCTTCTTTTTATTACAAACATTTCTTGGGACAATTCAGCAAAAACTGCTAAGTAGACAAACAAAATTGTATGTATGTATGTATGTATGTATGTATGTATGTATGTATGTATGTATGTATGTATGTATGTATGTATGTATGTATGTATGTATGTATGTAGGTAGGTAGGTAGGTAGGTAGGTAGGTAGGTAGGTAGGTAGGTATGTGTGTGTGTATGTATGTATGTATGTATGTATGTATGTATGTATGTATGTATGTATGTATGTATGTATGTATGATTATTATGCTGCTTCATTGATATACGGTAAATTCAGACAAGAACATTTTTGATTGGGGCTCCGAGTGGCCGAGAGTGGTCTAAAGCGCTGTCCATTACGGATCACTGCAATCTCACCTCTGTCTGCGTGGGTTCGAGTCTAGGATTCGGCGAATGTGGATATGTGAGAAAGCTTGCCAGTAGCTTCTCGTGGATCGGTGGTTCTTTCCGGTGATTTCCCGGTTTCTTCCTCCACCATTAATACTGGCCGCCATGAATGGCCTATCGTGTGCTGAAAGATGGCGTTAAGCCCAATAACAACAACATTTTTGGTTTATGTTACTGTGATACATCGAAAAACCGTTAACGCATCACCATATTCCAGGCCATTGGCACATAAGCACGTTGGAGACTAACTCTATACATTTGAATTTGTGATTTAATTCACAATACAGTAAGTTTTTATAAAATTTTTACTTTGTATTCTAAAAAGAATAGGTATTTGTTGAATTTTACAAAATTTTTAGTTTTTGCTCATTTTTATTGTTTAGTTTAAAACCACAAAGAGGTAACGTTAAATCATAGAAATATTAGTGGCTATGCTTTTTTTTTACAAATAACAACGTAACAAACATTCTTGAACTTTTTTTTAAATAATGATATGTATGTTGATTCGTATCATCGTCTAAGATTACTAATTTTATCATCGTCTACAATTAATAATTTTATCAAATATCAAATGTCACATCGACAGCATTTTGTAAACGTCATCATCTCGAATGGCCAATCTTTGAAAACTAAAACACCAACTTTGCAGAGAAATTTTATCAAAATTGTATACAACATTGATTAGGTCCAGCTTAATCTGGGACGGATATTCGATAATCGATTCAGAAAAACTGGAGTACCTACAGTTTGAAGAGGCAATTATAGTAACAGGACTTTGAAAATGCAATAGTGGCCAAGTCAAGGATCTAGAAAAAAAAAAGAGACAAAAAGTTTTAACACTCTATACCAATAAAAAGAGCCAAACTCTGGATTATCTCTCTGATTTGGCCAATTTCACTGTCACGTTTTGCAGTCTAGGTGTAAGGAAATGTATCAACTTTGGATATATAATTACTGCGTTTGATGTGTAAACATCGCTGCAAGCAGTGTTAATCGATTGTGCAAGTAGTCTGCTACCCAGATTTTAGCATAGCCGCCAGTCAAAGGGCTTATAGTCCTTACACCCAGGCGTTAAAACAATGGTTCAGGGATCAAAAGGAAGTCTGCAGGGTGAACGGGGCGTGCTCTGACCCGCCACGTAGACAGACAACAGGGAAGACATTGTCAAACTGTTTGATTGGAAAATTCCGCAACGACATCCAATCGGAATTAAGATAGAGGGTGGGATTAAATCTTAGATCCGAATTATAGCTGACAACTTTCAGACATTTATCCCTATACCGGAACAGATTAGGTTAAGTACATTTTGTCGTTTTAAGAATCAAGTATACTCCAAGAGACGACATTCGTAATTTGGCGAGAATCTTAGGACCAGAATTGTAAGAAAAGAAAAGCTTCGACAAGTAAGCTTTTCGTGGATAGAACTTCCAGTGCAAGCTTTTAGATCCGAGTCTCTAAGAGGGAGACAGAAGTGAGACTGACAGTGCAGTCAGCGTCGACAGAGTGTAGTCGACATAGAGAAGAGGGATAGAAGGTGGTAGAAGAGGAAAGCAGTCTGGAGGAGGCAATAGAGGAAGAGGAAGAGGAGGAGAATGAACTTGGAGGGAGTCAGGGAAGAAGAGAGGGAAGTAGGAGATAGAGAGGAATACACGGATGAATAGTACACAAGGATAGGTGAGTCCAAGATCAAAGTCAATCGCGATGGCAAGACTTTAATACCAGACCCTTCGAACCTAACTTTTCCCAGAAGAATTACTTGAGATCGTACTTGTCCATGTACGAAGCTACCGGACAGTAAGAAACCAACACTAGCTAAGATATTTCGTACGAAGATTATGCCGGTGGTTGCACTTTGTGGGATTTTGATTTCACTCCAGACTAAGGTAGCGACAAGGGACATTTACACCCTATAAAATCTGGTCCACTATGTGTGGAGCTTCAGTATAAAGAATCTCTCCCGCACATATTGAACGTTGTCTTGCATTCTTAGTTCGACAATACCATAGAAATCGACAGTTTGAGAAAAGTCATTCTACATTTATCATTTTTTGAAAGTTGAGGAATCTTTGGAATGGGAGCATACCCTGAAAACAGAATCCCCAGACTGAGACATAGAGGACAAGGTAGTCGAATTCAGATGGCCAGAAGAAGAACAATATTTAATATCCTGTTTTGCTAAACACCTGGCGGATAAAATTACGGAACTGGTTATGATAGATTCATATGGATGTCAAAATGATCATCCCAGCCAAATTCAACACGATAAACGTCTAATGATGAACCAAGAAAAAAAATTGAACTAGTATCTGGATGCGGCTTAGAGTCTCATCTCAAAAGAAACTGTGTTGCATGAGAGGTATAAAGGCTTGCGTGATCATACTCCATTGACTATTCAGGTCATCTATCGCATTAAAGCTCTCTAATTCCAGAATTGGGAAATAAGGTGACTAAAAGTTTACTTCTCAAACCTTTTCAAGCAAAAAGTCAGAATTGAATTGATGACTTATCGTTACCTGTAAAACAAGAGAAACAGAACAAGAAAAAAAAAATGAATACTTGGGAACTTTATTACCTTTTGAACAACAGTTCGTATACTGCTTCTTTGAATCTTGTCGTGTGTGCTAAATATGAAATACCTCATCGCAAGCCTCAAGACCATCAAACTTATGTCATCAACACTGACGACAGTTATCTTCCAGGAACTCATTCGTAGCCGTGTACTTTCGTCAAGGCAATTTTGTGGAGTATTTTGATTCGAATGGATTACCCTCTTTGGAATATGATATGATCGACTTTATGAGAGGAAATGCCCAGACGACACGATTCAATAATGTGAAATTAAAAGGAATCGATTCGTTGGTGTGTGGACAATATGTGTGTATTTTATTCATCAACGCAGTTTGGGTTAATTTTAGAACATTTAGTAACTAATTTTGATCGTCACTCATCTAGAAACGATGAAAAAGTAGATCGATGGTTTTGTGACCGTTATGGTTATCTTTTCTCTTTAGCTAGAAAACGAAGTGTATATCAGTGGAAATCTCACATTATTTCAAAAAGTTGTCAATCTTGTCAAAACTAATTTTATGTTTGATATTATTGTTCTTTATTATTATTGTTCTTTGTTCTTTATGATAATTGTTACTTGAATAAAAAGCCATGTATTTTGAGAGAAAAAAAAGACTATCGTTTGTTTTCAAAACAAAAAACACACTGTGAATATATTCTCTTTGACTTTCTCTCTATCCCTCACCATGACATGAGCTTTCATAGCATTCCGACACTAAAACCCAACAGGGATGTTTTCTCACGTCCGCGTTTGTACCATATAAAGCGGGCGGGTCTCTGGGAGAGTGAAGCCACTCAAACTGCCTATGCGCTTGAAACTACACGCATAAATTTGGAGCAGGACTGGAGTCGGCGATGCGTCTGTGATGCCCGCTCTGAAAGATTCCAGCATTAGACAGATGTATGTAAAGTTTTATTTTAAAAACAAAAAAAAAAAAAACAAAACAACAAACACAGCTCTTCTCAGGGCTAACCAGATCTCTAGAAAGGAAATTCAATCTGCCTATTCTTATGAATGTAGTGTAGTATAACTAAACACTAACTCCTTTCCTGATGTGTGTGTTTGTGTTTGCATGCGATGCGTATTCGTTGGTGTGGATAGTATATTTGTTTGTTTTATGCTTGCTCGTTTCCTTGGTGTAGATAGTATATTGTGTTTGATGATCGCTCGTTCGTTGGTGTAGATAGTATATTTGTGTTTTATGCTTACTCGTTTCGGTGGTGAGGATAGTATACACCGTAGTGCTGAACTAGAAAGGATTTTGAATTGTGTTTCCTTGAGGGATGAATTGCGGACGACACTAACTATTAAACGTTTGGCTAACTGTCCTTGGAACAGATGATTTTCGATCTTGGAATGGAGTCCACTAGCAATAGTGAATGTTTTCACTTTTATCGGATATACGGCAGTTGTTCTGCTCAAGGTGTGACTGATATCGTTCTCCATTTTAGGTAACATTTCTACACGACGTAAAGTCTGGGCTTCTTCGATGATGGCTTTGTAATTGGCAGTATTAGCCATCAAATGGAAAGCGACACTGCTGTGATGCAGTCGCAGGCGAATATCCATTCCGTTTAGTAAATATCACATGTCCAAATGCAAACGATCCATCAGTTCAAAATTACGTACTCCCGCAATTTTATTTTGACGTTCATTCAACTGCCCAGACGTGTCAGATTTCCAAACTATACAAGCATCCAGATGAGTGTTCTTGACCTCTTTTCAGTACGTCAAGAGATTTTCCAGGTACGCTCGGTAAGGGTAAGTATCCAAGCTACTGCTGACTAGTTTGTTATTCAAGTACAAATCCACTTCGTTGAACAAGGAATGAATTAACGGGAACTACTTGGATATCGTCTGCCGGATTGTCATTGTTATGTTGTTTCACTTTCATTTTCAGATACAAGTAACTGCTATTCAAATCGATGTAATCTTCTTGTTGTCCTTTAATTTCAAACTGGATGGGAGCTGATTCCGTCAAAGAGGAGAGAGAATGAACTTAGACCCATTGGGATTTTTACATCATCATTATGGTGGGTGGCATGGCACACATATCCAATTCTGACTTGGAGCAAGTACAAGACCCTCGGTGCATCATTTTTTTCTTTCTCTGTAATTGTTTAATAATCAAAAACGTCTAAGTCTCGAAAAGATTCTAGTCTTTCTAGCTCTGAGAGTGTGAAGTCCTATGAAGGAGTGTTTTCGTCTTTTTCTGCCTTGTTCTTGCTGTGGTGTTAGAGAAGCAAGATTGTCGGACTCAGCAGCGTTTTCAAAGGAGTTTTTCGCCGGTCCCAACTGTTTTTGCCTGCTTGAGGCGAAACATTTTTACCTTTTCTTAAGAAAGCTTATTTTGGGTTTTCTTTGTCAATGATTATATTTTGTAGAAATTCTTTACCGTGAGTCAGTGCGATATCTTTTTAGGGCGTGCAATCCCTGTGTCACCATCGGTTTCAACACTGGAGCCACTGTACGAAAGGCTGATTTGAGCATATCACCTAAATCTTGTCCTCGTTGTCGAGCGACTCCTTGGTACACAGGATACATGTCTGACAAGACTTTTTAGAGTACTCGTTTTCAAAAATGGAGTTTCACTGTGACTTTCCCTTGGTTGAATGGAATATTTTGTCCCAGATCAACTTTCATAGTAATGTTGACAGTGTCGAAATACGACTTCTTAACAGGTAAATAGTGAGATGTAAAAATTCGCGGTGAACGTCATAGGTGTTTCCACCTTCCTGGTAAAAAAAACGTGGCAGAATCCACTTTGACAGTAATGACACACAGTAACATTACGGAGGTGTGTCCCACTACGTTGTAATCCACAATATTGGAGTATACAAAAATCAAATTCAGTCCTTGGTTCATTTCTTTGTCGACAGTACGTTTGGTTTTGCCAATGCGTACCAAATCTTCTGCAACTAACACTCTACCTTTCTTGGGGACTGTGACTGATGGGGACGTACCAAATAGGCGCTCGGAGACGGTTATTTCGTTGTCGGGAGTCACTTCTTGATGGGCACATCCATTGAACAAAACGCATAGTCAAACAGACGTCACCCCAATACAAATCACGCTTGTTCTAAGAAAAAGAAGATTCACCAAAGAGGATGAGTGACTTTGTGCCGTTTTTTCCCCACAAACAATTCAACATCACTTTGGCAAACGATTGCCTTCCTTCATTTTTCTCGAAGAGGTCTAAAGTGATATGTTCCTGCTTCCAGTGTTTCTCTTTCAATTTATTTTGGTCTTCGCTAGTCTGACAGCAGGATTGGTAGCCTCTGGCCTCTTGATTCAATTTCAAAAAGGCATTCACGTAATCTGAGGAAATGCAGTTTTGAGTCTTTTTGCCCTTGTGGCATTTTTCTGTCTTGGGAAAGTGGTAAAGTTCATACACTTCTAACATTTGGTATCCCAAGTCCAGAGCTTTAAATAATTACACACTGACCCACGGTTCCCTGAAGGGGCGTTCTTCCTAAATGTGCTAATAAGGATGATCTTGGTTGCACGTTTCAGCACAAGTACGACACAAGGAAAACATGTTTTCCTTGGCAATGATGTGGTAAAACGGGAGGATACAAGTAGGTGGGAAACTAGACTTTAGACTTGATTAATCCTTTGTATTGTCGAATGTTGCCCACATCGATGTGTTCGGTCCGCAATTGTGGGTTTCCTGTGGAAAGTGACAATATTTGCACATATACGGATATAATACAGGAGACACACGTCCAAGTATCTGATTTATTCTCCTTTCTCCTCGTCGGGTTGGTATAGCAAATAAGAAACATTCGTCCGTCCTATGTACAAACTGTCTCGTGGGTTCAGAGGGTCCACCAGTTTGCAACTTTCCACGATGCGCTTAAACTCTGGATCGGTTTCCAGTCGCTGATCGTACTCGTCTTTACACATTTCTATCATTTGGTATTCTTGCTCTTCTAACTTCAAGCGTCGCTGACAAGTGGCCTGGTACAACTCTTCCATGGTGCATTGTAAAAATTGGTATTTAGTGTGACGTTGAGGTTATCAGGCGTGGAATCATTGAAATAAGCACCCGTTAAACTCGTACACAATATTTTGATATGTTCTAAGTCCCATCCATCCACAGAATACCTTACGATGGCTTTCTCGCCTCCTCCATTGCGGTCATGTCTTCCATTTGTCTTCCTTGTCACACAAGTATGTAATCAGCATAGGACTTTGACCGAGTATTGAAGTTTGACAAAATTAATTGTTTATGGACTAATGACACCTAGTGTGTGTTTGCGGTCAGGAATTGTAACTAAGGAACATGCTTTGGCAATGGGGCAAGATTCTTTCAAAGGATCTATCCCTTCATGTTTTATGAACAGTTCTCGTATGATTCCACAGCAATACCTTAAATTGTCCACGTCGGAACGACAATATTTTAACATTTCTGCCTGAAAGTCGAAGTGGTCCGAGGAATGTACGTGTTACCTAGCGTAGAAAGCTTCTCTTGGTTGGAGTCGTTGTAGTGAGACAAATGGGGTAAAACGGTGTGGTGATTTGCTTCGGTATTGAAAGCCTGTCGAATATAGCCTTTGGCCATTTCTGTCATGCCAAAAGTTTTAGGTATACGACTCAAAGGCATGGCCAAGTAACTCATCGAATCTTTAAACTGCACTTGATCCACTTGCAAGGAAATGATTTTGGCTTTGTGTAAAATTATTTTAGGACGTTCGGTACTTTCTTCCGTATATTATCTCATCTCAGAAACTGTCCATCGTATCTGGAGAAATTGTGAGCTATCACCGTGGCATAGCGATGGTAATCTAGACCCATTCGACAAAATCGGTCATTGTGTTAGGCCCCGAAAGATTTTTTCACATCCTGAAGGACTCTTGCTACAGTAAGGGCAATGAGTAAAGATAGGTTCTTTTATGCATTTCTCGCATGTTCTGTGAGCCACGCAGAAATTAGGAATTTGAATACCAGTCTCTTTCAGGCATTCGTAATTGAAAAAGATGAAAATGCTTTTCTTCTAATCATTATCTTCTTCATTTTAGGAATGGTATTTTTGAATGTAGCATAGGTGTTCCAAGTCCACTCTTTGGCGACAAATGTGACATCTTTTCTTTCCTGAACAGACGTGTGCATTGGCACTCTTGGCACGTATGCCTTGTCCACAAGCAGGGTGCACTCTTTGGAATTTACATGCACTTTTTGCAATGTGAACCTTGCGTATTCTCAAGCAGGACTGACAAACGTGCGTTGACAAGCAGATTAATGCACTTGTTCTTGTCCTTCATCTGGACATGGTTCAGAGACCAAACATTATGAGCATTTCGATCCACAATGCTTGTGTTGCTCTCGATTGTTATAGCCATAGTCACACTTCTCACAATAATAATGGTATCCCAGGAATGCAGTGATACTGGTAATCGCATCAAGATGTTCATCGTGATGATAAACTTGAATGTATTTTGCATCTTTGAAATCTTAGCCTCGAAACAACAGCGGTCTGCGCACTTCTTTAGGGTGCACTTTCAAAGTGTAACGTGGAGCCAAGGCGACGTCTTGCAATTGTTGCATTTCAGGAATGCCAAAAGCGGTGTCTTTAGCTATCCCCGCTTGCGGTAACAGGAGTTCTGCCTCTCTTTGGCTCGTTTAGATTTTCGAATGTTCTCCCAGTCTCTCTTTCATTCTGCCGTGTCGTTCTTGTCGGCATACGATCATCCACCACGATAGCACGGGCTAAACAGAGCTGGTCTTGAAGATTGTTAATTTGGACGAGGCTGCGCTTGATTTGATGCTGCGAAGGTTGTCTACCAATAACACTTTTTCCGTTGTCCTGTCCCATGGGGAAGAGAAAAGTGTGTCATGAACAGTGTAGCTTGATTGCTGTACGTGTTGAATCCGGTCGATGATTTTCGAAGGTATTAATTTGATCTTATATTTGATCCAAACAGGAGACCTCAAATTGTCGTGATGAATAGAAAGTCTCAAGCGATCTCTTCTTTCGTTTGACATTGCCATTTCAGTGTGGCTAACAAAAAATCCCACACATCGGTAGTGAACCCTTCTGCTTATTCTAAGGGTTGGTCGGACTTGAAATCTTTAAACTTCACTGCATGCGTATAGGCCATGGTTATAAATTTTCTGGAGAAGCATTTGTCCGTCTCTCGAATGTAATAGTACTTTTCAGGGTTTACTGATGGTGATGTACTTTGGTTTAGTGTAGACTCTCTGGGCATATATTCTGGTTCACTCATCTCATCTTCAAAATCAATGGCATGAATTTGAGAAAAGACATCAACTTTTGTGTGAGGTGATAAATCACGTTGCTCCTCTTACTTTCTTCTTCTTTCTTTACGAAATGATGCAATCATTTTATCTTGATTGGAAAATGTCAAATGACTATATTTGAAACACCATGGTCTCTTTATATTCATTTCAGATCAGTTCAGTTTATATATATATATATATATATATATATATATATATATATATATATATATATATATATATATATATATATATATATATATATATATATATATATATATGGTGGCTTCAGTATTCATTTCTCTCTCAAACCAATCAGTGCGATGAAAGAACCCACAGAGACAGAACTTCTGGTTAGAGCTTTGCGAGGTGTCCTACGAAAGTTTTCTTTAGACTTTTCGACGGAATATTCATCCTCCTTTAGAGATAAAAGTCAAGATACTTGCTATATATGTGAAACTAAAAGGCACTGGGCAACAGAATGTCCAGATCTTCAAAAAAAACAGTGCCAGAAGAGAATAAAGTCGAGAACCTGTTATCATTGTCAAGAAAGTGTACATTGGTCTTCAGAGTGCTCTAAGAAAAAGAAGAAAGAGGAGCAGGAGAAGGAGGAGAAAAGGAAAAACTTAGAGACATTGGGATAGAGAAGAAGAAAAGAAGGAACGAAAAAAGGGAGGAAGAAGTTGAGGAAGAAAAAAAACTGAAAGTGAAGAAATTTTTAGAAAAGTGTTTTGTTCTGTTGTGAATTGGATTGTAAATATTTGTACCAGAATATACCAGACTGAAATAACGTGTCTCCTTGTTTTCAATTTTTAGAATAAGAGTATATACTCATTCCCTCACACACACATATTCGAACACACATACAAACTAGGGTTATACAAGGGATTTTGAGTTTTTATTGATTTTGGCAAAATGAATATTAGCTATTTTCTAAAGAAATGAGTGGCCCTGTACAGGACTGTTGGGTGTTTGTTTTTCCTAAGAACAAACTCAAGAACTCGCTTTAACTGCCTTAAGACTTTGTCATGGCCAAGGCGTACTTGTGGACTTGCTCCTGTCAATGATTTCGTAGAAATCACTAGAGGTGATATCTCTGTTGTCGTCACAGGACACTGTTCTCCTTCCCTTCTAACCTTAGTTTCTTCTCTATTGCTTTTTTTTCCTGTCGTTTTCTTCTTACCTCTGCTTCTTCTTCTCGCTATTGTTGTTCAAGAAAAATCACTTGTTCTACCTCTTTCTGTTGCTGTAAAAATTTCTCTAATTCTTCTTTCTATCTATGTCTTAAATCCTCGACGTGTTGTAAAGAAGGATACAGTGGCGAAGATATTGGTGCCGGTACAAATTCTTGCGAAGAGAGAAAATCTACTAAATCCTAGTTGAAATCAAACTATTTGGGAAGTTGCACTATGTTTACTTTAGTAGTCGCTGCTATGCCATCGCTTTTTGTTTCCACAGCCGGAGCACCCCAATTCATTATCTTCTTAGGTTCAGTCATGTTCCACCAAACAATGTCGCATCAATCCACTGCTCACAAACGCTGGTTTTTCTATAAAAGGATTGAAAGACAGACTACACGAAGTGACTCAATTTTGTAACGCGTGATGGGATTAGTTAACAATTTCAATCCCTTTCAATCTGCTTTTTCCCCATAAATAAACGCTGTTAACTTTATTCCCTTAACCTGTTTTCATCACAAAGAAGATCAACGTTGAATTCTCTACTTTGGTATCCTCACTGTTTTTCCGTACGGACTTACTCATGAATGTCAAAACAAAATGGACTGTCATCTGGATTACAGGTGTAAATGTTTTTGAAAAGATGTTATGGGGAAAGACATGGCTGTCTGATGCGGACTGACATCTTTGGAGCAGAAGTGAGACAGTTTAAAATAAGCTTTGAGTAATTAGATGAAGAAAAGAAGAGCTATACAATGTCTTGTATCTTAACAAAATGATGTTAACATAACAAACAACGGCCCTTCTCAGAGCCACTTCCAGTGCCTCGAAATGATAATCATTTTCAAAATTTTGCCATACGTATCACATATGTATCTATTTATAAATCATATGAAAGTTTACGCTCTTAACAGATCCTATCACGTAGGCAGAATTTAACTAAAGATAACGTATACAATTTACAGACTCGAAAAATAGATTACAAAAATAAGATAAAATTCAAGTACCAGGAGTGTATGTGTGTGTGTGTGTATATATATATATATATATATATATATATATATATATATATATATATATATATATATATATATATATATATATATATATATATATATATATAAAGAAGGATCCAATAGTTTTTTTTTACTGTAAGTAACTTAGGGATCCAATAGTTTTCTTAGGGTCAGTAAATAAAGGATCGAATAGTTAGCTTCTCATCATTACCTATGGGATCCAGAACTTTTCTTACCGTCAGTAACAAAAGGATCTGATAGTTAACTTACTGTCAGTTATTAGGGATTCAAGAGATTTCTTACTGTCAGTAATTAAGGATGTAAGAGATTTCTTACTGTCAGTAACTAGGGATCCAAGATATTTCTTACTGTCAGTAACTAGGGATCTAAGAGATTTCTTACTGTCTGTAATTATGGATCCAAGAGATTTCTTACTGTCAGTAACTAGGGATCCAATATATTTCTTACTGTCAGTAACAAGGGATCTAAGAGATTTCTTACTGTCAGTAATTAGGGATCAAAGAGATTTCTTACTGTCAGTAATTAGTGATCCAAGTGATTTCTTACTGTCAGCAATTGGGTATCAAGAGATTTCTTACTGTCAGTAATTAGTGATCCAAGTGATTTCTTACTGTCAGTAATTAGGTATCAAGAGATTTCTTACTGTCAGCAATTGGGTATCAAGAGATTTCTTACTGTCAGTAATTAGGATCCAATAGTATTGTTAATGTCAGTAATTAGGGATCAAGGAGATTTCTTACTGTCAGTAATTAGGGATCCAAGAGATTTCTTACTGTCAGTAATTAGGGATCCAAGAGATTTCTTACTGTCAGTAAGGAGAATAATAAATACTAGTTTCTGCGTGCAAACATATCACGAATGTGTGTAAACAGTTCAGTTAAAAGGACATTATAATAAGGACATACAGTTCACTATACAATTAAGTAAAGTATCGGCTGTTTACTACTTAAAACTATGTGTTCACAAACATTTACTTTTGAGTATTTATATGTACTTTATTTTATCTTAATAGGGTTACACGGTTGTGGAACACTTATTCACTCCCGAGGAACTGAAGCCGTGTAGAGATGGCTGTGATCGGTTGGTAGAAGAGTTGGCTCAGAAACTTTACAAGGCTGGAAAGATCAAATTTAATAATGCTTCGAGAGTTCTCTTCCTTGTTTTCTAGTCAATATTACAAATTTTTGGACTAAGAAAATCTGTTAGAACCCATAATGAGAATCATTCGTACATTTAAAGGACTATTTTGCACCTATAATATCTTGTAAACTAGAGTATCAACTGCGTGCATTTTATTTATGTTTAAAATATTTTATAACTTTAGAAGAAGCTGTAGCAATCAATAATTTGACTTTTCTTTGAACTAATTTATTAAAACTTAGATTATGATTTATTTTTTTACGAATTAGAAACAAAACTATTGTTCTTATAATCTTCGAACCTGAACTTAAATGTACTGTATTAAAATTGTCTAAGGTAGCTACCTCCAGACCGTTTGGAAAAGGCCCCCTTAAAGCAGATAATTGCATCATGCACATTTATTTCTACCGTACTTTGATGAGGTGGACAGTGACATAAAGGGTTATTTAAGATTAGTGGCCACTTAATAAAGGTGTCCTTTGCTACAGATCTGAACTCTTAATCATGGTACATATTAAGACAGGTCTGAATGCTGTTACATATCGGCTTGTTCAAAGTAAAATAAAAGAAAGAGTGAAGACAACAAGCTTTGCAAATTTTAACAAAAGTAATTTATTTTCCTAGAATATATGAAATAATGTAAATATGTTAAACAAGACTTACGGTTTCCAGAAACGACCCAAACTGTTTGTTCTAAAGATAAATATAAGTCCTGTAAAAAGTCTGAAGTTCGATTCCGGTACAAAATGGCGGATGACCACAACAGACGAAAGCTAACAGAAAATTCCAGAATTTACACAATTTAAAGCACGGTTTGTGTTGTCCCGTTCCAATTAGGAATATTTTAGGAAAATGTCTTTATCCAAGTCAGTATTGTTGTTCTCCAGGAAAACAATCTTTTTTCAGAAAAACGGAGTAAAATTAGCTCCCCTAACAAAACATGGTGTTCTATGTAGACATACGAACATACAACAAGTAGGATAGGCGTCGGACAAAACTCAATTTATGATATTTTCTGCATAATATTTTGCTGCCTGAAACGTCATTGTACAACATGCAACATACTTAAATCATCGCATGGTTTTGTTGCTCGAGTCGCATTTGTTATTGTTCATGCATGAGCCTATTTCAAAGACTTCGTTTTTGTTCTTTTTTATATAAAGACCTTAATGACCATAAAACAACAATTGCGTTTTCTTTTTCAACGTTGTAATATGTTTTATGATTTTCTTTCCATTCCTCAAATGGCTGCTCAAAAAATACAAAAGAAAAAACAGCAAAAGGAAAAAAAATCACAGGAAACGTTGATCTCTTTACTATTACAAAAATAATTTTAACCATTTCAATTTAATAAATTAACAAACTACTGGCAATACAAAATAAAAATAAATTGACAAGAATTTTAACAAAAACTATATTATTCTTTCTGTGTTTTAGCTTTATATGAAGATCACGGGTTTGATGACCGTCTGATTCTACTGGAGAGAGAATGGCCTGGCGCAGTCCTACTGCTTCTCAAGCTTGGCAGATTACCGCAGGTCAGTAGACCCAAGGCAACTACTGATAATTAGAGTCAGCATTTGAAACGTGTAATATATTCAATACTATCTGTAGGAAAGATATATTTTAACAATAAAAAAGACTAAAAGAAGAAAAAAAAACAGCAACAGAGGAACATAATGAAACCTTTGCTGCAATCTTAAGATACAGATCGATATAAAGTTGTCACAGATCAATGGTCAAATTTACTAGTCAGCCACATATATACATTATGTGTAAAATCCGAGATCGCTCTTCGTTTGGAACACGTGATTATATACATACTTCCTTAGGTTGGTTGCAGAATTTGCAGTTCTCAATGAAAAGACTCGAAACATATATAAGTGATTTTTTTCACACCTAAATTTCCTATAAGGATACATCAATGATGGATGTAATATGCATAGTGATGGATGCAATATGCGTATTGATGGATGTAATATGCGTAGTGATGAATGCAATATGCATAGTGATGGATGCAATGTGCATAGTGATGGATGCAATGTGTGTAGTGATGGATGCAATATGCATAGTGATGGATGCAATATGCATATGCGTAGTGATGGATGCAATGTGCATAGTGATGGATGCAATATTTGTAGTGATGGATGCAATATGCATAGTGATGGATGCAATGTGCATAGTGATGGATGCAATGTGTGTA
Source organism: Potamilus streckersoni (assembly GCA_016746295.1). Taxonomy (NCBI): domain Eukaryota; kingdom Metazoa; phylum Mollusca; class Bivalvia; order Unionida; family Unionidae; genus Potamilus; species Potamilus streckersoni. Next base: position 2,140,478 of record JAEAOA010000564.1, read on the forward strand.
GTGATGGATGCAATATGCATAGTGATGGATGCAATATGCATATGCGTAGTGATGGATGCAATGTGCATAGTGATGGATGCAATATTTGTAGTGATGGATATAATATGCATAGTGATGGATGCAATATGCATAGTGATGGATGCAATATGCATAGTGATGGATTTAATATGCATAGTGATGTATGCAATGTGCATAGTGATGGATGCAATATGCATAGTGATGAATGCAATATGCATAGTGATGGATGCAATATGCATATGCGTAGTGATGGATGCAATGTGCATAGTGATGGATGCAATATGCATAGTGATGGATGCAATATGCATAGTGATGTATGCAATATGCATAGTGATGAATGAAATATGCATAGTGATGGATGCAATGTGTGTAGTGATGGATGTAATATGCGTAGTTATACGTAACATGGCAGAGAAATGAAAAAATTACTATCGTAATGACATGAAAATCGTTTGAGCAAGTTCCTTACAATCTAAACATACAGGTTTCCTCAGTTTTTCAGAGACCTGTGGGAGAATGAAAAACTTCTGAATATAGTGGAACAACTACTAGGACCAGAAGTGGCCGCCAATCCGATTTGGAATCTGCGTCCAAAATGTCCCGGACACGCAGAGACCCTTGTTCCATGGCACCAAGGTATCCCAAATACACACTTCTTTGGCAAGATGGCTAAGTAACTCTTACTTGGTGATTTCTGTTTGCCTGTCGTCAGTATTTTAGCTGAGATAAAACCATTCTATTTTTCACTTCCATACCCTGCAACAGCATAAACTTAGAAATGTAGGTGTCTCAGTAAAGTACTAAACTACGCACACAAAAAAAACATGAAATATTTCAAGTTTTTATGTTTTCCGTTATGTAGGTTTTGAGCTGAACAAAGTTTCTCATAAACCACGTTTTATCATTTATTCATACTGTCGTTACTAAATCATGAATAGATTTTCAGATGAAGGGTGCATACAAATATAGGTTGTATTATCAACAAAGGCCATGAATAGATTTTCAGATAAAGGGTGCATACAAAAATAGGTTGTTTTCGTAACGAAGGTCATGAATAGATTTTCAGATGAAGGATGCATGCAAATATAGGTTGTTTTAGTAACAAATGCCATGAATAGATTTTCAGATGAAGGGTGCATACAAAAATAGGTTGTTTTAGTAACAAAGTCTATGAATAGATTTTCAGATGAAGGGTGCATACAAAATAGGTTGTTTTAGTAACAAAGGTCATGAATAAATTTTCAGATGAAGGGTGCACACAAATACAAGTTGTATTATCAGCAAAGGCCATGAATAGATTTTCAGATGAAGAGTGCATACAAAAATAGGTTGTTTTAGTAACAAAGGCCAATAATAGATTTTCAGATGAAGGGTGCATACAAAAATAGGTTGTTTTATTAACAAAGGTCATGAATAGATTTTCAGATGAGGGGTGCATACAGAAATAGTTTGTTTTAGCAACAAAGGCCATGATTAAATTTTTAGATTAAGAATGCATACAAAAATAGATTGTTTTAGTAACAAAGGTCATGAATAGATTTTCAGATGAAGGATGCATACAAATATAGGTTTTTTAGTAACAATGGCCATGAATAGAGTTTTAGATGAAAGGTGCATACAAAAGTAGGTTGCTGGAGTAACAAAGGTCATGAATAGATTTTCAGATGTATGGTGTATACAAAAATAGGTTGTTTTAGTAACAAAGGCCATGAAGAGATTTTCAGATGAAAGGTGCATACAAAAATAGGTTGTTTTAGTAACAAAGGCCATAAATAGATTTTCAGATGAAGGGTGCATACAAAAAAAGTTTGTTTAAGTAACAAAGTCTATGAATAGATTTTCAGATGAAGGGTGCATACAAAAATAGGTTGTTTTAGCAACAAAGGCCATGAAGAGATTTTCAGATGAAAGGTGCATACAAATATAGGTTGTTTTAGTAACAAAGGCCATGAATAGAGTTTTAGATGAAAGGTGCATACAAAAATAGGTTGTTTTAGTAACAAAGGCCATGATTAGATTTTTAGATGAAAGGTGCATACAAAATAGGTTGTTTTAGTAACAAAGGCCATGAATAGATTTTCAGATGAAGGGTGCCTACAAAAATAGGTTGTTTAAGTAACAAAGTTTATGAATAGATTTTCAGATTTAGGATGCATACAAATATAAGTTTTTTAGTAACAATGGCCATGAATAGAGTTTTAGATGAAAGGTGCATACAAAAATAGGTTGCTGGAGTAACAAAGGTCTTGAATAGTTTTTGAGATGAAGGATGCATACAAATATAGGTTGTTTTAGTAACAAAGGCCATGAATAGAGTTTTAGATGAAAGGTGCATTCAAAAATAGGTTGTTTTAGTAACAAAGGCCATGAATAGATTTTCAGATGAAGGGTGCCTACAAAAATAGGTTGCTTTAGTAACAATGGACATGAATAAATTTTCAGATGAAATGTGCATACAAAAATAGGTTGTTATAGTAACAAAGAACATGAATAGATTTTCAGATGAAAGGTGCATAAAAAATAGGTTGTTTTGGTAACAAAGGCCATGAATAGATTTTCAAATGTATGGTGCATACAAAAATAGGTTGTTTCAGTAACAAAGGCCATGAAGAGATTTTCAGATGAAATGTGCATACGAAAATAGGTTATTTTAGTAACAAAGGCCATAAATAGATTTTCAGATGAAGGGTGCATACAAAAAGAGGTTATTTTAGTAACAAAGGCCATAAATAGATTTTCTGATGAATGGTGCATACAAAAATAGGTTGTTTAAGTAACAAAGTCTATGAATAGATTTTCAGATGAAGGGTTCATACAAAAATAGGTTGTTTAATAAACAAAGGACATGAAGAGATTTTCAGATGAAAGGTGCATACACAAATACGTTGTTTTAATAACAAAGGCCATAAATAGATTTTCAGATGAAGGGTGCATACAAAAATAGGTTGTTTAAGTAACAAAGTCTATGAATAGATTTTCAGATGAAGGGTGCATACAAAAATAGGTTGTTTTAGTAACAATGGCCATGAATAGATTTTTAGATGAATGGTGCATACAAAAATAGCTTATTTTAGTAACAAAGGTCATGAATAGATTTTTGATGAAAGGTGCATACAAAAATAGGTTGATAGAATAACAAAGGTCATAAATAGATTTTCAGATGAAGGGTGCATACAGAAATAGGTTGTTTTAGTTACAAAGGTTATGAATAAGTTTTCAGATGAAAGGTGCATACAAATCTAGGTTGTTTTAGTAACAAAAGTCATGAATAGATTTTCAGATGAAGGGTGCATACAAATATGAATTGTATTATCAACAAAGGCCGTGAATAGATTTTCAGATGAAGGGTGCATACAAATCTAGGTTGTTTTAGTGATAAAGGCCATGAATAGATTTTCAGATGAACGGTGCATACAAATATAGGTTGTTTTAGTAACAAAGGCTATGAATAGATTTTTAGATGAAAGGTGCATACAAAAATAGGTTGTTTTAGTAACAAAGGCCATGAATAGATTTTTAGTTGAAAGGTGCATACAAAGTAGTATAAGAAAAGGCCGATTTCAGCCCAACGACCCCTCTCCCACACCCTCCAGACCTCCAAATAAATACAAAATGACCACTTCTCTCTGTCCTAAACTCTCACCCCCAATGATATACACATACAATTGTAAAGCAGATCCTAGCTCCTAACTTGTATAACTTACTTGGTAACATCAGTTATCTAATCAATATCATCTATAGAACCAGCCAAGCTAGAACGTGTATACCTTACTTTGATAACATCTGCTACCTAATCAATATCATCGTATAGAGCATAGTCAAGTTTTAAAAACCCAACCCCTACACAAAATCTAAAGTCAAATATTCTTTAACTACACAAAAAAACTGGTCAAGTGGCAGACGTATTTTTTAAGGAAAAGGAAGATGTGAGCCCAAATATCTTTTTTTACACCCTCCAGACCTTCAAACAAATATAAATTACCTCTATGAGAGACCTTAGAAACCCAACCCCTACACAAAATCCAAAGTCTATAACTATTCAAAATACCTAGGTAATTTAATCAATAATCACGCTAAGATCCAAGCTATAGAACACCTGTTGCAAAATACCTAGGTAATGTGATCAATAATTGCGCGAAGAACTAAGTTATATAACAGATGTTAATAATTCTATGGAGACTGAGCCAAGTAAAATGTTTTAGTAATGTTGTAAACGTCATACGGAGATCACGTGATTAGAAGAAATGTTCTCGACTTAGGAAATACTGTAATGCTCATGCGTGATTGGAAGTTTCTGTAAAATGAAATACTCTAATACGCATGCGTAAACGCCTGTATAAAAGGCAGGTACACGTCTAATCACGCAGTTGGAGGGAGCGCTTCATCAGATAATAGCTATACTGAGATCATGTTAGCACCCACGCAGAAATTAAACTACGCATTTGTGAAAAGGTAAGTACATTATTATTAAGTTTAGATAAAATTTTATATTATATCATACTTCTTTTGATAATATTTTTCATATTTGCTAACCCTCATTGGTAAAATATCTGTTAACATACTATCAATAATACGGAACTCGCGTATTAAATCGTCCATATTATATTTTATACCACGCAAGTAACATCGTATCTGATCAAGTAATTTTTTATAGGTGATACTAGCCGCTTGGCAATTATTTTTTTTTTAGTTCTGAGTCTAGGTTCAACTTTTTTACACGCTGTATAAAGAGAGACACCAATGCCAGAGATGATTAACAAAAAGGGATTTAATGATACCCCACTTGAAATTATACCAGAACTGGTCATTAACAAGGGTAGATATGATATTACTCGAAGGATCTTGTTGTAGTATTTGTAACAATTTTTCACGCACCAAAGTTTTTTTTTATGATAATATTTATAGTATTGTATTAATGCGTCTACATCCTGTCCTGGAATATCTTTTGAAATATGATTAAAATCAACTATACTTTTTTTTCATTATAATATTAGTTCACATAGTCTCATGTAAGGTTAAATATTAGGTAATTACGGTGTTTCAGCTATTTATTCCAAACACCACCGATAAGAGGCATTTGTTAAATTTTTATCAGCTGGTTCAAGTTTAAACTCTTCTTCAGCATTTTTGTTTAATACTATTGATACAATTCGAGAGAAAATATCAGTTGAGTGACGCCATAGATATCTGGTGTATATACTAAACTTTGCACCGCTAAAGACTGACAATCTATACACACCGGTAACTTCTGCAATATGCTTGATAGACTTGTTTTGTCTCGTCCATTCACCAAATCCAGCATCAACGGTATATACAATATTTTTAATCTGTTTGTGAGGAATTTTGATCATATTTGTTTTCTCAATAATACTAGGAATTCCACTAATAATATCATTGAGTTTTATGTTAATATAATTGAGGTTTGCGTTAATATTAGCGAGTGTAATGTCAACATTTGATGGATTTCCAAAAAAATCATTTTTAAGTGTGTTTATGTTTCTGCGAAAACTTAAAAACGTGTTCACGTGACCAAGAAATTCATTTTTGGAGCGCAGTTATTTCATTATTGATTGGAACGTCCTGATCATCGACGTATTTCTTTGTTGCAGCATCAAAATCAGACTGGTGTTCTGAGTTAAGTAATGGCATTATGGTTCATGTTCAGAAATGCACGCATTATACCACCGTTGACTGACACATACTTTGATTCTTGATCGTCAACATATTTTTTTTGTTGTAGCATCATTATCAGTAGTTGGATATCCAAGATCTGTAATTTTATTTTTGTTCATAATAACAGTCCGAGTAAATACATCACCTGCTTTTTTTAACATAATCATTAACTGACCTACCAGAATCTTGTATCTTACCTCGATTGTTAAAAGTCACGATATTATCAGCAACCGCAGTAGGATTTCGTACGAGTACATCTGACAGTTGCACATTACTCGTTTCTAATCGTCCTTCTTTGTCCTTGAAAATGACGACTTCATTTGGATATACACTGACAACATTTAATAGATTATTAATTTCATTTTTGAGCTGATCAAGAGTTGCATACCTTGATAAGTCACCTTGATAACCTTATGTGGATACATCTCCTGCTAATTTCCAAATTTTGTATAGTAACTCATTATTTATTATCCTACATAAAATTATTAATATTATATAAAATTATAACAACAATGGCAAAGTCGATAATATTAAACTTTGATACAGAGAGACTGGTGAAGCATAAACATAACAATGAACTTCCTGATTGTCATTATCTTATTGTTGGGCGAACTGGATCAGGAAAAACAAATTTGCTTATGAACTTGCTTCTTGGTAATAATTTTAACTACGATAGAGTGTATATTTACACAATCAATCCACAGCAAGATAAGTATGAGTTATTAAGCGAGTATAATAACAAGCTTCGTGATAATCTTAACGCTGGTGAAGATTTTTTTTTATAATTAGGCAGCCAGAAGATCTGATCCAGTTAATCAACTTGATGTAGATGAACATAAGATAGTAGTTGTTGACGATATTCCGCTAAATAACATGGTGATGAATAAAATAAGATCGTATTTCTCACTGTCACGTAATAAACAGTGTAATTCTGTTTATCTCGCTCAAGAATTTTATAATGTTGACAGATTTATTCGGCGAAATACGGGTTGTTTTATATTTCCAGGACTGGACAATGTTGACGTTAGAAATATTGCAAGCGAGCAATGCGGTGACGTGACTAAATTTAAATTTATTGAACTTTATCGTAATCCTACAAAAGATAAATACAACTTTTTCTTATTTGATAAACTTACAAATGATCCAACTAAAATGTTTCGCTGTTGTATTAACAGTTACTTACAGTAAAGCGTTTTAGTTTTATAAAATTTATAATAATAATAATAATGGACAAACGAGCAAGATACAGACAACACATAGAAGATCATAAAAAACGTGCTCGATCTCAGGCATCATTTAAGCAAAAAGTACAAGAAGCACGACGTGGACAAGTAACTGCTACAGAAGCAACAGCTACAATTTTTAAGCCAGTTACTGAAGCACTACTTGGAAAACAACCTGAAACTAAACCACTATCAGAAGAAGAACTTAGAGAACAACAAGAAGCAGCTGCTGCAAAAATTGTTACTAGATCTGATGAAGAAAAAAGAAAACTAACCGAGGCACTTACAGAAAATATAGCTGATCCTGCTGCTAGACAAGCTGAAATAGATCGTTTGATAAATAATCCGCTGAAACTTGAGCGAAGATTAGCAGAGTTAACAACGCAAGAAATAACAAATTTATAAGAAGAAATAAAAGATATCAAAGAGGAGCAACGAAGAGTTGGTGAGCTTATTGTAAAGTTTATGGAGGTTGAAGAGCAGAGACTTTATTTTCTAAGAAGAGCAAATACTACGATAGATCCTAAGGAGTATAATGATTTTTTAGAGAACGAAAATATAGAAGATGTTGATAATATAAATAAGTGGACTGATGCAGAATATAAAACATTACTTGATAGATTAGATGAAATATTAAGAGACGGAACTGCTGCTAAAGATGAATTAAGCACGGTTACAGAAACTGAGAATATGCTTCCACTTCATGATAGAATGAGATATAGTATTATTGCTTCAACATTTGAAAGAACAGCAAACAGTGGTAGACAAACAGTTTTGGTCCGAGGTGGAGTTTTAGAAGGAAATTTTTTACTTTTGATAAAAATCGTGTAGAAAAATATATAAAAGACAAAACAGGAACTGGTGTAAAAATATTTACATAAACTACTGAAATGATAGGTAGATTAATGTTATTAATATCATCAAAAGAAACTGGGAATGTTAGTGTTGAACTTGATAATGAAATCATTGATATACTTGATCATCTAAGATCGAGCGAATTATTAACATCTGACGAATATGAAACTTTACACCGCGACTTAATTTTGTAAAATGATATAATATAAAAATTGTCAACAGCATTATTGCTAAACTCTAGTGAGTCTGCGAAAGATAGCGCACATTGTTCAGTAAATTATTTTCCTTCTATACAACTAGATCCTGCAAAACAATATGTGATTGGATTAATTTCTTGTACCTGCTGAAATGCTATGCCTAACGTGAAAAATGATGTTAACGATGAAATGTGGTTTACTATGATTACAACATCTTCAATATCTACACCAAAAAAAAAATTCCACAAGGAGCTTATAATATTATTGATCTAAACAGAACAATCAAAGAGCTCATCACAAAAGCTGGCGGTGTGGCTGATAATTTTGAGTTGGCAGCAAATTCTAACACATTGCGAGCTAGGATAACTTTGAAAAATATAGTAATCAGTCTTGAACCAAGAGAAAGAAGTATTGCACAACTGTTAGGATTTACTGAAAAAACTTACACTGCACTTGATCAGCCTATTACATATGACAGTGAACTGCCAGTAAATATAACAGAAGTAAATACAATATTAGTAAATTACACCAGGTTCTCTCATGCAAATAACTCCACGACATATTATCTATTATTCTTTAAATATTGAAAATCAAATATAAAGTATAATAATGCAGTTGACCGATCAATCAGGAAAACAGTTAAATGTTAATAATGAAGTTGTAACTTATTATTTACATCTAAGCGAGCAATAATAAAAATTATACATCAGATATAATGAAACAAAGAAAAAAGTTATCGAAGAAAAATAGTAGGAGGATTTTTTGGAAATATATTCACTAAAGTTATTGAAAATATTTCGGGTATAGCGCGTAAAGTTGCACCAATTGCTATTGACGCGGGTAAAGCTTTTGCAACTGGGGCTGCATCTGCCGCTGGGACTGCGGTTGGACAAAAAATAGCTGATAAAATAAAAGGAGATCCACCGACTGCATATGAAATAAAACAAGCTATCTCAGAAATCGCTCCAACAAAAGAAACTCAACGAGCTATGATAACAACAACAAAAAAAACTATTATCACCAAAGGGCGAGCAGATCATACAAAAATTAATATCTAAAATAACAGTGCCGCAATAAAATTTTATATAATCTAATAAATAAAATGTCTGTTAAAAATTATCTTGAGTTAACAGAAACTCATGACATCGACAACGATGTGACAGGATTTGAGTATGTTCAGTATCTCGATGAGAATTCTAACGAACCAAATGAAGCTGGTATCAGAACATTTAATACCAGAGACGAAGATGTATTTCTACTGCTACATAAAGCTATGTTAGAAGTTCGCGGTCAGATTATGACAGTAGCCAATCCACCTGCTGTAATTGCAGTTGGAGCAGAAGTAGCTCTTATAAATAACGGTTTGGGTCAACTGGCCAATCAAACTATAGAAGATATTTCAGGTCATCTACCAGTTGCAAGTACAATTTTAAATATTATTTCGTTTTCAGGTGATTACTCGAGATCAACTGCAACCAACATGATGTGGTTTAAAGATACTGGACGGGGTATAGCTGAATCAACTGAATTTTTAAAGATAGGTGTTATGGTGCACGGAGCTGCTGCTGCTGCAGATCTTGTAATTGTGAGCAATTTTCTTATTGCTAATGCAGACGCGCTAGGTATAGCAGCACCAGATGCAGCTGCTAATGCAGACGCTGTGAGAATCACTTATTGCAGTTTTTAATAATCTTAATATAACGCCAACAGGAGCAGCTTTAGATACCGTTGCAATGTTAGATTTTATTCTTAACATACTTGACGTGAGAAATCCACGTTATAATGAAGGCTTTGCTAGGCGAAGAGAACTTGCAGCAGGATCACGTCAAATTACAATGATGCTTCCACTAAGTATGATTTTCGGCTTTTGTCGCGATCATGATAAAGTATTTCGCGGAGTAAAACATACTCTTATTTTAGATCGAACAGAACAAAACGATTGCTTGTTTAGATTTGGAGGGGCTGATGTACAGTTTGTCATACACAAACTTGCTCTGTGGATGCCACGTATAACACCGTCGATCACAAAAATGTCAGAACTAAATAGCACACTTGAAAAGCATGCAAATATAATTTATTTTAAGCAGCATAAGATATATCAGACAGCGACTCCAAATACTACCGACTACACGTGGAGGGTCACAACAACATCAAGCGAACAACCCCGCGACACATATTTGTCGTATTTCAACAACCCGCCCGACCAGGCAACCAACAACAAAATAATGCAATATTTGACAACGCTGATGTCAGACGAATATACGCTAGACTAAATTCGAAGTAATATCCAGAACGAGCTATAGAATGTAATTTTGTTGATGACGCTAATAAAAATATTTCGACCGTACATGTACCTGCTTGACGCAATTCAAAAATATCAGGATGTTGAAGATGGATCTCAGATATCAGCAGAGGAATTTCGTACCCTTTATCCTATATTTCATTTCGATGTTAGTAAACATAACGAGCGAGCTGTAGACAGCAGAGCGGATATTGAAATTACCTGGACACTTGGAGCGGTTCCAATAGCGCCGTTGTACGTATACGCATTAGTGATAAGTGATAGATTTATCACGAAAGATTCTGTTGGAGGTAAAATGACAGTTCAAGTTTAATCTACAGTTGTTATATAAAATGGCAAAATATATTGTAAAATAAATATATTTGACTGATAATCAAGTTAAAAAATTAGCTGCTGTTGCAAAGCGAGAACAGGTATCATTAAAAATCAACCCTAATATTTCTCATGGTGTTTTAACAAAATTAATGCTGACAAAAATCAACTAAACAAGTATAATCGTAAAAAAACGTTTGTGTTAAATTTAAGGGCTGCACAGAATACAGCGCTGGCAAACGACATTGTTATCGAAGGTGGTTTTCTTGGTCCAGCATTATCAGTATTAGCTGCACAAATTTTACCGGTTTTAGGCACATTAGGACTAGCAGCAGCGACCGGAGTAATATCCGGCGCAACGAAAAAAAGCAGTTGAGGGGAATGGTATCATTCGCGGAAGTGGAATAAAATTTTTTAAAAATTTTATGTAATTGATATATTATAATGCCGCAACGAAAAACAAAATCGTCAGAAAAAAGAAAACAACAACAACAAAAAAAGAAAACAAAACGCAAACAAGCAAAACAAGGATGAATTATTCCTTTCGCTCCACTTTTGGCGGGACTAGCGGGAAGTCTGCTGCCAAATCTTTAGGAATCGGACGTGGTCTAACATTACCGGGAACACGACCACACCGTTGAGTAATTTTGATATAATTAATAAGTTAAAAGCAGTTCCTGGATTTCACGGAGTTTATTCTAAAGACGAACTCACAGTAATAAAATCGCCGTCAGCTGTAAGATCGGGTGATAAATTTGCAAGATTTTAATGACGGATCCGGTACGCATTGGGTAGCAGTTATAATAATAATTATTTCGACTTGTTTGGACTTCCTCCAAGCGATGTAATAAGAAGATATATGAACAAAAAATTATAAAGATATATTATTCATCAAATCAACTCCAACCTGTTGGAACGTCTACTTGCGGATATTATTGTATAATGTTTATCCGACAGATGAGCAGAAATTTCAATTTTTTAAAATTTATTTTACAGTTTGACAAGCAACCTTCTCACGCTAATGATGAGATTGCAATTAATTTTATCTAAACTTAAAAATATAATAATGTCAACATACTGTCTCAAGTCTAGAACTAAAACAGAAAATATTAATGAAACAACAGATAAAACAAAAAACAACAGGATGATTTTAAAAAGTATTTGTGCAATCTGTGGAAAAAGAAAAAATATGTTTTTAAAGAAAAAGTCACTGGGAGATGGTTATCCTGAGGTTATTTTAATAGACGACTAAAAATATAGAATGATATGCAACTGTGATTCTGACAGAGATTTGTGTCTTGAGCAAAATAAAATTGTCGCATACTGTCAATGTTGTAACAACAGAGAAATAATAGGTACAGGTATAGATATACATAAAATTATTGGAAAATTACCAAAACCAAAAGGCGGTTGGACTTTGCCAGGTCATCGGTATACAGGACCTTACAATCCGCTAGATCAACAACTAGATGAAAACGATAATCCATTGCCAGGACAAGAACCTTATAATCAAGTGGATGCAATAGCGATGCGTCATGATATATGTTATCGTGATCATGACAACTCGAAAGCAGATTGTGATAAAGTAATGTTAGACGAATTACGTGATATGGAGCCAACAAATCTACGAGAACGTTTTGATAGAAGATTTGTTCAGTGAATAATTGGAGCAAAATATAAACTTGGACTATGAATAGAATTATACAATGATCTTGCAGTCGAACTACATAGACCTAAAAAAAAAGTTTCCGAGACGTAAAGTTGTCACTAATGCCGTAGATGATATCTGGGCAATAGATTTGGTGGATGTATCCAATCTGGCTCAGTTTAACGTTGGCGCTGATGGCGCTCCAAAAAGGTATTTGTTTAATGTTATAGATGTTTTTAGCAAATACGCCTTCAGTGTACCTGTTTCGGATAAGACAGGAACTTCAATGACTGATGCGCTAAAACAAATAATAAGGAGTAGAGAAAGAAAACCAAATAAAATCTGGACTAATCACGGAGCAGAGTTTTTTAACAAAAAGTTTGAGCAGTTTCTAGAAAAAATAATATAAAAAATACGTTACAGGAAACGAGGGTATAAGCGTTGTTGTCGAGAGATTTAATCGCACGTTAAACGAAAAATTACACAAACATTTGCCAGCTAAAAACACCAACAGGTATATCGATGACCTTTCTCAAATCGTGGACAAGTATAATAACACGAAGCATCGAACTATTAAAATGTCACCCAATAATGCTATTAAAAATCCGATATTAGCAAATGAAAACATGTACCGCAAACATAAATTTAAGGTTGGTGATAAAGTTAGAATTTCTTTGATGAAAAAGGTATTTGCAAAAGGATTTACTCCGAACTGGAGCGAAGAAGTATTTGTTGTTGATAAAGTACTTTTAACAATACCTGTAACGTACGCGTTAAAAGGTCTGGCAGGGGAACCTATCATAGGTAGTTTTTACGAACAAGAACTACAGAAAACTGAACAAGATGTTTTCGTTATCGAAGTGATTAGGAAAAAAGGAGATAAAAGTTTAGTCAAATGGCGTGGGTATAGCGATAAATTTAACAGTTGGATTCCAACCAAACAGATTATGATATAATGCTGTTATAAATTAATTCATACTTTCGTTTGACAGATTTACATTTTACTGGTTTACATAACGATATTACATACTGCTTGCGATCGTCAGAGATCGTCATTAGATTAAAAGTTTCAACAAATATGAAATCGAATTTGATATTTTTCTGTCGGCCTGGAATGTTAATGTTTAAGAAAGGTTTGATCAGCTGCCAAAACAGTTGTTGTTCGGCAACGGTAAAATTAAATTTCATTATTTTTTTAGCAATGTGATACTTGACTTTATATTTTCTAGTGGTTGTTCTGCTGTAATTTGATCTATCAATTACAGTGACTATTTTATCATCATCGTCAGACTCGTTGTTGTATAAAATATCATCTTCGCTATAACCAACAGATTTGTCTATCATATCGTTAGTGATTGTAATATTGTCTGCAACTTTATCGTTAATGTTTACATCTCTTGCAGTGGGTTTTCTGCGGATAATTCAGCGAGTCGTTTTATCACGTCTATTATTATAATATATTTTTATCTAATTTTTTATTATAAGATGACTGACGAGGTAAAATATCACCAAAAAGTTAATATATTAAATTACAAAGAGCTAGCCGAAGCGGTACGAAAATGCTTGTCGGGTTATAGTGTATACTCTGTTGACGTTATTGTGATGCAAGGTGATTCTCATAAAATATTATTAACAGCAGCAGAAAAAAATAAAATTAATGAAAGTACAGTAACGACTTTAAAATTTGATCGTAATGATGTTATAGCATTTGCTCATCATTGCTTGACTAAAACTGAATTACAAAATATTATTAATCATCATATCTAAAACAAATCCTAGCATTGTATTCGCTTGAAAAAGCTGATCTTGTTACTCTATCAGCTACAAATTTTACTGTATATTATAATATCTCGCCGCAGCTGTAATCGATTTGAATTTCATATCCTCGTCCTTTTCGAGGTTTAACAAAACAACAGGTTTTGCTGGGCATCTATAATTAATACCACCACCTCGTCCTTTTTTCACATTTTCCTGTTGCGTAACTAGTTCTAGATTTTCCAATCGATTGTCTGTTTTTACGTTATTGATATGATTAATGACCAGACCATCGGGTATAGATCCATGAAATACCTCGTAAACAAAACGATGAGATTTATAAGCAAATTTATCGACTAGTGTTCCTCTAACAGTTACTACAAAATACCCCATATAGTACCAAGAACTTTTTTAGTTTTTCTGTTTCTAATAATACCGCGATCGTTAGCCTCGTATAAATCAAACACCGGATGCGGCTGAAACTCGTTTTGTAAAGATAAGTTTTCAATATTATCATCAGTGACTGCACCGTTCACATGATATGCACGCTGTCCCTCTGGAATATCATCGCAAAACAACGTGTAAATAAAATCTTTTCTAAGCATTGTAATCCTCTCGGTATTATCTCCCTTTAGACTCATCTCATAACCCGCTGACGTTGCTTTGCCAACAGATATTTCACTTTTGATGTTAATGTCCGAACCTAATGTATTTCCAGCGTATAAGTTGTACTTTGGGTGAACGTGATATACCTTTTGCTCATATGCGCTTGTCAGATTTTGTCATTATCTATAGTGATTTTTATATCTCTAATTGTTTTTTCAACCTGGCGCATGCGCTGTGTGTGGTAAATTATCGATCGAACAATCAATTAGACATTAGATTATAGTATAGCAATCTCGAAATTGCGTGATATAGCCCAAAAGAGCCTTATGGGAGTACCTGAAAAAATAGCGACTACCTTTACAGGATTTGACAAAAGTTATCGGTTCGATAATCAAATCGTACTGATAAATTTTACTGCAACAAATCTCTTTCATCTACTACAGACAACTGTAAAACGTGAGCTCGAAAAACACAAAAGTATCAGATTATTAGTGCAATATCTTACTATATTTTCGAAGCTACTTGTGACGGAAGAATCAACTAACAAGGAAATTGCAGACCCTTACATCAACGCGAAATCCAGACGTGTTTTACTTGGGACTGATCTTTTGTCTCTAGTTGATGAAATACACCAAGAAATTGGGGAAAAAAATAGAAGAATTTACTGAATTAGGTTCAGGTTGGAAGTTTGAAATGATCAAAGAAATATTGTTTCACACGATGAAATATGAAGCATTACGCGGTAAATCGTACATTGTCCTGCCACCAAAAATAAAAAGTAAAAGATGTTGTATAAACATCAAAAACGTAGATAACAAATGTTTCCAATGGACTGTTCTTTCTGCACTATTTCCAACAGAAAAAAAACGCTGATCGCGTTGAGAAGTATATCAGTCACGTGTCAAGATTAACTTGTGCTAGTATTGATTTTCCAGTGACAGAAAATCAAATACCAAAATTTGAAAAGCAAAATAATATTTCGATTAACGTTTTCGGATTAGATGAAAAAGAAAACGTCTGTCCGAGATATATTTCAGAAAAAGCTTCACAATCGACTATCAATTTATTGTTTTATAAAAATCATTACGTTTGGATCAAAAACTTTCATGGACTAGTTGGTGGACAGTATAATAAACGAAAAAAGAAAACGTTCTTTTGTTATCGCTGCTTGCACGGTTGTAATGACCATGAAAAATTACAAAAACATTTGCAGTACTGTAGTGATGTACAACGAATAACAATGCCATCTAAAAAAGATAGTGTGTTACATTATCCATCATTATCATAAACTAAAAGTTCCTTTCGTTATATACGCTGATTTCGAATGTTTACTTCAGCCTGTACTTGGCGTAGAAAATAATCCTAATCAATCGAGTACAAGAAAAGTTCAAAATCATGTTCCATGTGGAGTAGCGTACAAGGTAGTTTGTTGTACTGATTCTAGATTATCTAAACCAATCCAATACTATCTTGGTAAAAATCCAGCTGTCTGGCTTCTCAAGCAGTTGATTAACGAAGTTGATAATATTACTTATCGTTTGAAAAAGTAACGCCAATGTTAAAATTAACACCTCAACAAGAATCTGATCACGAGCAAGCAGAAATTTGTCATATTTGTGAAAAAGCTTTTGACGATAACAAAAAAGTACATGACCATTGCCATTTGACCGGACAGTACCATGGAGCGGCTCATAATCAGTGTAATTTAAAATTTCATGCTCCAGATTTTATTCCAGTTATTCTTCACAATTTTCGAGGATATGATAGCCATATTATCGTGGAAGCTTTTGGTGATCCTGAGATAAAAGCTCGTCTAAAACTCGATAACGTCGTCAAATGCATTCCAAATAATTTTGAAAAGTATATGTCAGTTACGCTAGGTAAATTGCGTTTCATTGACAGCCTGCAGTTTATGGCAGCCTCGTTAGATGACCTAGTAAAAGCTTGTAGTAAATTTCATAACCTAAGAGACTGTTTTGGAGATATATTTAATCTACTAGCTAAAAAAGGAGTTTTTCCATACGAATATCTCGACGACTGGAGTAAATTTGATGAAACATCTTTACCTGACAAAGATAAATTTTACTCGCAACTTAAAAATGAAAATATAACCGATGACGAGTACAAGTATGCACAAGATATCTAGAAAGAGTTTGATTGTGAGACTTTTGTTGATTATCATGATTTATATCTGAAAACTGACGTGTTATTATTAGCAGATGTTTTTGAAAGTTTTCGAGAAGTTATAATAATTACGGACTAGATCCTTGTTGGTATTATTCTGCCCCTGGGTTGTCATGGGATGATCTACTAAAGTTTAGTAAGGTAAGGTTGGAATTACTGACTGACGTCGATATGTTCAATTTTATCGAAAAAGGTATCAGGGGCGGTGTTAGCGTGATAACAAAAAATATGCTGAAGCAAACAACAAATATTTGAAAAAGTATACCCCTGAGCTTCCCTCGAAGTATATAGTTTATCTGGATTGCAATAATCTTTACGGTGGTTCAATTATAGAACCAATGCCTCTTGGTGGATTTCACTGGATCACGGCTGATCGATTTCTATCTGAAACAGAAAAAAAGATACCCGAAGATGTTTCATATTTCGTTGAAGTTGATCTTGATTATCCAACTTAGCTACACAAATTGCATAACGATTACCCTTTCTGCGCGGAATCGATGGTTATAGATTATAGTTTGTTATCAAAAGAACAACATGAGTTAGCATCACCAAGACAACATTCCATGGTCAAAAAACTAGTACGAGATTTGCTTCATAAAGGTAATTATGTTTTGCATTACAAAGTTTTAAAACAAGCAGTCGATGCTGGTCTTGTGTTGAGAAAAGTTCGTCGTGTACTAAAATTTAATCAGTCGACGTGGATAAGAGGTTATATTAACTCGAGCACTTCAAGAAGAGCTATAGCAAAAACTGATTTTGAGAAAAACTTCTTTAAACTGATGAACAATTCCGTTTTTGGTAAAACGATGGAGAATATTAGGAAACGCGTAAATATCGAACTAGTTAATGATGTCAATCGCAGAAACAAATTTGTCAGACGATGATTTTGTGAGCATGAAAATATATAATGAAAATCTTGTTGCAATACAAAGAAGAAAAACAAATCTAAAACTAAACAAGCCGATCTATGTTGGAGCTGCAGTGTTAGACTTATCAAAGTGGCTGATGTACGATTGTCATTATAATTTTGCTAAAATTCAGTGGCCAGCCAGTAGATTATTATTTACTGATACTGATTCACTCGTATATGAAATCGAATGTGAGGACATCTATCAGGACATGTATAATAATCGACATCTGTTTGATCTTTCTGATTACCCACTTGACAGTAAATTTCATGACGACACAAATAAAAAGGTTATTGGTAAGTTCAAAGATGAAATGAACTCGAGCGCTATCAAATACTTTATCGGATTACGCAGCAAAATGTATGTCGTATTATTGGACTATAATAAAATAACAAAAAAAGCCAAAGGTCTGCCTCGTAATTTTGTTAAAAAGTTTATGAAATTTGATGACTACAAGTACGCGCTTGATGGCGGTGTTAGTTTTATGAGAGCTATGGCAATTCGGACTAATTATCATAAGCTCGAAACAGATGTCATTATCAAACGTGGATTGAGTAATTTCGATGACAAACGTTATTGTGAAAATGGAGTAGATACACTTGCATTAGGGTATTGTCATGACGATAGATCTATACTTGATAAATTTTATCTAAACTTAAGAAATAATGTTTGAAAATTTAACAGTGACAAATAGCTACAGTAGCAAGATCAAATATCTAATGATGGATGGCAAACAATTGACAGTTGAAATCAATAATGAAACATCAGGTATATGTTTTAGTGGAACACGTGATAAGCTAAAACTTTCGCTCATCAGATCTGATGACAGCGAGTATTTTAATTATCTCAAACAATTGTATCAAAGGTTACTATCGGAATTTAAAAACTTTCATAGTCCGATTAGCCAACAAAAATATACTAAACTTACAATTGATCTCGATCGGTCAAAGGTATATTTTATCGACAACAAATATCCTCTAAACAAGCCACAAATAAAAGATTTGTTGGAATCTCGTGGTTGTGTGAGTGGTAAAGTCAGGTTTAGTCTATCATCGTGATAATGAAGTATTTTTAATGTCAACAGTTGAAACAATAATCATTGGTGATGAAATATAAATAATGTACTTACCCTTTCGCCTTGTAAATGTCCGCTCAGTATAGCTGTTATCTGATGAAGCGCTCCCTCCAACTGCGTGATTAGACGTGTACCTGCCTTTGATACAGGCGTTTACGCATGCGTATTAGAGTATTTCATTTTACAGAAACTTCCAATCACGCATGAGCATTACAGTATTTCCTTAGTCGATAACATTCCTTCTAATCACGTGATCTCCGTATGACGTATACAACATTACTAAAACATTTTACTTGGCTCGGTCTCCATAGAATTATTAACATCTGTTACATAACTTAGTTCTTCGCGCATTTATTGATTACATTACCTAGGTATTTTGCAACAGGTGTTCTATAGATTGGATCTTAGCGTGATTATTGATTAAATTACCTAGGTATTTTGTATAGTTATAGACTTTGGATTTTGTGTAGCGGTTGGGTTTTTAAGGTCTCTCATAGAGGTAATTTATATTTGTTTGAAGGTCTGGAGGGTGTAAAAAAAAAGATATTTGGGCTCACATCCTCCTTTTCTTAAAAAATACATCTGCCACTTGACCAGTTTTTTGTGTAGTTAAAGAATATTTGACTTTGGATTTTTTGTAGGGGTTGGGTTTCTAAAACTTGACTATGCTCTATACGATGATATTGATTAGGTAGCAGATGTTATCAAGTAAGGTATACATGTTCTAACTTGACTGGTTCTATAGACGATATTGATTAAATAACTGATGTTACCAAGTAAGGTATACATGCTATGAGCTAGGATCTGCTTTACAATTGTATGTGTATATCATTGGGGGTGAGAATTTAGGACAGAGAGAAGTGGTCATTTTGTATTTATTTGGAGGTCTGGAGGGTGTGGGAGAGGGGTCGTTGGGCTGAAATCGGCCTTTTCTTATACTACTTTGTATGCACCTATCAACTAAAAATCTATTCATGGCCTTTGTTACTAAAACAACCTATTTTTGTATGCACCTTTCATCTAAAAATCTATTCATAGCCTTTGTTACTAAAACAACCTATATTTGTATGCACCGTTCATCTGAAAATCTATTCATGGCCTTTATTACTAAAACAACCTAGATTTGTATGCACCCTTCATCTGAAAATCTATTCACGGCCTTTGTTGATAATACAATTCATATTTGTATGCACCCTTCATCTGAAAATCTATTCATGACTTTTGTTACTAAAACAACCTAGATTTGTATGCACCTTTCATGTAAAAATCTATGCATGGTCTTTGTTACTAAAACAACGTATTTTTGTATTCACCCTTCATCTGAAAATTTATTCATGACCATTGTTACTAAAACATCCTAGATTTGTATGCACCTTTCATCTGAAAACTTATTCATAACCTTTGTAACTAAAACAACCTATTTCTGTATGCACCCTTCATCTGAAAATCTATTCATGACCTTTGTTATTCTATCAACCTATTTTTGTATGCACCTTTCATCAGAAAATCTATTCCTGACCTTTGTTACTAAAATAAGCTATTTTTGTATGCACCATTCATCTAAAAATCTATTCATGGCCATTGTTACTAAAACAACCTATTTTTGTATGTACCCTTCATCTGAAAATCTATTCATAGACTTTGTTACTTAAACAACCTATTTTTGTATGCACCCTTCATCTGAAAATCTATTTATGGCCTTTGTTATTAAAACAACGTATTTGTGTATGCACCTTTCATCTGAAAATCTCTTCATGTCCTTTGTTTATTAAACAACCTATTTTTGTATGAACCCTTCATCTGAAAATCTATTCATAGACTTTGTTACTTAAACAACCTATTTTTGTATGCACCATTCATCTGAAAATCTATTTATGGCCTTTGTTACTAAAATAACCTCTTTTTGTATGCACCCTTCATCTGAAAATCTATTTATGGCCTTTGTTACTAAAATAACCTATTTTTGTATGCACCTTTCATCTGAAAATCTCTTCATGGCCTTTGTTACTGAAACAACCTATTTTTGTATGCACCATACATTTGAAAATCTATTCATGGCCTTTGTTACCAAAACAACCTATTTTTTATGCACCTTTCATCTAAAAATCTATTCATGTTCTTTGTTACTATAACAACCTATTTTTGTATGCACCTTTCATCTGAAAATTTATTCATGTCCATTGTTACTAAAGCAACCTATTTTTGTAGGCACCCTTCATCTGAAAATCTATTCATGGCCTTTGTTACCAAAACAACCTATTTTTGAATGCACCTTTCATCTAAAACTCTATTCATGGCCTTTGTTACTAAAACAACCTATATTTGTATGCATCCTTCATCTCAAAAACTATTCAAGACCTTTGTTACTCCAGCAACCTATTTTTGTATGCACCTTTCATCTAAAACTCTATTCATGGCCATTGTTACTAAAAAACTTATATTTGTATGCATCCTAAATCTGAAAATCTATTCATAAACTTTGTTACTTAAACAACCTATTTTTGTAGGCACCCTTCATCTGAAAATCTATTCATGGCCTTTGTCACTAAAACAACCTATTTTGTATGCACCTTTCATCTAAAAATCTAATCATGGCCTTTGTTACTAAAACAACCTATTTTTGTATGCACCTTTCATCTAAAACTCTATTCATGGCCTTTGTTACTAAAACAACCTATATTTGTATGCACCTTTCATCTGAAAATCTCTTCATGGCCTTTGTTGCTAAAACAACCTATTTTTGTATGCACCCTTCATCTGAAAATCTATTCATAGACTTTGTTACTTAAACAAACTAATTTTTGTATGCACCCTTCATCTGAAAATCTATTTATGGCCTTTGTTACTAAAACAACCTATTTTTGTATGCACCTTTCATCTGAAAATCTCTTCATGGCCTTTGTTACTAAAACAACCTATTTTTGTATACACCATACATCTGAAAATCGATTCATGGCCTTTGTTACTAAAACAACCTATTTTTTATGCACCTTTCATCTGAAAATCTACTCATGTTCTTGGTTACTATAACAGCCTATTTTTGTATGCACCTTTCATCTGAAAATTTATTCATGTCCTTTGTTACTAAAGCAACCTATTTTTGTAGGCACCCTTCATCTGAAAATCTATTCATGGCCTTTGTTACTAAAACAACCTATTTTGTATGAACCTTTCATCTAAAAATCTAATCATGGCCTTTGTTACTAAAACAACCTATGTTTGTATGCACCATTCATCTAAAACTCTATTCATGGCCTTTGTTGCTAAAACAACCTATATTTGTATGCATCCTTCATCTGAAAATCTATTCATGACCTTTGTTACTCCAGCAACCTACTTTTGTATGCACCTTTCATCTAAAACTCTATTCATGGCTATTGGAATTTAGGACAGAGAGAAGTGGTCATTTTGTATTTATTTGGAGGTCTGGAGGGTGTGGGAGAGGGGTCGTTGGGCTGAAATCGGCCTTTTCTTATACTACTTACAAAAAGAGGTTGTTTTAGTAACAAAGGTCATGAATAGATTTTCAGATGAAGGTTGTGTTCGTACAAAGTCTTGATGAAACATTTTGTTTATCCATGCCAATTTGCAGACAAAAAAACAGCTGGAACCGCTTAAACTAATGAAATGCCATTCCATTCCAAAAATCTTCTGTAAATTGCATCATCTTCTGTATATTTATGTACATTTTTCTTTTTCACCTGATTAATTACGACAATATGATAGATGCTCCGTTTCCTTTTCATGTCTTTAAATGATCTTATTATAGTGCACGAGTGCATGATTCAATTAAATTAGCTTTGTGCAGAGACGAATATTTTTACTGTATAATGGGTTAGATTCAGTAATTTATTTTTATACAACTCAAGTGTGAAACAATAAGTTCATGTAATACTATTTGTATAGAAGCTTGAATGAACTTTGTCTCTGTCTGTCTGTCTGTCTGTCTGTCTGTCTCTCTCTATGTTTTATTTTTTTCAGATTCGGCATACTTTGACCTGGATTCCTATCAGTCTCTCATTGTCACTGCCTGGATCCCATTTAGAGACTCCACAATTGAAAACGGTTGCATGGAGGTATAGCCACATATAATTTTTCTTTGCTTTTAATTTTAATACGTTCGTTGTATGTTCCACTAATTAATTGTTCCTTTCATTTTGGTATAATTGAGTAAAGTTTATTCCTGTTTGCTTAGAAATATCCACATTTTATTAGGACATTAAAATATTTACTTGCCATTATGCAAGGTCCCATAATTGCAAAAAAAAAATGTTGGATTCGTTGTCTGGCACACACCAGTCAGGTCCCATAATTACAATAAGTGCTGTTTTCGTTGTCTGGTACACACCAGTCAGGTTTCAGAATCACAATAAGTGCTGTTTTCATTGTCTGGCATACACCAGTCAGAATATCATATTTACAATAAGTGCTGTTTTCGTTGTCTGGCACACACCAGTCAGGTCCCAGAATTACAATAAGTGCTGTTTTCGTTGTCTAGCACACACCAGTCTGGTCCAAGAATGACAACAAATACTGTTTTTTGTTGTCTGGCACACACAAATCAGGTCCCAAAATCACAATAAGTACTGTTTTCGTTGTCTGGCACACACCAGTCAGGTCCCAGAATTACAATAAGTGCTGTTTTCGTTGTCTGGCACATACTAATCAGGTCCCAGAATTACAACCAATAGTCGAATTCAAACTGAGAGTTGATGCATGATTGGCTAAAGTCAAATAACGAACCAATCAGATGCTTTCAATACATTTTGCTGGATGATAGTAAGTATTTTAAGACTTCATCCCCCACAAGTAAACTCAAAACTTAAATGTATTAAAGCTACTGTCAAATGCAGGCAGCATAAAAAATAAATAATTGTGTTGATGCATTTGAAGTAAATGTTAAATACATTTTAGATGGCCGAAGGTGGCCACAGGAAAGGTCTGGTTGGAGTCCATACATGCTGTGACAACTTCTACCTGATGCTGGACGAGGAAGAACTCCAGACTAGATTTGGTACTAGTAAAGATGTGTATTATAACTGTCTGCTTTTTTGTCCGCACAATCTCCGTTAAGTAAGGCACCTCTGCTTGATGGCAAACCACTATGCAATTTTGTATATTATCCTTCTTAGCGGACATATGTAATATGTTAAGAATCCAATAACAGTTCCTCTACAGTCTTTAATGTGGTTTTTTATGACTAAAAATAGTCATCCTGATATATCTATTAATAATAATTTAAACTAAGTAAAAGATTTAGTAAAACTGTATTAATCGAATCAGAATGTGAATATCTTAAAGGTTTTTGTTTCCAAAAATGCATTAAGGGTGTAAGGCGTTGTAACTGATGTTTCTTCTAAGATAAATATAAAGGGATTATTATTTCGTGATTTTCAAAAGTACGATGACCAAGTGATAGCTAATGTACGTGCTTTACATACCAAACGTTTTTTCCAAAGTATGATAACCCGATTGCTTAATTCCCTTTGGCTTTTTTTGTTACTTTTTGAACAGTTATCAGCACATCTTATTTCCTGTCGTTTTGTTGCATCTTTTTGTTCTGCTTGTCATAATGATTAATTTGTAAAACTGTTTGCATGAGGAAAGGTTTATTTATTGTTGTGAGAACTTGTACCCTGACCCGTTTTAGTTTTTCAACCAAACATCAGCATGAACGAGAGAATGAAGCGGTGACCTTTTTCATCTGTAATCGCCCTTGTTATGTTAAAACTGCGAATACAGCGGCTATATGACTTTGGCTATTTGGTTTAAAAATTGTGTTATGTATATGTATATCTATATTGTATGATATACATTTGTCCTTGATTGTAGGTTAGGTTGTGCATTAAGGTAGTGGTCATTTCTAAGCAGGATGTTTACATGACTAACTTTTGTCCATGATTGTAAGTGTGTGAATAAGATGTAGACAGTATTTGAGTTTCGAATATTCAACCAACAGACTTGTTTACAATTTTATTGGAATTTTCCTTTTGAATGAATCACAAGGTCAAGTGAAAATATGCCCAAATGGGAACCTAATAAACTGTAACGTTTGGTAAGTCCAGGTATTAAGTCATGTATAAGGAAACCATGTGTCTGATGTCTAAAGATTGTTGCAGGCTAGTGTTAATCCCTTATGCAAGGTTACTGTGACCCGCCGGAAATTGAAGTAGGAGTATGTGACCGCTCGCATCATTAGACAAAGGCTTGTAGTATTCAAACCTAAGTGTTAAATAATAGTTCAGAGATCAAAAAAGCTAGCAGGGTGAACATGGTGTGATCTCGTCTGTCCCCACGTGGACAGCCAGCCAGAGGACATTGTCCACTAAATTTGATTGAGACACGGGACTCAACTGAACCGAAAGTTCTGTCCACCCAAAAAGCTTCCCGTGGAAACACAAGGAAGGTACAATATTTTCCTTAGCTTTCTTATCTCACACTACCACCATCCTGTCGTGAGATAACGGCTATTAAATTTCTTCGGTCACGCATTCATTCACATCGAAATACTCGTACGTTCTTTTATGGTAAACAACGTCATAATAAAAGCACTCTATCAGTTACTTCTAATACATACATCAATAAATTCCGTCACATCAACAACTACTCCTAATCCCATTATACTTAACAGTATCTCAATAATCAAACGCATTTCTTTACAACTCATACAAACTACAGAAATATTCAAATATCCATGCAATGATATATTCATACATCCAAGTAACTAACCTTACATCCTTCCACCATTTCAAATTTACAATTCAAACATATGTATATTCAAACATAACGCATTAATAAATGTACTGGTTACTACGAAGCGAATTACAAAATTAATTCTGACCACAAGCTAACAATCTACATAATTCTCTACGTAAAACTCAAGCCCATTTCTCAAATGAAACACTACATTGGTAATTCTACATATTCACCGATGATAGTAATTAAGTATGCATACTACAAATAATTACAATTATGATGCCGTAATTTTATGCAAAAATCGAGCAAATAACTGACTGACCCTTTCGAAGCTTTCTTCCCTTAGAATCGGTTTCTAAGTTTTACCGCCAAATTACGAGTGGCTTCTTGGAGTAACCCTATCTTTTAACGATCTCTCTATGCGTCTACTAACCTTTTTGCTTGCGAGTTTGAGTTATAATTCGGATATAAACTATAATTACACCCTCCATTTCAATTACTTTTTGATGTTGCTGTAAAAAACACATTACATTAAGTCTTATAGGTTATTAAGAACTGGGACCCGGGGAGTGGTGTGGTCTAAAGTGCTCGCCTTTGCCGATCGCTGCCATCTCACCACATGAGTTCAAGTCTCGGGCGTCGCCAGTGTAGGTACGTGAGAGAGCTTCCAAGTAGCTTTCTGTAGGTTGGTGGTTTTTATCGCGGTTTTCCATGATTCTTCTTCCACCAGTTATACTAGCTGCCATGCATAGCTTATCGTGTGCTGAAAAATGGCGTTAAGAAAATAGCATATCGTGTGCAGAAATATGGCGTTAAACAGACAACAACATAAGAACAATAGCACTTTGTATCAAAAAAGTGATAGGGCAATTGTGAATTTTATATATTTTGTCCCCAGAATGGTTGGGTAAAAGTTGTTATTGCTGAATATGAATTCATTTTTATCAAGTCGAGAAGTATCAGGGCCACATATAAACTGTCACGTCTTGAAAATGAAAAGATCGAATTGGTGCAAAGCATTCTAAAAAGCATAGGCAATCTCAAAAGCATAATCAATTTCGAAATACACGAACTAATTCTATTCAATAATCTCTTATAATGGTAGTTTTGTCCTGCTTGAATGGTAGTGCCACCTAGCTTTTGCACTTTCTGAGCACATAGTAGTATAGGAAAATGAGGATTTTGGCCCACCCACCCCTCCCACACCTCCTCCCCCACCCACACCAAACCCCTCATTTCCCTATACTACTACTATGTAGACAGGTATTTTGTAACCAGACAAAAAAACAGGTGTTGGAATGTGATAAGCTCTGTCAACAGAAGTGATGAATTTGTTAGAACAGTGTATGTGTGGAATATGATTATTCTAAAGACGGCAAATAGGTTTTACCACAAAATTTTTTTTTATCAGATAACAGGATGAAAATTAAACTGTGCATTAGAACCTTTCAGTTAACAAGGTGGAAATTAAACTAGCATTAGAATGAAAATGATATTATTTTAGTTATATTATATCTTAAGTTTAGATAAAATTATACGTTACTCATATTTTCTTTGATAATTTTTTCCATACTTGCTAACCCTCATTGGTAGAATATCTGTTAACATATTGTCAATAATACGAAATTCGCGTAATAAACCATCCATATTATATTTA